>CAXHSM010000846.1:2651200-3251200 GCA_964019185.1 Maratus speculifer
TGGATACCAATCAAAATGCATTGGATTATACGTATTCGTTCGAAACAATTTTCACAAAAGTCAAAGAAAGAGCGTTATTCAAATGATCTGAAATATCCGTAAGAAAGAAAAGAAAAATGAAAATTCGGAAGTCTAGTTAGTTCGAATTAAACGAAGTCAAGAGAAAATGAGTTCGAATTAATGAAAAATTGTAACGTCATTCTACCATTGAAAGTTTCGGGACTTCATGTTCAGTTCGAATTAAGCGAAAATTCGAATTATCCGATTTCGAATTAATGAGAGTCGACTGTATATCATTTGAGAATAAAATCTAATTTTTGAATATTACAAAAAGACTATTTTCATAAAAATCATTGCACCGTATTTTATGAATTTAAATTATGTTTTAAAGATAATAGAGATTTATAATTTGATAGCCTTGTTTACAGTCTTTATCACTGAAAAATTATGGAAAAAAGTATAATATATATTCTTAAAAAGTTAAAAGCATACCCATCTTTCAATCGGTAAAAAATGTTTATTTATTTATTTATTTATTTATTTATTTATTTATCTATTTATTTATTTATTTATTTATTTATTTAAACTCCGCCTATTGTGATTATAATACGTATTTATTTTTTTTAAAAAAAAGTGCAGAAAATCTAGCTATATAAAGTACGCGGAACATCTTACCTATATGATTTGAATACAGATGTAAATTATATATAACATTTGAAAATAAAATCTGATTTTTGAATATTACAAAAAGCCTATTTTCAACTGTGTTTATTGAGATGCTTGCAAGTTAAATAATACTAGTGCGATGCGATTAATAAAACATTGGATCCTTATCGTCTGCAATCTGTAAATTAAAAAAAAAAATCTAGAATTGAATATTTTGTTTTCTATTAAATTCTATACATATTCTAAATATTGATAAATGTTGTATTCCCATAGGAAATACAACGGTGTATACCATTTTGTATAACTTAACTCATCAAGAATTTAGTAAAATATGAGACTACTACAGAATACTGCTTTTACATATGAACTTCTTACTAATTTATATGAATCATCTTTAATTACATTAAAAAAACATAATTAAAATCGATCATATTTAAATCAGCGACATTTGTATTGCATAATTAAACAATATTCCATCTTATTATATTTTATGTTAATATTTAATCGTACTACACTTATTTATTCTATATTTATTTACAATATTTCAAACCTAAAATTTATTGTACGCAATATTTTAAAGTAACATTAAGAAACAAAACAGTTTCGTTGCCATTCACACAAAAGAAATTGCAATGTAAGGTATCCTGGGTAATAACGCCACGTTAAGGTTTTACCAATTTTTACGGCTTAATTTTAGATTATATATTTCAAACAAATATCTGATTTGATACAGCAACTCATTGTTCATCTATACAAATAATAATAATAATAATAATAATAATAATAATAATAATAATAATAATAATAATAATAATAAAATAAAATAAAATAAAATAAAATAAAATATATGCATTCATAAAATGTAATGGCGTGATTTCTTGACCAATGCTATTTGGCGTTATTACCCACTTATGCGGGTAATAACGCCATGCAAATAAATCTATAAAATAAAATGGGATAATCCCATCTAGATTGCCCATTTCTAAAAATACAAACTCCACAGCCCTAGAAATTGACAAATTGTTGACAAAAAATTTTCTAGGTGATACAAAATGTTTATTTTTTTTGTGAAAGTTCAAGAAAAAGAAGGAGGGGGGGGGGCAAAAGAATATCAAACCCTGAGCTTCTTTTTTGCCTAAAAAGGACCGCTTAGAAAAAATGTTAGGAAACATTGCACAGCTTTAACTGTGTTTATCAGTATTTATGTTCCCATATATGCATTCTATGCGATAGAAAATATTCAATTTTTTGTGAAAGTGAGAGGAAAAAGAGAAATTGGGGGAGCATCTACAGTATATAACATCCTGAACTTCTATTTATTTAAAAAATCCCAATGAAATATAATTATGGAAAACATTGCACGGTTTTAACCTAATTTGTAATCATAATGTAATATTTTTATCATGTGAAATTTTATAATAGCTAGAGTTATGTATAATAAATATTTTTGTTAACACTGTTATAGAAGTCTTTTAAATACTTTTTAACCCGTAAACCCCACATAAATGTGGGTTAGCTTAAACTTAAAGTTAAAATATCTGCGTTATATTAAACATTTTTTAATAAATTTGAATTTTTAAGTAAATAAGATTTCCCTATTATCAATATCCCTGTGAGATCCCTTATTAAGTTTTACACATGATTCATGTGGTTATATTTCATTATCAACAAAATTATTAGTAACAAAATTAACCTTTAACTGCTGTTAGCGATCTCCCTAAACGCTGATTTTTTTTTTCTTTTTTTTGTCAAATTTCAGATTTTAACTTGTAGTTTTCAGTTTAACTATACGTACAACCGAAATTCTCTTTCGTTGGAAGTCCTCGTACTATAGTTAGAAATATTTAAATACATTAAATTTAATAAGACTTAATCCTGTACAAAAAGTTTAAAGCAGAAATAGTACTCTATAAGTTTTAATCACAGATCACCTTTTAACCTTTAACTAATGTTACCGGTGTCACGGACCATTTCTTTTTGCAATTTTTATAGTTCAACTTGTAATTTTCTGTTTAACTACAAACACTACCAAAATTTTGTTTCATTTGTAACTTTAGTACTATTACCAGGCATTTTAAAATAGATGAACATTAATTATAATCGTCTTACGGTTTCACAAACCCCTTCACATTAGTTACGTTAAAATTTATATCACATCAGTTAAAGGTTAAATTTCGAAAATATTGAAAAACAGAACACTGAGAAAGCGGACAGTTAAAATTTAGAATTCAGTTGAACAATCAAGTGGTAATTTAACCCTTAGCTGCTGTGACAAAAATTGTCACACATCTACTGTGAGCGGTCTGCCAGACCGCTTAATTTAAAGGTGAATAAAATGTTACATTAATTCTCAGAATACTATTTAAGTATTAAACTTTATGCATCAGACTATTATAAATATAATTCAACTATTCAAAAGTCTCTAGAAATAGCAATAAGGTTCCAAACTAAACAAAATTTGACCAGTATTTATAGTTAAACTAAAAATTACGAGTTAAACTGTGAAACTTGAAAAACTTAGTGGTCTCTGAGACCGCTAGCAGTAGTTATGGGTTAATAGAAAACCTGATTTTGAAAATATAATGAATTAGAATATCGAAACCATTTTGATATAGTTTTATTTATAAGAGTTTAAAATAATTTTTACATTAGTATTAAAAAAGAAAGATCAGTTATGGATATCGGACACCCCCTCCCCCTTTAATTTAAGCATTTCAACAATAACAATAATGCTGTCTTATATATAAAGGAAAAATTAAACCCCCTTCGGATGTAGTTTCGCCACTGTAAAGAATCATCGGGGTATTAACGCCAAGGAATGCCGTTATTACCCCGATATACTTACTGCGCAGTTCATATTAAATTACAAACTATCTCGCGAACATCTCCAAAATATTCTACAACATTTTTAAAGTACGTGGAATTCACTACAAATTTAAATAGTAAACAAAATATTTCCTGATAAATATATAGTCTTCACATCACAGAACTTACATCGCAAATTTTAGATCAAGCATTAATTTTAGTTGCTTCTAAAACCGATAAGACCTACAAATGGAACAAATTAACTTTAAGCAGTTGTTTGTGTTTTATATGATTCAGAGCCCTTTTGCGCAGACCCCGCAGGTGCCATTTTTTGGATTATTTCATTATTATGCGTAATATTAGCATTGGCGTTATTACACCAGAACACCTTACTTAATAATCCTTTTGTTGTTCACCCCTCCCGATAGGGGGCGTATAACCTTGATTGACATGACTCCACCTTTAATTTTGCAGACACCCTCCCATCCATCGACGCTTTACTACAGCTTTGTCTGATACTGTCATGTTTAGGTACTTGTAAGTCAAAAGATGGTACAAAAGGATTTTCATGTTAATTTATACTTACTTTAATTCCAGGAAACAAAAAGAGCTGAAAAAGTTATAAAAATAAAGCTGTTTACACGCTAAGCTGTGCCCTATGTATAAGAAGGCTGGAAGATGGGGAGATCGTGTGTTTAATTTTATTGAAAGACAAGAAATAGAGCAAAATGTTTTTGTACGTTTAAGAATTTAAAAAAAATTATCTTCTTGATAGACAATTTTTTTTCTGTTACGATAAATTCATTTTATATTAAAATGAATAAAAAAATGCAAAAACAATATAAAATCTCACAAAAAATAGTAATAGCGTCAACTTTCTGGTCGTAGAGCGTTAATGACAATTTATGAGTGAAATGATTTCTTATAAAATAAAAAGCTAACACTAATTTTTTTTTTCTTTCATTCCTACATATTATTAAAACTTAATGTATGTAATACATCTGGTATTCTTTTTTTATCAAATATTAATGATCTGTTCAAATAATACAACACCACTGACTGCCGAAATATTACTTCTCGCTTTTTAAATCATTAACTATTATACATCGGTGCTTTTTTTTTTTTTTTTTTTTTTTTACCAAAACATAAAATTCTTACTCATCTTCTTAAGAGATTCTGCTGCGAATCAGTTATTACCAAATTTCTGTTATTATTATTATTATGCACAATATTTATAATTATAAAAAAATTAAACGTCCACACTTGTGGCCAAGGGTAGAAAGAGGTTACTTTTGCATATTGTTGGTAAGGGAAAAAAGGTGTATCAGAATTCTTTAAGCCGTCATTTAGAAGAATGATTATATTTATGTTTACTACAAATATACTGGAAAATCTTCAAAAAGATAAAGAATTTTTAATATTTTAAACTTTATGTGCTGAAAAGCAAAATGGCGGAAACGAAAATTTCGAAAAAAAGCAGTTTAATAATTTAAATGATTATTTTAGGAAACTTTGTGTGGTGGAGAAAAAGGAGAAGTCGAAATTTCAAGAGGAAGGATGTCGGATGTATGCAGACGATTTTTATGCGTGAGACAGGGAAGCATTGATCAGAAAATAAAAATTTTTGTTTGGTTTGAAAAAAATTCAAATTCTAGTGACTGGAAAATTCATGATTTTACATGTGTGACTTTGCACATGGGTCTGAAAATTTCGTGATCTTGGGCAGGAAATTTTCTGTTTCACACGATTTTCTTTTAAATCTCAATTTTAATACAAACTTAAACGGATAAAACATATCGGAAAAGCATCGATTTATTTTTTTGACTTATTCATAAAGAAATTTAGAATTAAAAAAAACATTGTTTTTTTATTATTTAACATTGTGTTGAATAGTTTAAATAAATATATTAATTTCCTTTTGTGTGTGTATGTGCTAGAATTTTTGCAATTATTTTTTATTTGAGCTGCAGGCATAAACTCATCACCGCCAATTGCTTCATTTCAAATGCATAAAAATACCAAAATATTTGAAAGTTATTCAGTGAAATTGTATTCTGATAGAATTTAATTATTTTTATTTATTATTATTTTTTGTGTGCACTTCATTATTTGGGTATATATATTTTTTTCTTTTCTTTCTTTATTTTGTCGTGTCTGCATCAATTTCAAACGTAACTGACGTAGGGGACTCTGTCTAATAATATCTATGCAAATTACGCATATTTCATGATTATTTGTAAGTTGTGTCTTGTTACAAATCGCTAAATTTATTGAATTTGCTTGCTGTCAACTGTGTATTAACTTAAAGAAAATAAAGATATAGGGCTGTAAATATAATCTGAACTAATCTGTTATGCAGATAATCAAATGTCATACACATTTTTCGTGACATTAAAAGTTTCTAAAAACCTCTTTGCCCTTTTTTCAAAGGTGTATTTCAGATATCCATAGGTCAAGTTTTTTAAATAACCTAATATTATATATTAATTTTGCGACTATTTTTGTTAGTATGTGATGCATTGTCCAACATTCTCTGCAACACATATCAAGTCTGTAACTCTGTACCGTTGAAAAAAATGTTGATTTTAACGTTTTGTTTACGTTAAATTTTTTTAACATTGTATTTAACGTTTAAACTGTAACGTTGAATTTAATGATGCAACGATAAACGTTTACCAAAATAAGTCAATTCTCTATGAAACTGTAAACAATGATTTAGAATTGAATGACGAAGGAAGAACTGGCAAAATTTCTTTTTCCAAAAAGTGGTATTTTTTTACAGTTTGTTTCATGATCTATAATCGCAGATGATTCTGCCTTTAGATACATTAGAGAAAAATTATTTAAAAAAATCATGTCCAGTGCATTTGGAGCACCGATTTACATGATATACCCCCTAGCAACAATACTGAAGATATAATCTAAAAATATCTTGCAATATTCCTAGATTCGCAATTATACTTTATTAAGTGTCATTAATTAGATAATTAATATTGCGCTGTGAGTATTTACGGTTTTTCCAACCCATCAAGCATCAATCTTTTATTGTTAGCCCACAATTAATGGCATTTTTAAGATTAACTCTGTAAATTTGATAATTTCAATTACAGAATAACGACAAAATACTTAATAGTAATGGATAAATATATACCACAAAAAGAAGTTATTTAGAGAATGATTTAGAATATTTTGATTTTCCCTTTTTAAAAAAAGGAAGAAAATGAAAATAAGTTTAGGAATTATAAGAACGTGCTAATGGTCTTAGCCTTGACTTTTGAACTAACAAATTACTTATTAATTATAAATATTTATTAAACTAAATTCAAATACTATAAATAATATA
This sequence comes from Maratus speculifer, assembly GCA_964019185.1. Classification (NCBI taxonomy): domain Eukaryota; kingdom Metazoa; phylum Arthropoda; class Arachnida; order Araneae; family Salticidae; genus Maratus; species Maratus speculifer. The sequence continues at coordinate 2,658,015 of CAXHSM010000846.1, forward strand.
TAATGCATGTGTATGAATACTATAATATAATATAAATTTAAATTTCTAAAGCAGATTTCTATTAATTACAAATTATTATTATATATTATAATTATATTAAAATTTCATGGAAAAATTCAAGATTTCAGACTTTAATGTGAAAATAATTTTAATGTGGAACAAATATTCTATGTCTGAGAATAAAAATCTAGTTATGTAAAAATTTAAAATTATGTATACTTTCACTATATGTAGTCCAAAATTTCAAGAATTCGAGATTTCTGTGATTCGGAAAAGGAAAGGTTACTATTTTTAAAAATAACACAAATTGGGAGGGTGGAGCTATATTACGCTATTGAATAAATTATACAGAGATGTAACATAATCGGAAACATAGTTTATACTGGATCATTTAAAAACAGAGAATTTTGTAACAAGTAAATCTATTTGGGCACGTTGTTTTAGTAATGTTTTGTTAATTTATTATTCATTTTGATAATTTTGTTAATTTTTATTCAATCCGTTCCAAATACATTAAACTATCATAGATTTTGTATTGATTTGTATGAAAATTGAATTAATTCGTTCTTGAAGTACAATAATGTAAAAAGAATGATATAAATCATTCCATTATAATAAGAATAATATACGTTCTTATTTAATATGGATATATCGCACTTTGATGCTTTTTTTCATGTAGTGGCTTACTTAGAAAAAAAAAATAAATGACACGCCCTTTGTAAAAACTTTTACGATTACTTTAATGGACAACGGCTATATATCATTTTAATTTGTAACTTTGACCTTTCAAAAACTCCTTGGTTCTCTAAAAGTTCGTATTTATTGCAGGGCCCTATAAAGCTTAAGTGGATCTGTTAATAATCATGAACTAAATTTCAATTCAAATAATTAATTTTCAATTACAAATATTTCTTTAAGAAAGGACACGAGATAAAAAAAAATATATATGGTCTGTTTCTAACCCATTTATTACAATTTTTTTTTTTTTTGGGGGGGGGGGGGAGCCTAAAAATGTTGGACCCGAAATAGTGATAGACCATAAATTAATTAGGCTATACGTATACCACTGTTAAAATGTTCTCAAAATCAACAATAAGCTGCAATTACATACAACTCGTCCAATCTAAAACCCAGCTTTGCTTCTTTTTTGCTTTCTTTTGTGAGAGTTTCGTTAATCCTTTGCGGTGCAGTGCTTTCATAGATATGCCACTTAATTTTAATTTCCAAACGCCACATTGGCACCGGGATTTTGTTTAAAAAAATTACGGTTTCCTGAATGCGTGAATATAGCGATTTCTTATTTACAGATAATGTTGTTTTCAAATTCTTGTGTCAGTCATTAATTTGAACACTTAAGCAATGTATTTGTCCTGCGCCGCAAAGGATTAACCGAATATGTGTTCGTCAGTCAAACATACACATCATTCGTGAAAGTTTTCATTAACTGAAGTGTTTTTAAATCGAATAGCTCGATCATGCACAGTAACTCCTTCATAATGTAAAATCTAAAGGTATTTTGTTAATAGAAATTCCAATTTTCTTCCTTGTATGTGATTCGAAATATTTCAGAATAAAAGAGATTTATTTATTTATTGCTATTTGAATGATTTTAATCTGATAAAATACCTATAGATAGATATATTTTTTTTCTGAAGTAAAATATTATGCATACATATTTTAAAGAAATAATTTTCCATAAGTCAAATACATATTATAATAATAGAAATTATTTAATTACACTTATTTCAGTAAATTTTAAGAGAAATGTTTTATATTATTTAATAACCATATATTATCAGAATTAAACACTATAAACTCAATCTTGCTATACCACTAGCGCTATAATGCAGCAAGTGGTAAAAATTATAAAGCAGTATGGAATTTACTTACATACGGAATTTTATGACTTTTTTTTTTTTTTTTTTTCAATTTTTTCAAATTGATTCCCTTACATTTTATAATGCAAGTGATGCACTGTGAATCGATTTACATGCAAGAACTTAAATCGGTGATAAAATTAGAAATAGGATACTTAAGCATAACCACATTCGATCCTCAAATCGGATAATACAATGGACAATGTTGAAGCTGCTAGTCCCTCAACTTCCGAATTCCTCTCGGTCATCTCAAATCTATAGGTGTTTAATGCCTTCTTATATTCTAAACATCTCCTCAGTAACTTTATATTTTTAACTTCTTCCTTCAGTGTCTCTTATTAAAGGATGTCTCCCCTTAATTCACAAATATTTTCTAAAATCTATGTCTAATTTGTTGTCCATTCTATGCCATTTTGACTTTAGTAATTTAAAAGGCATAATCGAATAAGCACAGGCTTATGCACTGAATTAAGTTAATTTTGTCTCTTTTTTCGTTTCTCAGACGTTGCTGCTTGGATTACATTAAATTCCCTCTTAGCAACAGTGTAAAAACGTTATTCTTATTATTAAACTTAAAGTGTTTTTTGTACTTAAAGGAATATTTTTCTCCGATCTTCGATAAAATCAAGATATGTTGTAGATTTAATAATAAACTAGCTGCACTCGTCGAACCTCGACGGAAAAGAATATATATTAGATATGATATATATCAATCTTATATAGACAGTAAAATACTAAGCGAAATAAACAATTGCCACTTCTTAAAATAGGGATAACATAGCTTTTCATGATGAATATACACAAACTTCAGAAAATAACAAAAAATAAGGAAAACAACTCATAAATTATTATGTTGGACTTAACTTAGCTACAAATCTTTTTTTTTTTTTTTTTAATGCGGTTTCTAAACCTTAAATATTTTTTAAATGCCAAATTATTTAGGAAGTTAATATTATACCCTGGAAGACGAATTCAAAAATATCTGCATAGTTTCTTTTTTCTCCGTTTAAATATCGCTTGATAACTGTATAATAATTATAATATCAATGAAACATTTTAATTGTAATAGAAACAGGGACTTACTAAACTGCCTAACCAACCCACTACATATTTACAGCACTTGCAATAAATTTAATTTATTTATTGGTTTATATCCTCCACGAACTTGTAAAAATTAATTTTATTGTTATGGCAACGAAAAAAGAAAAAACGATACCTTTGTTATTAAAAAGAATAAAATTTTTGTATTTGTTGCTGAAATGCAGTTTTTTTTTAAACAATTATTTTTTTTATAATATGCAAGATAGAAATATAGTAATACCGGCATATCACAGGTTTTATTCCTTTTTTTCTAATATGACATCATTTACACTTTCAGAAATACTCATCTTTTCTTAAATAAAAGCGTGATTTATGAGTTATTTAAGAATTCTTTTGTTTCATAAAATATTCATTATAATTAAATAGAAATGGCGCAGTTTATAGAAATATTTTCCTTTATGCACACCACGGACCTTTAAATTAATAGAAGTTCACTGACACAGCTATAACAATGTATATTATATTCATGGAATAAATTTATCTCGTTTCTGCATGACGACATTTTCTCCATCGACAAAATTTCACTTTAGATATTCCATTTTATTAAAGTTTATCTTCTGTTATTTCACTTACATAATACTTAATAATATTACTCAGTAAATAATCTGTGTATTGTAGGGAATAACTATGTGCAATCATTTTATAATGATTAAATTTTACGAAAACCTTTTTTCTTCTTTTTAATTTTTTTAAATTTTTTATTTGAAATGCGATTATACATTCACCGATGAGATCAAGCTCCTGATTTGTGGAAAATAATGAAACAAAATAAATTTTGAGAAAAGCTTAACCTGTTGCCACTGTTTTGAAGAAATGTCATGAAAAAGCTTTTAAAATTAAAAATAAAATATAAAAATTGAAATAAATTAAAAATTGGCCGGAATGGGCACATCTACACATAAACAGCTTTCATTAAAAAAAATAATTATCAAAATCGGGCCAGTAGAAACCTCAGGGCTGATGACCAAAAAAACAGCCAGGTGTTTTAAATATATAGATTGTATTTTTCTGTTCACTTTTCTTATATAGTAATTAAAATGTAATTAAAAATGTATTTTGTACTCGATAAACTGTTAAAAAATGGTAGCCTGGTAGCAATTATTATTGTTATTTACAAATAAGGATTTAACATGTACCGCTGCATAATTTGTGTCACGAAATTATGCGATCGGAATCTACATAACCCCAGATACTTCCATACCAAGCAAAAATTAAAAGAAAGAAAAAAAAAGAAAAAAAAAAGCAAAATATATAAAACAAAATAAAACAAAACGAAGTTGAGGGAGGGGGCAGTATTTAAGGCGGAGCTAGACTAGTAGGAAATTTGAAAAATGAGAATCATCTCATTAAATATTGTCTTTTCCTTTACTTTTTACCTAATATTGGAAAAAAATGAAATATACTTTTTTTCTCATGTTATGTAATGCAAATACATCGATATTTTATAGATTCATCGATCGTCGATATTATATGTCATTTTGTTTTCTAAACTTCATACGGGACCTAATAGAGGAGCGAATATTTTCCAAACTGGCTCCTTAAAATTATTTGTTAACGTTAAAATGTCTTATCCAAATAGCAAAACGCTCGAAAATAAAGAAATGTTTCAAATTTTGACGGCTTCGCGCTGTTTCAAGATTTTTTTAAACTCCCCTCTTTAGAATGAACTTATATAGTTAATTTAGTTTTACACACTACTAAATATTTTACTGAATACATATTAAGTTTAATTAAAAATTATTGTGCTCATTGGCTTTTGAAAAAAAAAAAAAAAAAAAAAAAATTATTTAATGTATTTTGTAAATTTATGTTATTTTTCTAACCTATAGATATTTATCTTCAAATTTTTTTAATAAATATTTCGGAACATTATATTTTTCAACTTAAGAATACGTAACATTGGCTTTTTAATTATTAAATTACTTATTTATCAAATAATTGCTTGAGTTTGCGGACGAAAAAAAAAAATTATGACAGTAGTTTGTCAATTTAATGGTGATTCCCAAAAATTAAAAAATACATTTCTAAAGTGTATATTCAGGCCCGGACTAGTCAATTTGGTCAGTCGGCAACTATCGAGGGCCCCCAATCAAAGTGGCCCTCGGAAATGTACCAAAATTGATAAGCTCCGTTATAATTACTTACTTCATGGTAATGTGATATTTTGCTAGTAATTCTATTCCTTACTTTATAATTAGTTACATCAATGTAATTTTATAGTTTACCAGTGATTCTACTCGTTTTTATTCAATTTTTAGCAACTGCCAATTGATTTTGTTTATAGTACCTTACGTAGTGACGTTGCGTCGTGTCGCTGGCCAGACAAAATCAGGCTGCTAGCTAACACATCCCCCTCTGAGCAGATACACAATACCAAAAATGCTCTAAATAAATCAGACACATTTAATTTTCAGTTGTACTGATGCAAAAAAAAAAAAAAAAAAAAAAAAAAAAAAAAAAAAGATGATGTTTTGTTAGCCTGAGCATACAAGTGCAAAACGTTAATGAAGATATGATTAATCGTTTCGTTTATTATTCTTTCTAAGATTTAGCAGAGTACTAGGAAGAAAGAATATATCTGTCATACATGGAATTTCCTGGATTTTTACCTTCTTATTGATAAAAGGAAAACTGTACTTATTTTAAATTATATACGAAGTAACCATACTTTATAGTTAATATAATCAAACTTCAGTGCTCTCTTTTTAGCCTCCGATGCTATTTCTTTCAGACAAGCTAAAAAATGTCGTGTCATCAGCTCTGAATTTTCTACTCAACCGATTTTGATAATTATTTTTTTAAATGAAAGCTATTTATTTGTAGTTGTGCCCATTTTAGCTATTTTTTAATTTATTTCCATTTTTATATTTTATTTTTAATTTTAAATGCTTTTCTACGATATTTGTTAAAAATGGTGGCAACTCAGTTTAGCTTTTCTCTCGATAATAAAAATTTATTTTCCAAAATGACTGCGTATAATTATGCACTAATTAAAGTAAAAAAATATATATTCCTGGATTTTTACCAAACTAATATTATTAATATTAGCGAGAAATAATATTAATAATGTAAATAAAATAACAAAAAATAATTTATGATAAAAATTAATGTCTAAAGCAAAATAATAAAAATTTCAAATGAGAAAAATGATATTCAGCAACCAGATAAATAGGAATTACAATATAATTACGGATGCCTTTTTCGTATTACTAATAACAGTAAATTTTAAAAACATTTGAAGAGAAAATGACATCACTATTTAAAACATCGCATTTTTACTCATAACGATATTAGGTACTACTCTGTTATCCTGTCGACCAATTTTGCCAAATTATACAAATCGCCAAACTAATAGCCAAATTATACATATTGACATAATTTTTATTTTAAATAACGAAAAAATAAATAATCAGTAGAATATTAATAAAAATAGTAATAAAAAGTCGAAATAAAAATCATTTAATGACATTTGAAAACACCTGAATCGTATTTAATGTCATTGAATGTGCCATTCACGATCATCCATTGGCATCTAATCTTATAGATTGGCGATAATTTTTTGGTCGACGGGATAACCTAGTAGTACCCGATATTACATTTCAATATTTATTTTTATTATGGACACTGGGATTGAGATTTTATTTTCAGATGACTTCAGTTAGTGAAAATAATGTCACAGTAAAAATGAAATTAGTTTTTTTTAATAAAACTATTTTTCTGTGAAAGCATATAAAATAAAATTTCTTGATTTCGCCGGCATTCAGATTACAATTTTAACTGAAGATGTGCGAATATTTGCATGCAAAATTGTAACTGGCAAACTTGACATTTAGTTTGTAAATATATTTATTTTATATTGATTCAATAATGTAATTGCTTTTGCTTTTTTTAACCAAATCGATCGAGTCTTTTAAACATTTCATTCGTCGAATTCGAGGGGATTCCACTCGTTTTATTATTAAATTGCATTTCCTTTTACTCGGAGTCTATAAAAAAGCGGTTAAACTAAAGAAAAAATCCGTTTTTGATGAATCTAGTCAATGAAGTAGCACGTCAAATTGTATCTCTTTATTATTCCGCAATCCCAATGTCTCAGAGAGAAATTGCTATTCAATTGGGTGTTTCAGGCCGTTCTGTTTGCCATTATATTGATAAACGCAAGAAAAATGAAGTTAGTTAATTGCAATTTAATCGGGATCGCCCTTCTAAAAAACCTCTATCAATTTATTTTCCTAATCCGAGGCGAAACTCAATTCTGCAATGGCAGAATCTACATTCAACTTGTGTTTAATATTTCTTAAAATCCTGCATAATTTTTGTTTTTCGATAGTGGTAGATTGATTTCAAAATAAATTGAGGCCCCACCTACTTTTGAAATCATTAATAAAATGGCAGCCTAGATAGGCTTTTAAGTTTTTAGTATCATCTAATTGCTTAGTTTAGCAATTTAACTTAAAATTGTATATAAATTAAAAATATATACTTTTAATGTATAGTGAAAAAAACATATCGTTTACATAAGAAAATACATAAAGGCAAATAAATAAATATATGAGTGGAAATTGTATCTGATTAATGCAAAGTCAAACTTCTAACGTTTCGCCGGATCGTAATTTCTGTCTTATTTTTGAGAAGTATTCTTGGCTTAAATAAAGCGGTTATTACTATTTAAAAATAATGGCGGCAGTTTGCAAGAAAGGTTACACGAGTTCATAGTATGTTTATGGAGAATATTTAAGGAAATCATTTTATTTATGCAAGACACATATAATCAAAAGATATATAATATTTAAACGTACTCATATCAGAAATTTTTAGAAGAAAAGATTTATATAATTATTTTTCAAAATTTCGTTGCAGCTGTTAATAAACACATAATCTTGATTTACCGCTGCTACCCATATAGGTAGAAGGTGGTAATAATTTAAACAGTTAAAATTAAATCTGAATGCCTGCTGTCCCACCATTTTAAATGTCCGGTTTACTGACTAAAGAATATACGGAGTATTCAGCGACATTTCTTTACATGCATTTTTAGACAATAAATCTCTATTTTAATATTTGTCTAACGCAGAAATTATTTTTGCTGTTCATGGTTAAAATAGTTCCATTGCCCGAAAAGTAAGTTACAAATAGGAAGTATCTAATGAAGATTTAACATATCCAATGCTGTTCAATTTCTCGAAAAATCATATAAAAGCTTTAAAAAGACTAAATATAAGCAGATAACTGAATAGCAATTTGTTCATTATCCTTTTTTTTCCCTTTAATTTCCAGTGGCAAGCTGATTATCAAAGAAATTTTAAATCAATACTGGATTCTTTATATTTGGAAAATGTCAAATGTAAGCAAAAAATGTATCTGTACACACGGTTTTGCATATTTTTAATGTCTTACTCTCTTATTTGTGTTGAGCTTGTTGGCGTTAGACGTTCTCGGATCCCTGGTTATATCATTCCATTCGGCCAAGGCTTCATTCGATTTATCAAAGTGCATGACGAAATACTGAGTTGGACCTTGTCAATATGGCGTTTTTTTTTTTTTTATCATAGCGTATGAAGACGTGACTGAATTTCTCGAATTCACGTGATTCTCACAATAATTATATTTCATAATTTCTCACAATAAAATTTCATTTCTAATTTTTCATGTATAATTCTATTTTCTTTTTTCTGAAATTTAGCTTAGATCAATAAGGAAAAAAGTAACAAATAATTTAAATGAAAGAGGCGGGGCTTGTCAGCAATGTTGGTAATGGATTTTTTTTCAGTCGCCCAAGAAATACCGCCTCTCTGTTTCCTAAAAATGCTTTTGGCTGGTGCTAAATCTCGCAAGGCTCTGAGATAAATTAACGGTAGGTTTCCTCTACACTAGAAATGAACAACATCTAATTAAAATTCTTCTAAAAATAAAATTCCATAGTTTTTGAGGAGTTAATTTTGTATTTTTCTTCTTAACAAAAAATCAAAACAGTCTGCATTGTACTCTTAAAATAAATAATAATGAAATTATATAAATAAAAATAACATCATGGCGATTTCTTTAAAATTTATTTTCCTTCTTAACAAAATATAAAGCATTCTTCATAGTATTCTTAAAATTGTAAGAACGATAAAAATAATATGTTCTTTTTTATGATTACCCATAAAATTTCCATTATATGATCATAAGCTAAAATATTTTAAACAACATATCGTGGGAAAAAAAAAAAAACAGATAGAGGCGTATTGATATAACTTCATAAGCTAGTATATTTAAAACAAAATACCTTTTAAAAAAGAAAAGACAGACAGACAAAGGCGGGTGCGCGCCCACGTGTCCTGGTGTATTTGGGGGCAGGGTTATCTTTTAGAGCCACATACTTAATTTTTATTCTTCAATGCTGAAGTTACGTGCATATGAGTACGTGTACTTCAATATACGTGTCATGAATACTTTTCTTTCCCAATATATATAAAACAAAAACAAAAAAAACTCGCGCTTTATTTTGATTAGCGACTAGCATCTGTTAATATTAGCATGTTTTTATTCACTTATTTTATTTTATTGTTTACTTAAATGAAAATTTATTTCATATTTACTGGTTTATGATGTCATGTAATGAATTGAAAAATTACGGCTAGTCATAGAAAATTAATATTTTTTTAGAAACAAAAAAACTTAATTATGGAATCTATAGAATCTTATTTATCATAAATATTTTTGCAATTTATATTTTATAAAAAGAAAACGACGGAGAGAAAAAGAAATATAATATTTGTAATATTAATTGCTTTCAAATTTTTTTTTTATAACAATTAACATTGAAATACATTTAAGCGAATCTTATTTTTTTTTTAACTATACGACTTAAAATAATTTATCGAATAAATTTATAGGTTATTTAAAAAGTTGTAATTAGAAAATTTGGTTTAAAACTTTTTAATATAATAAAAAAAACCTTAGTAGAATTTTTAAAAATCCAAATGTAGTAAAAAATATATATACATTTTTAATATAATACACTTTTAACTAGTTTTTTTTTCTTTTCTTTATAAAATATAACTTAAATAAAAGATGCCGTTTCTTGTTGTTGTTTTAAAATTAAAAAAGATTTATTTTCTTTATCAAAATATTAAATGCTTATTAATGTCCATCAGATATATTTTGTATACAATTTTTATTTTTATTTATAGAAATCATTTAAATATTTAAGTAAAATTTAACTGATGGTATTGGTCGATATTTTGCGGCTAAAATAATTAGAAAGTAATCGTTATTGTCATTAGTTTTTAACTATTTTATTTTCTTTTAATTTCTCAAACTCATGTGATTCATGCAACAATTGTATTTCACAATTCACTGCAATAAAATTTTATTTTTAATTTTTCATTTACAAGTAAACTTTGTCCGAGAATTTAGCTGGAATAATAAAGGAAAAGGTACTAAATATTTTAAATGAAAAGGGCGGAGCTTGGTAATGGATGTTATGTCAGTCGCCCGAGAAATGGTTCCTGTTCATTTTCTGGACACTGTACTAATTAAACTCCGCCGGGTTAAACAAACTATAGGCTCCTCCCACAATACAATAAATCATCATCTAGTCGCTAATCTAAAAATAAAATCCCATAGCGTTCTTGAAATCACTTTTGCATTTCATTTATCTTCGTATCAACAATTTCAAAAAATCTTCATTGTATTCTTAAAATAATAATAAAAATGATATTATAACTAAATTAGATAAAAAAAAATATATAACATCCTGATGGTTTTTTTAAAATTTAATTTTCTTTGTTAAAGAGAATTAAAAACATTCTTCATGCGTTTTCATAAAACAGTGAAAAGGATAACAGTTAATAATAAAATAAAGATTAATTGTCATTATTGTGATTCAAGTTAAATCACAGCCTGTAAAAAAAATTATTTACATTTCCTGCCATTTCGTTTAATATCCGTAAGTTGTGAATCTAACTATTTCAGCAGAATTAAAAAAACAACAGAATTAATAGTTTAAGAAAATTTGACAAAAAATGATTTTAGGCAATTCCCCGTGTCAGAGGTTTTTTCCTCTTAAAGGAGATTAAGCAAAGATTTTTCGAAAAATATTTCTTCGGATACGCTGTTCGATCAGCAATTCTTTATTAATCTTTTTTTTTTTTCTCTTAGATATTTAACCCTCTCAGAGTCTTGCTAAAGGGAGTGTTGTTTTCTCAACATTTTGTTTAAAATGCTAATAAAACATGATTATTCCAACACTATATAAAAGTACTTGATTAAAAATGTGAATGTGAGACTTAAGAGGTATAAATCATTCTACAATGCATTAAAAATCCATTAAATCATAAGATTCATATTACTTTAAATATGGTTCAGATTGCAGGGAATCCTGCAGTTTGGTGAAGGTATTAACACGGGCTTGTCATTGAGAGGGTAACACGATATATACAATTTTTAAAAAAGTAAAAGTTGACTAAACGAATACAATTTTGTATAAAACATTCCGAAAAATCAAGCTTTCACATCAGAAAAGATTAAGCAGAAAAATTAACTATAATACAATCTTTTTCTTGTTACAACGAAGCAGCAGCGGAATTCTTTGTTCTAGTAAAGTTGCTCCTACTAGGGGCGACTTTTAAGAAATCAGGAAATATAGAATTCAAATACTTCTATTATCTTCAGTTTTTGCACTATTACTGACCTATACTATGATGTTTAATTCTCAATACTATTAAGAACCCACAATAGTCACAGAAAAATTACTCAAAAAGACCCGGATGACCATGTAAAGTCTATGGGAGCGTTCTTTTCTAGTATCTCGCTCAAATTTTAATATTTTTGCATGATTTTTTTGCACAAGATAGCTGAGGGCAATCCACAACCGGGCTAGTTTTTACTTTTTCAATTTTTGTTTCAGATTTTCTTTAAAAAATTACTTTAACTTTCGAAACCGGTTTAAACCGGTTCTGAAACTGAAACTATCGTAATATAAAAAATATATAACCAAAATCGAAAAAGTAAAAATTAGCCCGGTTGTGGATTGCCCTCAGCTATCTTGTGCAAAAAAAGCATGCAAAAATATTAAGATTTGAGCGAGATATTAGAAAAGAACGCTCCCATAGACTTTACATGGTCATCCGGGTCTTTTTGAGTAATTTTTCTGTGACTATTGTGGGCTCTTAATGTGCTTTACTATATTTAGCAAAGGTAAGTTTTCTACTGCCGTAACACTTCGTTATATCGCGTATTCGGCTTTTCACCTCGATTTTAGTTACTTATGATAAATTTACGGTTTTGTGATTCAAGAATACATGCAATCACCAGCGGCATTTCTTTATATAATTCTGATGTCAATAAATCTCTATTTCAAAATGTGACTGACGCAGACGTTATTTCTGCAGATGAAGGAGATAATAGTTCTGCGGCCCTATCAGAGGAAGTCGAATCTGACGAAGAATCAGTATCACCTTAGCTGTTCAGCGTCTCGGAAAAGCGTGGAAAACTTTTAAAATGTTAAAATCTAAGCATAGAACTGAAATGAAATAATATATTAACTGCCAGTGCACATAATCAAAGAAAATGAAAAACAAGCAATACTGGTTTCTTGTATGATGAAAACGTGAAATGTAAGTAAAAAGTATGCTGTACGTATACGGTTTTGCATTTATTTAGCATTTTCCCATATTTTTGTTTTGAGTGCGTAGCTTTTCTGAACAATAATTAAAGAGAAAGGCCTTGTAGCAGAATTTAAGCTTCTGTATTTTTCTTTTATAAACGCTCTTCTGGCGCAGTCGTTATATCGCCCCTTTCAGTATATCGCACTTTTTTTTAATCTTTCAAGTTTCACAATACATCGAGGAGTAACTGAATTTCTCGAATTCACGCGATTTACACTATAATTATGTTTCATAATTTCTCTCAATAAAATTTCTTTTCTAATTTTTCAATTACAAGTCCACTTTAACCCAGAAATTTATCTGGGAAGAGTAACAAATATGTAAAGAAATATTTTAAATGAAGGGGTCGGGGTTTGTCTGGAAATGGGCGTTTTTACAGTCGTCCGATAAAAGGGTCCTTTCGTTTTCAAAACATGTACTTGTTCGGCGCTAAATCTCACAACACCCCGCGTTAAACGAACAGAAGGCTCCACCCACACTAGAAAATGAACCAATCCTGTAAAAAATATATCCTGTAGGGATATTAAAATTAGTTTTAGACTTATTTTTTCTTATGAACAAAGAAATAAAAACTTTTATCATTGTAATCTTAAAAATGTAATAATAAAAATAACAATATGTTATTTCTTTAAATGCCTATAGAAGTTTGATTTTATGATATGACATCATAAACTAGTAAATTTGAAACAAAATTTCTTTAAATTAAAAAGAGAAAGAGGTGTGTGTGGGGAGTGTGTACTTTTAATGCCAAATATTTATTTTATGATTTTTAATATTGGAGTCATATTGAAGTATATTATATGTAAGAGTAGTGCAATATATGTATCATGAATAATTTTCTTTCCTGAAAAAAAAATCCCTTTGCACTTTATTTTGATTTAGGACGAGTATCTGTTAATTTTATTTATTTATTTTACTTAACCGCTTGAGGGAACGCGGTATGTCAATAAAACCATTTAATTAATAACTGCATTTTTTCATGAAAGAAAATTTATTTCAAATTCACTAGTTTATGATACCATGCAATAAATTGAAAAAATACGGCTAATCGTTTAAAAAATAAAAAATTACTTAAGAATTTAAGGAGGAGCTTTCTTTAGTTATTTAATTTTGCATAATTTTCAGAAATAAAAAAGTTTCACTGTCGAACACGATAACATCTCATTTTTTCATAGTAAGATTTAAAATTCATACTTAATAAAAGAAAAAGCAGAGATAAATATATAATATTAATTACTTTTTAATACTTTTTGCAATAATTACATTCCAATATCTTTAAATAAATTTTACTTTAATTTTGTACTGCACGCATTGAATTAAATTATTGAATTAATTTATGGGGTATATAAAAAGTTGTAAATGCAAAATTTGGATTAAAATTTTTAAATATATATTTTAAAATAAAACTTATTAGTTTTTAATTTTTAAATATTATTTAAAAATAAATCTTATTTGTTTTTAATTTTTAAATATATATTTTAAAATAAATTTTATTAGTTTTTTTAAGTCTAAATGTAAAATAAAAAATGTAATATTTTAATTTTACACACATTATATAACATAACTTTATAAAAAATAATTGAAATAAATTGCACATTTTTGTTGTTGCTTTATTAAAAGAATCTATTTTCTCCATAACTAATTAAAACTTATCAATTAATATAAGGATTCTTTTTTTTATAAGTTTTTCTATTTTTATTTATAGAAATCATTTACATAATTAAGCAAGATTTACCTAATGGTATTGGAAACTGAACGGTGCCTAAAATTATTAGAAAGTAATTGTTAATAATAGAATTTTTTTCTCTTCTTTTCTTTTTTATTAAGTATAAATTCAAAATCATTTGAATAATAAGACCCTAAGGAAGCTCCTTCAAATTAAACATTTATTGTTTCTTAACAAGATGCAAAAATGATTAATTAAAAAAAAAATAAGCTAATATAATAAATAAATAAATTAGCTTTTGCTTTTAATTCCTAAGGGTGTATTCAAATCCAAATGGTACTGATTTATTTTGATTGATTTTAACATTTATTTTTGCTCTCAAACGCATCAAGATGGCGGATTCTGTTATTTAAAAACTGCAGAATGCGCCGTGCTTGTTTATTTACTATACGTTTATAAATAAAAGTAAGCCAATATCAACAGATTCTATTCCTAAATCAAGATAAATTAAAAAAGTTTTTTTTTCAGGGTCTAAAGAAAGAAAGTTATTCATGCTGCATATAATAAAGGACACGTACACACATATGATTAAATATAAATGCAATGTTAAAAGATATGATATACATGCTTTATATCATATATTATCATATATCATATATCATCAGAATTAAATATTTGGTATTAAAATACATACACCTCTCACTCTTTTTCTCTCTCTCGTTTTACTTTACTTTACAGAATTTTATTTCAAATCCACCAATTAATCCAGTAATGTTATATAAATTAATTATTTGATATTAAAATATGCCCCTTCCTTTCTCTCTTACTCTTTGTTTATTATTATTATTATTATTACTATTATTATTATTATTATTATTATTATTACTATTATTATTATTATTATTATTATTATTATTATTATTATTATTATTATTATTATTATTATTATTAATTTATTTTACTAAGTCTTTTTATTTCAAATTCACTATTTTATGATGTGATGTCGTAAAATGAAAATTGGATCTGAAATGTCACAGAAATATTGTGTACTTTATTATTATTATTATTTTACGTATACTACGAAAAAAGTTACGAATTTATGCACAAGAAGAAAAAGGAAATGCGTAGTTAATTTCAAGACCACTACTGAATTTATTATTATAAGACTGGCAAAAATGATGACACACATTTATAGTGTGGTAGGAGCTATCTTTGTATATCTCGCAGTGTTGAATTTAGACGCTTTCCACCGGAAGGGATTCCTGCGGCCCCCGGAGGACATTTATTAACTTCCAAGGGAAATTACACTCTTTGCTCATTAAAAAAAAAAAAAAAAAAAAAAAAAAAAAAAAAAAAAAAAAATTGAAATTTTCAGGGGGCGGGGCTTCTTGCTACGGGGGGAGTTTCCTCCTCGGGCCACCCTCTGAAAAAACAGTAATATCCTGGAACGTACTGCGATTTGGTGCTGTCCGATGTGCTTATAACGTTTATTAATGAAAACGAAACAAAAATCAATTGTTTGTATATTAGATATCGAATGGTAGACTAAAACGAATTAGATATTTTCCAAGAAGACTGCAAAAAATTCATAACAGATAGTTTTTTTTTTTTTTTTTTTTTTTTTTTTGAGCGGTATACAAAATGCTAATAACACTATCCTCATAAAATACCTATCAACGCTGTAAAATAGGCATTTTAAAGAAAGAAGAGGGTCTATTCCGATCTACGCGTCCAATAGAAAAGATTATTACAGTACATTCCAGTCACCCCTCCCCCCACAGAAGTCTCTGTTCCCTCTTGGACCTATATCCCTTGTGCAGATAATCAGCCAACATAAACAACACAAACACCTTCATTATTTCGTCTAGACTTGATATAAATTTGGGATCAGAGTTCAAGAATGGATAAACGAGTCACTTGTCATGTCCGATGCACACCATTCTTTTCAAACACTAATGATTGCCCTATTTCAACGCTGTGATTTTTAAATAAATAAAGCAAAGATTTCGGTTCGAAAAAAGTGATGGATATATGTTCTGGTTCTGTAAAGTAGTTGTTTTTCCCCTCCCCACTCCCTTTTTCTCTAAGTGTGTAGTCCAAAAGAAAAAAAAAAAGACTGAGTAATGTAATGTGAAAAAGAAATTCGTTCTATCTGTATGACATTTTATATGGTACAACTTTTCAAATTATAGCCTGGTGAAAAATTTATTTCCGTTTCTATCCTTTATTTTACGAGGCATAAATTGTGACTCTAACTATTACAATAGAATTAGATTAATTTACAACACGATATTTCAATCGGTAAATCAACTATAACATATGTAAATTTAAATTAGGCTAAAATGGGTACATCGTTCAGGTTATTTGGGTGAAGTAGTCCTCCAGTGTTCGTGTCCGGGGTGGCTCAGTTGGAAGAGCATTGGCGGCTTCTGCCAGTACATCCCTAGTTCAAATCCTGGCCCGACCTTTTTTCACCCACATGATAAATTTACATCTGTTACAGTGAAACTTGGATAATTCGAACTTGTTTAATTCGAAATTCTGGCTAATTCAAATTTTTTGCCTGCTCCTAGAATTTTGTATTAAAATAATGTAAAAAAAAATGTGGATATTTCGAATTTTAGTTTGGATAATTCGAATTTTCCTGAGTATTGCCTTTCAATTTTTGCGGTAAATATGGATCCTTTGTTTATTTTAATTGTCTTTCTACTTGGCAAAATTAATAATTGGGAAGCTAGCGGAGAACAACCAAGCTGAGGACGGACTATCAGAAGATAAACAGAACAAGGAAATACAAGAGAAGCTCTTAAATATTTCCTTAGAAGCTATGGTGAATATACATGAACTTCGACACTTTTTTTAAAGTCAGTCCAATGTAAAATATTCTATTTTTGTGTCAATCGATAAGTTGGAATGATATGCTATGACTCAAAGATTGTATTCGAAAAAGCAATCAAAAACATCTGTTTTTTTTAATGATGAATAATTAAACTAGTAAAAAATGTTTGATTTAATGAAAGAAAAAATGTAGCAGTATCCTTGGATAAAGTTTATGTGTTAAATATTTCACTGTGGAGTTAATCTTTTTTTTATTTCTCTCTTCTTTTTAAGCGAATAGATTTAATTCGAATTTTTGGATACTTCATACTTTTTTTTGGTCCCTTGAATTTCGAATTATACAAGTTCGACTGTACTTCAAGAGAATTCAACAGAAAGCGATTTAGGCGCTTCCCTGAGTCGGAGGGATTTTAGCTCTTCAGGGACTATAACGAGAGAATTTTTGAAAAGTATTTTTCTTTTATGTGAACAAGGAAGCAAAAAATTTGCAATTTTCTTGTTTCGGGTACACTATTTGATCAGCAAGTCTTTTTTTTAATACTTTTACCTCGATGGTTAATCTAAAGCATGTATATTAATAATAAAATAAATGACTAAGCGCAGGTGATATTCAACTCCTATATAAAACTTTGGAAAAAGGTCAAAGTTTTACACCATATAAGTTTAAAAATAAAATTTTAAATTTTTACAATACATTAAAGCCTAACTGAAATATCATTAGATTTAATTAAATTCATGCAAAGTCTTCATTGGAGACTTTTATCGAATTAATTGAAAAATTAAGGTTCCTGTCCCTACTATCGAAGACACTCGCGAGCTAAGCTATTCCTATGGGGAGGATATTTTGAAATTGACTTTTCTACAGCAGTAACCCTTCATTACATCATGTTTTCGACCATTTTTCTCTCGTTTTTACTTGTCCTTCGATAAATTTCCGATTTGACAAAAAAAAAAAAAAAAAAAAAAAAAAAAAAGATATGGAATCGTGAGCAGTTTTATTTATGTACATTTTGATGACAATAAGTCTATATTTCAAAATATGATTGACGCAGACATTCTTTCTACAGATCAGGGAGATAATACTTCTTTGGCCAAAGCAAAGGAAGTAGAATTTGACGAGGACTTTAGTGGTGCCTTCGATGCTGTTCAGCTTCTAAAAAAGTATGCAAAACTTTTGAAATGTCGCAGTCTAAGCATAGAACTGCGTATCATATCGTTTTTTAGTTGCCAGATTATCAAGGAAAATAAAAAACATGCAATACTGGTTCTTGTACGCTGAAAACCTGAAATGTAAGTAAAAAAGTTTGCTGTATAGATATGGTTTTGCATTTATTTTAACGTTTTACCATACCTTTTGAGTTGAGAGCGAAGCTTTTTTAACAAGAATTAAATTTAAAGCCTTGTAGCTGAATTTATTTTTCAGGAATTTTTATTTTTATTTTATTTTATTTTATTTATTATTATTTTTTAGGCGCAGTTGTTATATTGCTCCTCTCAATATATCGTGCTTAAAAAAAATAATAAAATATCCGATATATCATGATACATAAAGGTGTTGCTGAATTTCTCGAATTCACACGATTCATACAATAATTATAGTTAATATTTTCTTACAATAAAATTTCTCATCTAATTCTTCATTTACAAATACATTTTATCCCAGAAATTTAGCTGGGATGAATAACAGAAATGTAAACAATTATTTTAAATGAAAGGGGGCGGGGCTTGTCTCTAATAGAGAAAATGGTCGCTTTCACAGTAGCCCTCAGAAATAGCTCCTCCTCGTTTCCTCAAGATATACTTGGTTGGCTTGGTTGGCTAGGGTAACTTGTTTTATTACCGGAAAAATTTCGCTATTTTTTGGCGACATATTGTCCACAAACTATCTGACAACACTCCGGGATAAATAAAGTGAAGGCCCCTCCCGCACTGGAAATGAGCACCGTCTACAGACTAATCGTGTGAAAAAATATCCTAAAAGTTACTGAAATTAGTTTTAGATTTAATCTTTCTTCTTAACAATGAATTAAAAGACATTCCTGATTGTATTCCTAAAATAGTAATAAAGATAATCATAATACCGTGAAATATGTTTAACGCGAAACTGATGGAAATGAAAAAATCTTTTTCGCGTTAAAAGAAATTCCTGCTAAAAAACAATGCAACTCATCAATATTATTGATGTTGACAAATTTTATTTCGATTCCCTAATAAATTACTAATAAATTGCATGTATTAGGGTAACTTGTTTTATTACCGGAAAAATTCCGCTATTTTTTGACGACATATTGTCCACAAACTATTGGAGATCGTCCATTGTTTTACCTATCTCGCCATTCTAATGCGCATTTAAATAACCAAGTGTAGTTTTAATTATTTTCTGCGCTTCAGAAATATTGGGTTGGGGAAAAAGTAATTTCGCTTTTTTTCGTATTTTTCAAAGTGAATTTATTTATATAAGTTTAAAAAACTAATCAACAATGTATGTGCCTTTTTGTTCAATACCTTTTCCATTTGTCTGCTAAAAACCGTAATTCTATCACTGTAGAACTTTCCAGATTTCTGTGCGAAAAACTGAACAAAGGGATTTCCACAAGCCTCTTTTAAAACTAGCTTAACACCACTAAGAGAGTTCTGCAGAGAGCGGGACATATAGTAATTGCTCGGGGCCTGGTCCGTAGTATACGGTGGGTGCAGCAAAAGCTCCCATCCAAGCTCTCTCTGTTTTTGCCGAGTGACTTAAAATGTGTGTAGTTTAGCGTTATCGTGATGGAAGACAACACCTTTCCTATTGATCAATTCTGGCCGAGTTTTTTAATCGTCTGTTTCAATCACAGTTGTTCACATCAGATAGTTGAACTAATGATTTGACCAGGTTCGAGCAGCTTATGATGGATATTTCCTTTCCAATCCCACCAAACACTCAGCATTGCCTTCTTTGGCATCAATCCGGGCTTTGGCACCGTTTGTGAAGCTTCTCCAGCTTTCAACCATGATCTTTTAAGCATATTGTTTTCATACGGGATCCATTTTTCATAACCCGTAATCATTCGTTTCAAAAATGGCTCGATTTTGTTTCGTTTCAGTAGCGATTCACAAATGGGAAATCTGTCCATTAAAATTTTCACCGTAAGTTCATGGGAAGCTCAAGTATCGAGTTCCTTTTTATATCCAATCTTGGTTCAAAACTGTTTTATGGTCGATATTTTGCTCCGTAGCAATGTCGCGGCAAGAAATATGTCGTTCTGTCTCGATTTTGTTTTCATTTCATCGACTTTTTTAACGATTTAGTTGGCCAGGACAAGGTTCATCTGTAACATCTAAATTTCAGGAACGAAAACAAGCACACACATTCTGACACTGGGAATTACCTAGCAGATTTCTGACAAGTCTTTTCTGGTATGACTTATGACTAACATATTAAGAAGTTAAGCTGGTTAAGCTTTGAGGGCTAAGCCTGCGTTCAAATTAGGGTTGGGCATTTCAACTCCTTTCGAGGAGTCGACTCTCGACTCACTGGATTGGTTGGTTGGTTGTAAAGATGTCGCCATTCTATGTCTTGTATCACATGTATTGGCAGAAAAGAATTTTTAAGCGTATGCACGAATTATTTTGATTTTGTTTTTATATAAAAGATCTATTTTTATATTAATTAAAGTTTCTTGCATGGGTACTAGGGGCAGAAAGACTAGATGTGTGGGATGACCGAAATTTCAGGCTCGACCTGCCCGGACTGTACAGAAAATAATAACCGGGCCCGGTAAAAACTTAAGTTCGGCCAACTTGTGCGTCCAATAGAATTACTGGCCCGACCCGGAAAAAGTTAAAATCTGGGCCTTAGCCCCTACCCGGTAGAGTATTGCACAGGCCCGGCCCAAACGAAATTTATTTTGGACCAGTGTTAAAGTAAAAAAATAGGCCCGGACGTAGAGAAATCATTGGAAACAGGCCCGATTTCATCCGACGTAATTTATACTATTTCGAAAATATTCGATTTTTAACATATAATTAAGATTCTACGATTCTAAGTATTCTAAGATAATAAAGACTACTGTATACATATTTATGAGATGATTTTACAGTATATTTTACAGAAAATAAATAACAGTTACATTAATGATTATTTAGATTTTGAAACTTTCAACGTTCCAATAAGGATTCACTAAAAAATTAATATAGTTTAGGATAAAAAAATGAAAGAAAGAAAAGAAAGTTAAAAACATTATTACTTTTGAAACTATATAATAAAAAATATATTTATGAAAATATATTTATATCATTTATTAAAGATTTTCTCAAATCCAATGGAGCTACTTTCTGATACATTTCTAAATTCATTTTTTTACGGAAACGCATAAGATCAATGTTGAATTCACTTTTCTCCGAGAGAAACTTTTACTTCTGTGACTCCGGGGGGAGGGGGGAAATTACACTTTTTATCACTGAAAACACAAAATAGCAAATTTTCCGGGGGGGGGGGGACATTTGATAACTCCGGGGGGAAAAGTCATCTATTTTTTGATAAAAGCATTATATCTTTGAAGAAAATACTATCAAAGTTAACATTTTGAATCAAATTTTCAGAAGCGACTGCGTAAAAGGGAGAAAAATCTACAAAAATATCTCATATCTCGACAATGTATTTTCCAAAAATGGAAAACGCTATTCGATTCCAAATTCCTTCAATAATCAGGCTTATCAGTTGTATACCTTTGCAATTAAAAATCAGCCAGAAAATGTGTCACGGCTTCGTGTTGTTGAGTAGTGAAATTAAGAACCACCTTACATATATTTCCAAAGATTATGTTAACAGAAGCTCATTATCGCAATTAATACTTTTACAAAACATAGTATCTTCCCTAGACATCTTGAGAACAACCAAGTTTAATATCACTATTAAACTTACTATTACACTACTTTTTTGCCGAACCTGGCCTGTTTATTTTGTTTGTCGGCCCGTTTGAATTTTCGTCTTCATTCCGTTGGCCGGCCCTGTCCCGGGCCCATGCAAACCTCTACGAATCGCTGAATTTCAACAAAACATGGATTTTTACGTCGATTTGGTTAAAAAATGTTCCGTAAGAGGAAGTCTTCCATGGAAGCTTCCGTAAGAGGAAGCTGATTATTTCTGGAATTATTATTTTAGCTTTTTTTTTTTCATGATTATAATCTTCATTTTTTAAAGGAGTCTACTGTGTTTCGATAGTTTTTTTTTTTTTTTTTTTTTTTTTTTAATAAATCTCAATTTGTATATAAATTATTCAGTTGATTTTAACATTGTTGATCTACCTTTGACGTATAACGTAAACGTATGCACTGTTCTGCGTACTAGAGGCTTAAAAAAATCTAAAATGGAATTGCACTGAAAAGTAACAAATTTGCTATAGGCAAGTTCCCCTTTCAGGGGCCCCCAGTCCCTGATTAGTACTTAAAAAATTAATCCTGCTCCAATCCTTCAAAAAAAAGTAAGGCTCGTGCTCGGTTCGCGAGAAAGCAATGACAAGACCCAGTTTGAGCCTTCTAAAATAAGTAAAGCCCGGCCCGAGTGTCGTGACAAATAGGCCTGATCTTCGGGTCAGTGCCCGGCCTGTGCAGTCCAATACACCAAACAGCAAAAACATATATATATATAGAAATTTTTAAAAATTTAAATTTTCTGAGCTGAAAACTACAGTTCAGTAGAGGAGAACATTTTTTATTTTTTATATCAAGAGGTAGGAAGTTATATGGTAATTTATTCTTAACAAGGTATCCTCCAACATATCGAAAATTTTCCTTACTGTAATTACCGCTTGTGATAAAAATGTCTTTTAAATTTCATTCCGAATTTTTTGTTTTCTTCCTTGTAACCCCCCCCCTCCTAATCACAACGCTTTAAATTTTTAGATATCTGTTTTATTGATTTAAAAAGGAAAAAGTAGCCATTAAAAGTCCAACGTGTGTCTCTGTCAGCTGTTTCTCTCGAAAACTATGGAACATGCAAAGTTCAAAACCTCCTGCGATATAAACGCTATTCGTTTATACATTTTTTATTAATAGCCATTCAAAAAAAATTTTCGGAAAATTGGGCAGACGAATTATATTACTTGAAGTTTTCTGTGTGTGTCTCGAGGTGGGTATTGGTGGAAAGAAACCGTAACACACTGAATTCATGAATATATTTGTTTCAATTTTAGATATTATGTTTTCAGAGTGCTGTCAACAATGTCATGCAAAAATATGTCTTCATCTTAGCCTATTTCCAAATCTATTGTAATTGAAATTATTAGGGAAAAAAATTAGGAGCAGTAATAATTTATTCAAATTTGTCTGGAAAATTATAGCAATTATCTTGGTCACGTATCTATGGAGAAAACTGCATTTTACCGTTACACGCAACTTCACTTTGCGGGCTTAAGCGAAGGAGTTGAGGAGTTCTCGATAGAACTATTGACTCGAAATTAGCCAAAAATGATAATGATTTTCGAAAAGAATATTAATCATTAGCATATATATCAATTCTAAAAAAATGTATGTAGAAGAAAACAGCAGAGCGAACGAAAGTGGTGTTCCAATTTTGTGACATCTTTTCGAAGCGCGCGTGGCAAAAGTGCCAAGTGCCAAGGTGTAAACTTTTTGGGACGCCTAATTAAAAGGGGCCCTTTGGACGCGAATAAAATTACGCTTTTTCCTTATTAATTTTTCTGATTTTCAAATTATTTTTAATTCAGTTTGTGCTTTGCTCTTGAAAGTAAGTTGGCCGTTTCTAGATATGAATAGTTTCTAGGCATGAAAAATTTTCCTCATTTTAGAAATTTTCCAGCTGTTTAATAAAGTAGTAAATAGAGCAGAATAGTTTAAAAAGTAAAATTTTGAAATTTTTTATTTAAGGAATAAAGAGGAGAGAGAGTTTTATAAATAGAGAGGGGAATATTTTTTAATTAAAGCGTTTTAAATACTTTCTGTTTTTAATGTTTTCTTCTGGAGGAAGGAGTGCAAATGGAGTATCAATACTTTTGTGGGGAGTGGAATTTAAATGTCTGAATACTTATTGTCAATAAAATAACAGATAAATCAAATCAAAATATTAAGAACAAACTGTTATAGTATTGCAAACTTTTTCTAAGTTTCGGGTGGGGTGGGAGTAGAGGAAGCAGAAATCTTAACTAAGTAGACAATTTCCTTAAAGAAAAAAATATGGAATTGTGCCTGTTAATAATGTGAAAATATTAATGTTTTAAATGAGTTAATGTTAAAAGATAAATACTACTTCACCATAATATTCATTTATTATTTTATGCTCATTTTAATTGTATCACATTTCAAAGATGTGTGGATTAAATTCAAACACTTTCCCCCCGGTAGTGATATTTGCTGTCCTGGCAGTGAGTAGGAATTTATTAAAAGTCGTCACCTATTGATGTACACGTCACCTATTGACCATTATTAGGCATACTGTTGGCAAATTTTCCGAGATTAAATGTGTTTTCAGCAAATCCCTGAATTTACCACTGCTTTTGATCTTTGATAAATAAACCATCATGAAATTAATGTAGAAAGGTTTTATAATCGAAAAATCTAATGTTTGATAAAATTTTTAAATTGAAAATTCATATATATATTGATACAAAAATAAATTTCTCTTTTGAAAATCAGGTTATTTCTTCATAAGAAAATACTCCTTTCATATGATGTTCATTATAATACAATATGAAATATTTTTTTTCTTATATTCCAAGAAATATAAATGGAATAAGAATGTTGAAAATCTCTCAGGGTCGCCATTGGTGACTTTTTTTGTCACCATTATTTTATCAAAACAGAGTCTTCACGACAGTTTTCACATGTAAATGTTGTAATAATCTACCAAAAACATTATTATTTGGAAATATTGATGTCCAAAATAATAGCAGTCAGAGGCACCCGAGAATTCATTTGAATTCACTAAAGTATGTGTAAAACATGAAATCAAAAAAATGTATTTCTAAAATAATAGTAATAATAATAAGAAGTAATGCAAACGAAAACCGGATAATTTTGCGATCATCTTTAATTTCTATTCAAAATTATGGCTGATTTTAACTCAAAATTCATTTTTTTTAATAACGAAATAATTTTTTCAAGTGCATAAAATTTTCACTCTAAATCAAAATCAGAAAACATTTATTTATTTATTTATAAGACACGTAACTTTGAAAAAGAAACGGTGGTCTGATTTCATGTTTTAAACACATTTTCTATATCATAACAGGTCATAATGCAGCAATCAATAACAATCAAAGTTGGATCGTATAACACATACACCTTTACCCATATAGCACACTTGCCTCCCCAGGATGTCCTGGGGAGGATTCACATCCCAGGACCCTCATCCCCCGGGCATCCCTGGGGATGCAGAGAATTGTCACCAGGAGGTCCTCAGGAACCGAAAATGTCCGCTTTACAGCATCCTGGCCCGCTCCCCAGGACCTCCTTCAGGGTCCTCCCCGGGAGGCTCTGGGGAAGATTTGAGGAAGTGATATAGGAGGACTTTGGGAAACTTCAAGGTCACTAATATGTTAAAAAAAATAAAGCTATGATTTAATTTAAATTTTTTAAAGGAGAAAACGCGAATGTTTTATATTTTCTATTATTCAGACGGCTTTACATATGATATACAGAGGTTATTCAGGAACAAATTTCTTACCTTTATTTTCCCGGCTGGATTTGAACCCGAGTACCTTGGTATTCCGGAAGCGCGCTCTGGCCGTTATGCTGTCGGGACAGTAAGGAATAAAGGTTTCTAAGGTATAGATGCATTTTTACTCCGCTTTTGAAACTTAAAACTAGGAAATGTCTTCATATTTTGTGCCTTTTGCATACACTCGAAATAAATTTAAGTTAATAACTCTAAATAAATTGTCAATAATTATTTGTTATAACATAAATGTCTTCGAATTTAAAAATTTTAAATGAAATTTTATTTTTAAATGATAAAAATGTTCTTTTAGCTTTTAATACTTAAAATCCCTTTAAAAAATCGTTCAGTAGTTATAAAATTGATTATGAACTATATATTTTGACACACAATGATTGATGCAAAACTTTTCTGATGACATCCCCTATAAAATTTAATTTTAGTTAATAAAAATATTATTTCCAGAAATTAAAATAGCAGGAGATTAAAACACATAGTTTCTTTAAAATTGTGAATTTTACAGAAATTTTAATCGATTTTTTTTCTTTTTTCTCTTGGTGGTAGATGGTAGATGGGAGGTGCTGAGTTTATACCCAATCGCACCCGTCGGCCTAATAGTTTGGAGTTTTCCACGGTTTTCTTCGAATCTTAAACTTCCTTGCGCAAATACGGGTAGGTTCCTTTAGAAAGACCCTAACGGAGGGCAACCCTCATCCCTTGATATGTACCTTGATTTTTTTTTTTTTTTTTATAATGATTGACAAATAAAATCTAAGTAAATCCTTTTAAAAATGAAACTTTTTTGCTCTCTCTCGATCTTACTTTTTTTACAGAAATTTTTATCGATATTTTTTCTTTTTACGCTTGGTTAAAGGTGCTCTTATTATACGAATTTATAAAAAAAATATGTAAATTTGCTTAGTATTTTCTTAACCCTTTTCTTTCCTACTTTTTGCTCTTTGAAATATTTCATTGTTGCAGTTTCATTCTAGGCCCCACCCGTGGTCGAGAGTTAATAAAAATATCCTGCTCTCAAAGCTGGTAGATGGGATGCGCAGAGTTTGTAACCAATCGCGCCTGTCGACCTAATTGTTCGCAGTTTCCTGGAGTTTTCTTCGAATCTTGTATTTCCTTGCGTAAATACGGGTTAGGTTCCTTTAGAAAGACCTTTACTGAGGGCAACCCCCCCCCTTCCCTTGATATGTCCCTCATGTTGATAATTGGCCGTCATAAATACAATCAATCAACAAACTCGTTTTAAAGTGATTAGGTATATTTTGGCGAGTATTTATTAACAAATAATTAAATCCCTTACTTATGAAATTCTTATACGACGGTACGAGTTACAGATGTTTGGAGATTTACCACTTGTTGCGGGATTAAAAAATACTGTAAAACCACTGTATTATTTTATAGCATAGTAAAATATTAAAATTCTGTATTTTCATCAATAACACACCATTGTACAGATTTGTATAATTTTATTATACCAGAATTTGGTATGAAAATCATTTGTAAAATTCTATCATTACACTGAAACACTGCTTGAGTTACATAAAATAGAAACTATTAATCAAATTTTTATTTGTTACAAAATCATTTTATTTTCTTATTGTTATAAATAAAATTTCTTTTCATTTAAATCTCCATTTAATTGTCTTTGAAAATTGTCTGAAATCTTTATATGCATAAAAAATACAATATGCACCATTTTTCATTTAATTAAAGACGGGAAATATTTTTGTTGATTTCTTTACATGTAATATTAGATACTAAGATTTTAGGCAATTTAAAAAGCCTAAAAGAACTGATATTTTTATTTAAAATATAAGATGTTTTCATCAGCGAATTATTGTTTAAAAATCCCAAATTAATGTATGCATATATTTCTTTTACATTTACTAACAGAATTGTTTGTAAAACGCTTTTTCTTACAAATTCAGAAATAGTCTAAATTCTTGGAATATCGCACTTTTCTCTCTCTCTCTTTCTCATTGAGTTAACCGCAAAACGCATTCTCAGCTGACAACTGACTGGGGGGGGGGGGCGGGATAATCTTGTTGAAAATTCAATTGTTGGAAGGTTGGGAAGGTGACTGCCTGAAGGTTGGGAAGGTCACTTGGGGGTATTGCAGAGTTGCTTACCTAGAATATTCTCATTGTCACCGAACTTTGTAAAAGAGTTTAAGAAATTCCATTCAATTCAGTTGAAAACTGTGATAAAAAATATTTGTTACTTAGGAAATACAGATAAATATTTATCTGTAATTTCAGAACCAAAAAATTATTTATATATCTGAAGTTTTCAAAATAAAGACTTCATTTTATCTTTCAGAATTTAAATAATAATAATAATAATATGTTTGATAATCTATAAAAGATATTAGAAAAATAATTTGTTATTAAGTACAACTTACATTTAAAAAAATATTAATGATAAACAAAACAAAATAGATTAAACCTTCAATAATGACATTTAAATTGATGCTTCTATTTAGAAAACAATTTCTTATCTTCAATACATATATAAATTACACTGGATAAATAATTGATAATAACCTAAATTAAACTTTAAATTAGAGTGAATTTATATTTTTTTAACTGATTTTATAAGAATGTATATTTCTGAACAGAAAATCTTTTCAAATAAATCATTTATTGGTATGTGTTTGGGGAGGGGGAGGGAGAGCGGCTCAATATTTATGCATTTTAAATCCAAATATACCATTTTAAATGAATTCTTTGATTTTGTGTTGTGTGCTGTGATAAATATGTCTAATTTCGTCGGGACTTTTTTGCTTATTTTATATATATATATATATATATTTAACATTTGACATTAAGATGCATCAGGACTCAATTTAGATAATTTTCATAACAAGGTTTTAAAGGATACTCATAAACAAACTTACATTTTTTTTTTTTTTTTTTTTTTTTTTTTTTTTTTTTTGCACAAATATCTTTACCTCTAAATATCAGAAAAAAATATATGATATAGAAATGTCTTCTATTTAGAGATTTTAGTGTATTAATTTAGAAACTTCAAGTTAAATTAATTTCTTAATTAAAAAAAACAAATAATAATAAAGTAAAACGCAATAGGTTATTTATTAATAATTAATAAAATATTGATAAATGAACAAAACTTGATTTAAAAGCTATATAATAGTAATTAGTATATAAAAATAGTAAGTAACTGAAATAATAAATAAAAATTTTTAATTTAACTAAAAAGATTTAAAGTTACAGCAATAATTAAAAATAATAGCAATTTAATAACAATTATCTAATTTGCTAATAAATAAGGAATCGAATAATTAATAAAATAAAATTAAGTCATTAAAATCGATACTTATTAAATTGCATTTGATATTTTATTAAAAAATAATTGAGTATTGTATTCCAAAATCATTCATAAGATGGCGCCAGCACTGTGACTTCCTGGGCACTTCCCCAGGAATGACTAACCGGGTACATCCCCAGGAGTGATTTCCCAGGTACTTCCTCAGGAGTAGCGTCCCTGGGAAGTTGCTCCGCGGGACGTTACTGGGAGCTCATTCCTGAGGATATTGTAAAAGACTCTTCCCCAGGATGTCCTGATCTTGTCATTTTAGTTTCAGGAGGAATATGGGATGGCTTGGAGCTCCTGGGGAGGTATTGAGGAGCTTTTGTGCTATATGGGATGTTTATGTTTAAAGGACAGAAAAACTGTGATTGAGACAGATTTTAGGTAGATTTCGTATGAAATACTACCTATTGCAATCGCATCAGTTTATCTATCTACCTATCTATCTATCTATATATATCTCACTTTTTTATGGACACGATAACTTCTACAATTCTTCACCAATCTCCACCAAACTGGTATATAAAATCAAAGGGGATAAAATCTCGGCTAAGTTCGTTAATGGGAAAAATCAGACTAAGGGGGTCGAAATAGGGGGCGTTTTTGTGAAAACAGAAAAAACACTGTATAATTTCTTAATTAAAGTAGATATCGAATCGGTTTAAAGCTTATATTACTTCTAAAAAATAAGCCAAAAGTTCATGCATGACAGATTTTTGATAAATTTAGAAGTGGGCTCAAGGGGCGAAAAAAACAGGGGTTTTGAGAGAAAAAATTCATAACTTCGTCAACTTTCAGGATATCAAGTCCAACTAATTTTTTTGTAAATGTTCTTAAAATTATCTAAAACTTTTGTATTTACAAGTTTTTGATAGGACCACCTTTTACCGATGAAAAAAAATTAAAAATGAAAAGAAAAAGGGCGATGAAAAAAGAGAAAAACCCATAACTCCGTCAATTTTTAAGATATCAAATCTGATTAAATTTATTTTACATCTTCTCAAAAATATCTACAACTTTTATATTGACAAGTTTTTCATAGGACCAATTCGTATACCAAAAAAGAAATTAAACAAAAATTGGAGTTGAAGAAAAAACCTCAAATCCAAACTGCTTATATTCTGACTCATTTTTAAATTCATTTTTGATTTTAAACGCATCCAAATGGTAGATCCTCTTATTTAGAAACTGTATAAAGTGACGCATTGGTCAATTTTCTGATAAAGACAGAATATACTTCAAAAAAGGCTACCAAAAAGGGTATTTTGAACAGAATTTCCCAAAGTCATCGGGACTGAAAATTTAAGGAAGTATTCAAATAAGAAATTGCGTTTTTTTCTGACTCGTTTTTAAATCCATTTTTGTTCTCAAACGCATTCAATTTACAGATCCTCTTATTTAGGAACTATATAATGTGATGAATTGGTCTGTTTTTTGATAAAGACGGAATATATTTCAAAAAAGGCTACCAAAAAGGGTATTTTGAACAGAATTTTCCGAAATCATCGTGACTGAAAATTTAAGGAAGTGTTCACATAAGAAATTGCGTTTTTTTCTGACTCGTTTTTAAATCCATTTTTGCTCTCAAACGCATCCAATTTACAGATCCTCTTATTTTGGAACTATATAATGTGACGCATTGACCAGTTTTTTTTTTATAAAGATAGAATATATTTTTTAAAATGCTGTCAAAGTGAGTATTTCGCACAAAATTTTCCAAAGCAATCATGATTAAAGAATGAAGAATGTATTCAAACAACAAATCGGTTATTTTATGACTCATTTTTAAATTCAATTTTTTTCTCAAATGCAACTGACAGATTTTTGTTATTTAGGAACTGTATAATGTACTGTTTTGGTCGATTTTTTAATAAATTCAGAATTTATTTCAAAACATGTTGTCAAAATGGACATTTGAGCTGAATTTTCTTAAGATGATTCTGATAAAACCAGTTTTTGCAGAAAAACGAAATTAAAAATTTTTCATAAACGGCCAAATGAAGTTATTAAACTGGGTTTATCTCTAATCATATATTTTTTTTGTTGAAATGAGCAGTCTTCGAAATCTACCTCCGCCAATTGGCCCAGCCGACAGGGATTTTTTTTTTCTTTTATAAACGATTTTTATTTGAGGAAAAAAAATAAACAAAAAGCGATTTAAGAACATTTTCATATGTATCGAAATCGAAATTTGATTAAAAAAAAAACTAAATAAATAACGTTTTTTTTTACGCAGGTATTTAATTATATATATAAATGAGAACTGATATACAGCATACTTTATTAAAAAGCTTAAAACATTTTCATACAGATTTTTTTTCGAATTATTTTCAATGTTTATTTTTCTTTTCTTTTTCTTCTTTTTTTTAAAATTTGTGCTATATATATACATAAGCAAAGACAAATCTCATTGTAATTATTAAAGCTCAGTCACACACAAAAATTACTACGATATCTTTATTTATAAATTTCACACATTAGAAAAAATATATACATAAATACATAATATGAAAAATTATTACAAAATTACATATTCATATCTAAAAAATACACTATAAAAGTAATTTTGACGTCGTTTGAATGAAACTTTATGTGCAAATTGGATATTTCAATATTTTCCATATTGGATAAAATGCATACAAATATATATGCTGCTCATTGTAGCATATACGGGTGATTCTCAAAATAGGGGACAATTTATTTCTTTCGGCACACAAAAAAATTGAGAGTTTTCTGTCATGTTTTTATATTTAGATATGTTTGTCTAAATATTATTCATTATTTACTAGCATTTTTCAAGAGTTAATATCATGTTTATAAAATAAAACAAATGCTATTCTTTCTTTAAATTAATCAAAGAGAGGATTTATCCAATAAATTTCATTTTAAAAATAAAATTATAGTACATAAAAAAAGAATTAAAGTTGTCCTCCATATTCTATTTTCAAAACAAGGTCATACTATAACAGCTCGTTATTAATAAAAATTTCATTTTCACATCTGAAAATAGTTTGAAAATATAAGGTTTCTCCATGGCAACAAGTAGCCATTTTATCCCAGCCAGAAAATAGAAGCATGTATTGTATTTTAAGAAAAGAAGTTGAATATTAGGGGCGTACATCAATTATATGTCATTAGAATGGATAATAATTTTCATGTTTATTTTATAGTTACAATTTTTATTTTACTTATTTGCATAGAACTTTTGTGTTTTAAAAAGCCCCAGAAAGGACTATTGCATTGTGATTATATTATGGCTCATAATCTTATTTAAATTAAAATTTGTCATTAGCATGGACAAATATCAATGTCATTAGGATGGTTTTTCTGTCCATGCTAAAGACTCCTATGTGCATAGATGTAACCAGTGCTTATATTGTATCCTTTATAAAGTTTAATTTTACATATAAATTTAGGTATTACATTTATTATCCCTAAAATATGCATTTAATGTGTAGGAAAATAACTAAGACAGCTTCTTATATTGTTAGTGTCAGAATGTTGCTCATGTAAACAAAGTTTGCTCTTTGGTAATGTTTTTATTCTCTTTATATGTATATATGTAAAAATGGAAACCATTTGTTGAAAAGGAAGGCTAATAAATATAGAAAAAATATTTAAACAGGAAGAAAATAAAAATTTCTTAATATATTTATTCCATGCAATTTGTTTTGTCATTAGCATGGCTCAAAAAATACAAATTATTTTTTAAAAATAATTTTTAAATATTTAGCTCTGCTGACTACTTGTAAAGTATACCTAATACTATATTAACAACACCTATTTTTTTCAGAAATTTTGCTAACAGTAATTTTTTTAAGATTTTTCTTTTGACATAGTCTCCTATTTTGAGAATCACCCATACACATTATTAAACATAAATATTGTCCTTTTAATATCAAAGTCATCTCATAAAATCAGGTATTTAATACCTGAAATTAATATATTGAGATTATGCTTATGCTTCATCTGTTGATACTAAATTGATTATAAGCCAATGCACTGAAATGAATAAACTATCCCAAATATTTAAAGCAAGAAATGTTTTACAATAAGATCAAATTTAAAAATTAGCATACAGATTTTCACAAGGAAATAGGCAACAAAAAACAAATGAGTAAGAGTTACTGAATATTATAGTTTAAATCATCTTATGTTTAACAATACTGCAATTGTTCTTACAATATATATACATATATATGCAATATAAAAAGAAAATCATGTGACTAATATAAAATATGAAACCCTTTTATACATTTCCAGAATTCTTTAACAAAATTTCGCTGTTTAATAAGAAAAAGAAAATAATAAACAATTTAAAAAATACTTAAAAAATAAAAAAAAAAAGAATTCAGCAATTACTGCTCATAGCAAAAAGGGTACATCAATTCTTTTATCCAGCTTACATGTAATTTATTAATTTGTATATGTTCTGCATAATAAACAGATTACATAAAAGTATATAAATCATAGTAAATTTTTAATATTTTTTTTTTAAACTGGCTCATCTCAAACTTAGATAGAATAAAGAACTCAAAATATTAATGCTGTTATGTCGTAAAAAATATTCAAATATTGATTTTAAAATTTTAAGCACTTTTTTTAAAAAATGGATTTTATATTTTAAAAATCTGGTATAAAGAAACTTTCAAAAGAGCGCCAAGAAATCAATTAAAGGTCACTGTACCACCGGTTTGGACAACCCTGAGCTATGTAATAAACAAAAAACGTAATAATATAGCAATCCGTAATTTCTAAGTTCCAATTAAAAAAAAGTGTGTGTGTGTGGGGGGGGGGGGGGTTTCTAACAATTATTTGCCTGGTGTAAAAGTTTTCCCCTTTATTTAATTGTAGAAATGTAGCACAAATTTAATAAAATAATATTAGAAAAAATGATGACGATACAGAATTTATTACAGGGCTGTAACACAAATAACAACATGTAAAAAGAACTTTGAATTAAAAACACGCATTTAGGATGCTTTAAAAACCGTTAACTCTTTCCGACACGGACAAATTATTTTCATAAAATGAGAAATTATTGTCTGACAACAGAATGTACAAATGACTTTTTTATAAATTAAAAAAGAAATACTTAATTTAAGCTTTCATTGTAAAAGCAAAATTTTATAAATATATTCTTGAAGCCGTTTGCAAGTTTGGAATTAAAATTAGATGTGACCGGGCTGAGATCTCTGTGCAAAGAGTTAATAAGGTTAAAAGTAAATAACAGGGCAGATTTTATCTTCCCATGAAAATATATAAAACATCAATGAAGAACTTTAATTCTTTTTATGAAGATCTGAATTTATTTTATAAAAATGGATTATAGATTATGTGTTTCGAGCCCGCACATAAAAAGTCGGCAGGCCACATGCGGTCCGCGGTCCGCAGGTTGAATATGGTTACCGAGATCATTTTTACATATGACGTTGTATGCAAAAATTTAATTAAGTGGATTCCATAGTTAAGATGAAAGAAAAGTTTCGCGTTAAGCATAGATTATAAATACATTCCAACACAATTAGAATAACAGCATCAAAACTTCTCCGTTTAATTAGTTTAAATACGATACATAATTGAACCAACTAAACATGCATACGACACTTTAAATCCCAATTTCAGCGATTTCCAGTTACAATCGGAAAATTATTCGCATTCTTTGAGTAGCTGTGCATAGATACACAGTTTTGTAAATGCATGCAAAAACTTAATTGAATTAGGAAATACATAACACAATCGAAAATTCCCCTTCAGCAATTTCCTTTAATAAGAGGAATTATACGTGAGTTCCTTTAAAGAGCTCTATATAAGAGATATAAAATTTACACACAATGAGTAACATGAAAAAAAAAAGAGTTAAATTTGAAAGCGCACACCGAAACTAAAAACGATTTGCAAGTATTGCACAAATAATTTTATCACATTTAAAATAATGCAACATTATTAAAATACGCAGTAAACAGTTTTTCTCTCACCGAACATAAATAAACGAATTCTTTTGTGGGATCCTGTAAGTAAATGATAAATGCTTTGCACTCGATATTCTATAGAAAACGTTTTTCAATGCACCTGAGAGAATTATATTCACAATTTCACAATATTTGTAATAGTGTAACACCATTAAAATAATCCGTAAACGATTTCTCCAATAGAAAAATAGCATAGCTTCTGTAAATGAACTGCAAGCGTTGTACATAATCATTCATAGACACGACTTTCTAGTGCACCTCAGTAATATATAAATTTCATTACGTCTGAAATAATGTAACACCATTGACATAAAGCATTAATGATTTTCCTGCTCAGTCCATATTGTATATACTTTTGAACTCCCCTGTAAATAAATTGTTAATGTCCCTAACTTCATTTTTAATTCTGAACATGCATTAGTAAATCTCTTTAACTTATATTAATTACATGGTTATCCGAATCCGAGTATATTCAAGGTAGTTGGAGCAAGGATAGACAGGTACAGGTAGAAGGACGAACTAACGGTATTCTAAAATGCTTTTCGACTGTATTGGAAAGTGTTAACAAAAGATAATATCTGTATAAAATAATTATCAAAGATTCCAAGAGAGAAAAAAAATGAATAAACATGCGAATTGCGTTTCTGTTCGAAATTATATAGCCCGAAATTTTTCTTAAACAAAATTCCTTATCAGTTATAATAATAAGTAACAAATAATATACATGCATGCACTTATTACATCAAAGAACAATATAAAATCTATTTTTTCAATACAATGCTTTGTTACTTATGCTTCTGTGAATTTTACATTATTACAGGAAATACCAAGTGTTCAGAACACAATGTTCCAAAATCAGACGCCAACAATTCTAATTACCCATTCTTAAATCTAATCCTTAGATGTAAACTGGCTACTTTCTGAAACATTTCTAAATTTGTATTTGTTTACAAACACTGCAAATTAGCACTTTCTTTTAACCAAATGAAATGAATTGAACAGTTTTTCATATTTTTTTTTTATATAAAAACAGAATAATAATAAAAAAATCCTATCAAGTTGATGATTTGAACTAAATTTCAGGACATGTCAACGCCGGAAAGGAAAAGTAGTACCATGACAAAACAACATCTTTTAATTCAAAAACTCAAAACGTAAATAATTTATCTCCCCTTTCCCCCCCCCCCCAAAAAAAAAACTGTTATATTCCTAATTATTTCAGTAATGATTCTAGCAAGGACCATTTACGTTAAAAAAATTAGTACTTTAGCCAGAAACTCTTGCTTTGTCGGGTGGATAAAACTATTTATTCAGAGAAGATTTCATAAATGCATATTGTTACTAGATATCATCAAAAGCTAAAGCAGCATTGCATTGGTTATATATTTAAAAATCCACGAAAATAATTACTTCAAATCCTTAAAATATTTCTCTTGAAATTCTGATTTCTTTTTAAAGTGATTATGTCCAAATACATAAAACAGCATAAGGTAATAAACAATATATAAGATATTATGTTACCCAGAATGCATTTACATTATAAGAAAAATGAAAATATTCGAAATTTAAATATAATATATTTATGTTTACATAAAAAGAAAACTTTTAAAATAAAATATCTACAAGATCAATTTACACAAAATATTGTATAGCTAGACAATTTTTGCAGATCACCAAAAATATCTAGGAATTATAAGTGAAGAATGCGCAAAACAAATAAAAAAATATCTAAGAAACACTACATAATAATTTAAAAAAACATTTGATTATTTACATATTGAACGTTAAAATCCCGAAACAATAGGAGAAGACAAAAGTGCTGTTGAATGTTTTATTTTTATTATTAATTTATATTATACACAGAGCAGAATAAAGGCAAAAAGATAGCAGTTACCGAAAAAAATATACATAGGGGAGAGTGGGGATACTTGAGCCAGCCCTATTATCTCTACAGTTGGTTAATTTTTCTTTCTAAAACTGCCAATATGATAATATATTTATAGTTCTGAACATGTAAAAAAGAAATCACACATCTTGGTATCATTTTGAAAGTATAATGATTAATAGTTGTCTTTTCCCTAGCTGAAGTAAATATTTGGGTGCATGGTTTTTTTGTGTTTTTTGTAATCAAAGTTTTGTTTAAAGTTGCAACTATATACATAAATTTAATAAGCATAATTTCAATTGTATTTTGAGTCGAAAATAGTTCTAACAGCTGCATGCTTTATTTAGTAAAACTCTGGGAAACAAAAATAGTGGTAGTGGGGATACTTGAGCCTATGAGAGTGGGGATACTTGAGCCTTGTCTCAACCATCCCTACTAGAAATTAAACATGGGTGAAACAAACAAAAAATAAAATTCCATCCTATATTCACTAATAGATTTTTTTCTGGACAAAAGGGAGAGTAATTTTTCATTTTATTTTTTTTTCTTAAAAAAATAACGACCTAAAAATGTTTAAAAATGTATATTTTTTAAATGAAAATATCCATTTTACTTTTCATTTTGACTAACAAAATACATCTCAACATAGTTTTCAATTTAACTTTTATTAAATTAAAATATATTTTTAAAACTGTTTTACAGGCTATAATCTTTAATACTTTAATTAGTTAGATCCAACATATTAAAATATTTATTTTTTTAATATAACATATTAAGATTAATATTTTATATTGAATCGTAACCTCTGTTGCTGTAACTTTTTTTAACGAAGAAAATTGAAGAAAAATGGGTAAAAAGAGCGCACAAAAAACAAGAAAAACAACAAAAATCCCAGTTCAAACTTACCTGCATGGAGCCAAAGAGGAAGACAAAATCTTTTTCTGTGAAATCAAAAAAGTGTTTGAAATAGTAGAATGATACATCTGGCTTAAATTCCTACAGCTACTAAATTGAAAGCATGAGTTCGACATTATCATTAGAGGAAAATTCTGCCAATGATGGTGATGATGTGAAAAAAAAACCTTCTATTGATGGTTGGTTACTAATAAATTATGCCAGAAAGAAAGCTGTAAAAATATTTGTTGGATAAGTGCTTAATATTTTGAAAATGAAATTTGCCAGAAGAATTGTAGATTCCAAATTTAAATAGCTCTGAACTGAGGATGTTTCTACCGTCGTTATAACTCAACTTGAAATTATCCTTCGACAACCAGTTTTAACAACAAAAAATGATCGTTTTACTAGCTTTGTTTTCTCAATTGATTTTGAAGGACTTTATGTTTCATAATTTATCATTCTGTAAAATGTTTGTTCAAAAATAAAGCGAAAAAAATTACTTTTGTAGGTATTTTTCCGTAGTGGCTCAAGTATCCCTTCACAATGGCTCAAGTATCCCCCCCATGGGGATACTTGAGCCACAATGTAAAACAAAAAATAAACATTTATTATACATAGAAAAATAGTTCAAAATTAATTGAAAGTGGTTTTAGTTGAAGAACAAATATCAAATTTTCATTTTCAATATTTTATTTTATTCTAAAAAAAATTAAAAAAATTAAAATTCAAAAAATGGCTCAAGTATCCCCATCTTCCCGTATATAGAATAAATATTGATTTTTCATCTGAAATTTTCATAATTCATTTCACAGTACTCTATGAAATTTTGTTCCTTTCGTTTATAAATGGTGATTTTAAAATATTTGGCCAATTTCAGCTGTTTAAATGGTTCAATTTTACAAAAAATTTTAATATGTATATATACGTATACTCTACAAAGCAAATATCTATATAAAATAATTATCGTACATTCCGAAAACCAACTGTAATAAATACTTGGATTAACTAAATTTCTGTTGAAAATTATACAGTTCGAAACTTTTTTCTTTGCAACACGACTGATCAAAAATAAAATAGTCATATATGTAAGATTAGTAATGATAATATCAACGACATCGACATGTTCAAAACATGTTATTTCGATGTATTGACAGTTATCCTGCAGCGCACACCTTTAGATCAAAGAAATTGGAAGTGCTAATACGGGATGACCCCAAACCAGGCACTATTATTTATCATTACTGACTTACAGTTGATCAGTAGAAAAAAAATATAATATTCGTTGTCGTCAAAGGCTGCTGCGACATCACTTTATCAGTTATATGATGCACGTCGATAGATTAAGAGGCTACTTCAGTCAAATGAAAAGACTCATCCGCTAATATTAATCCTCTTGAAGAAATCTATAAAGATCTCTCGGTTGTATTCCAATACTTTTAAATATTTTTTTTTATTTATTTACTTTTTGTTTCATTGGATAACGGAGATTGATCTGTACAAAGACTGGTTTTTACTTTCTGATTTTGTTTACATATTTTCTAATGAGGACACTTTCATTTTCGGAACCGATTTAGAAAGTGAAAGCATCCCCATAAAAAAAAAAAACCTGCAATCAAAATCAATAAAAAAATTTTTATTACTCAGCTTTTAATGAAAAAAAAATCATTTAAAAATATTAAAATGTAACCGAGATATCGTTATAAATTTCTTCCATAGGATTAGCATTAGCGAATGAGTCTTTTCACTTGACTGAAGTAGCCTCTTAAGCTGATTAAATTATCTTAAATACTTAAAATTTATCTTTTTTACGTTCAATAAAAAATTAGAATATATAAATGATACATAAGTATCATAAACAAATTATGCATACGTAAATGGAAAGTAATATTATCTACTGAGCCGTTTGTGTACACTTGAAGAAAGAAAATATTTAAAATAAAAATATATGTATGTTTTTATAAAAAGAAAACTTATGTAATGGAAAAATCTATTGACTATTATAACTCAATTTAAACAATATATTTTAGAACGAGACAAGTTTTTTAGACTAAAGCTAAAATATAAACAGATAAATTATACACCAACACTATAAAAAATATATATATTTTAATTGAAATCCAAATAACACTTAGCACCTATGAGCAAATGAGTAGTTTAAAAATATAGATTAAAATTACTATACACAGACATTTTTAATTATATATGTACAGATTCATGTAATAATAATAATAATAATAATAATAATAATAATAATAATGTTATTTTAAATTTTGGTTTAAGAAAATAATTTTTGTTACCTTATCTGATGTAAGGCGAGTTCTTTTCTCTGTTATTATCTGCCCCTGTTTAGAAAATATTCTTTCACAGGGAACAGAAGTAGCCATGGTGCAAAACCTCCTCTTAACAATTTCATACAAGTTAGGAAATAGAATTCTATTTTCTTTCCACCAAGATAGGGGGTTTTCTTCTCGCCTGAGAACTGGCATTTGCAGATATTTATCCAATTCTTGGATACTCTTTGCAGTAGGATTGTAGGTATTTAAATCAATATATTTCTCAACTTCGTCATCAAAGTCTTGCCATATTGAGCTAGCTTGATAATTAGCTGGTTTTTGGTGCGAAGGTCCAGGTTCATTGTCGTTATGAGATTGTTGCTTGCCTGTTATTATTTGAGAACATTTATTTAATATAGCTGATTTTGTGGTTTTTAACCGGTTTTCGTCCTTAAAAAACCCATGCTGCTTGAATCTGGGATCCAAAAGGGTTGCTTCCCACACTTGATTAATGTCACGGTATTTTCTGTAAACTTTCGTTTGAAAATTTTCATTTAAGCTGGTTACCATGTTTTTTATTTTTTCGTTTTCAAAAGTTTGCTTTGTAAGATTTTGGCAGTGATTGTACAGTCCTCGGCTTAACAGGGGAATTTTTGAGATCGTCACATTTGTCTCACTGCTAATCTCTACAGTGACCTCTTCAAAACATTTTAAAATTTCGCAAGCTTTTTCAATCACGTACCAGTCTTCTGTTTCTAATGATTTTTCTGATGGAAGAGCCAACAAAGTGAGCGTGCACTGTAAAGGTTCTTTTGTCTTTAATAATCTGTCAAACATATCATACGTAGAATTCCACCTAGTTGGGCAGTCTTGTTTTAACGATAAAATTGCGTAATCCATTTGATTTTGAGTGTTGTGCAGCTTTGACATTTCTTGGGGACTTCTTTTGAAATGTTCCACTATGCCTTTTACTTTTTCTCTGACATCAGAAATTGCTGTAATACTCGACTGCACAACCAGGTTTAAACTATGAGCAAAACAGGGAACATGCAGCAGGTTGCAAAGTGTCACACATTTAGCCATATTAAAGGCATTATCTGTTGTACATGCAACTATTTTGCCAATCAATTCCCATTCCTTGATTATTTCTTTCAATGATTTTGCAATATTTTCAGCTGTATGCTTGTCTGAAAATTTGAATGAAGAAAGTAAATAGGATTTAAGTTCGACAGCTTCATTAATAAAATGGCCTGTTATAGCAATATAATTTTCATTTTTCAATGAAGTCCAAGAGTCCGTTGTAATACACACATAGGATGACTGGTTGACTTCTTCTTTCTTTCACTTTTTGGACAGTGTGGTCAAATATTTTATTTAATAAGCTTCCAGATAACAGTTTTCTGCTAGGAGCAGTGTAGTTTGGATTCAACAACGCCAAAAGTTTCTGGAATTCCTTGCTTTCAACTAAATTGAAGGGGTGATAATCTTTTACTATAAATCTTAATATCTGTTCGTCAATTTTTTCTTTTAAGAGTTGTGACACAGGCCTGTCAGCAAAAGTGGTTATTTTTGATTGCACTTTTCTTTTTTTTGATGAAGTCTCCGAGATATTTTGAAATGTTTCTTCGATTTGATTCTCCGTTGAATTTGAAATCACATCTATTGCACTAACTTCTGTCTGACTTTCAATGTCATTTTCGACATTTAAGTTCACTGTTTAGATTTTTTACGGTCTTCCTTCCAGTTAACTGTAATGTGCTTAGTTTTTAAATGTCTTGTCAAATTTGATGTCAATGATGCTCTTGTATTATGAGTTATTGACGCTGAACAAATATTACATTTGACATTATCTTCTTCTACTTTACTGAAATAGTCCCATACTTTACTAAGGTTAGACATTTTTAAAAATTCCAAACATAACAGAAAGAGTAAATACGATGATAAATAAAAAATTTACAGTTAAAAGAATTCTATATTTATATACATATTATTAAAATAATAAGAAAACTATTCAAAGGTAAATGATCCTTCTCAGACACTACTAAAACGCGCGCACAAATCTTAAGTAAATTGATAACAGTATAGGAAAGATTATCGACCTCCGATAAAATAGAAAACTAAAACATTGAAATTGAAAATAACAAATCTCACTTTTTTTTTCTTTGGCTGTCGGTTTTATACCCCAGGAAAGGGGAGAAAAAGGGGTTGTGGTGTATCATTTCAATTAAGTACAAATTGCTTGATGTCCGAAAAGGACACATTACATTGATGAATGACTGGGAGAAAAAACCCCACCAGACATGGAAAAGAAAGTGCGATACTACTCTGTTTCACTTCCTTTCTCACAACATGTGTTGTTCAGGTGTTCTCACAGTTATATATCACTTAAAACCTAAGATCCCAATTAACCACTTTATGGGAAACGAATACGATTATCTATCAGCTTTAAGATGCAAAAGAATGAAACATATTTACTTAACTCATTAAAAAAATAATAATAGTAAATAATTTACAAAAAGAAGCAGAAAATTCAGACTTAAGAAAAGTAAATGCTAAACTTAAAAACGGTCTTTATTGTTACAGATATGAGAGAAAAAATAAAAATACGAAAAAATTAAATTACATTATTGCCATTGGATTTGCGCATTTAAACGTTACAGGTTTTTTTTTTCTTTACTTAAACCTGCAATGAAAAAATTCGATTTATTTTAGAAATGAAGTAATGAAGTTTGGCAGGCAGAATAGAAAACGGTGTACAATTTACTAGATTTTTCTTAAATGAAAATAAGAAATGACCAATTTTCTTAAGACTGATTTTTTAAACGTAAAAGCGCAATAATTGCTGGCCTGTTAATGCAATTTGGAATCAAATATTTTACTTTTTCGTTATAAATGAATTATAGTTCAATTTGAGTTATAAGCAATTGTTGTCTCCTGACGACATTTATCTTCCTGGTCGCCTAGAAATATTCAGATCAAAGTTTGTGGCATTTCCCGAAAAAATTCTGCCTTTATCGAAAAATAGGAAGCCTATTTTAGAGTATAAGCTTATACTACCATAACATTAACGAAATATTAATTGAATTCATTATTATAATCAATTCAATACTCGCTACCTTAGCTATAGCCGAATTCATATTCAGCCGCGTTCACATTCTACTTTAAATTTTCTTTTCTTTCTTTCTATTCCTTTTTTTTTGTCACATTCAGAGGGTTTATGAGACATTTTAAAATAATTTTTATTTATTGAGTTAAATTTCTTCTTCTTATTTTTTTTTTATGATGTTTAAAAGCATCACTTGTAAACAAAACCACATGATAAAACTTCTGATATATATTTTTTAAATTTAAAATTTATTAAAAAAGTGGGGTAATTGAAAATCGTTATAACTCAAAATATTATTTGTAGAATTTCATTTTTTTTTTTTTTTTTTTTTTTTTTTTTTTACATTTAAGTAAATAAAAATATCTAATTTTTAATTTTGATTCGGTATTTTTTAAAATATTAATTTTTAAAAAAATTAAAAATATTTAAAGTAAAAATCTGAAAAAAATAATGTAATTTTTATTTAAAAACATCATTTTTCAAAAATAATTTTTTTTTCGAATTTCCTGAATCTAAATTAAAGTAAAATAATCAAAAAAGATATGTTCCAAGTTTGAAGCATTTAACTTTAACAGTTCTTAGTTATAACGATTTAAATCCGAGAAATTGTCAAAAAACCCTTCATGAAGAAAAACGCATTTTCACAAGCTATCATTTAGACAATCATTGCTTGAAAAGTTAGTTTAGAAAAGAAACCAAAACGAAAAAATGTATATTTCCTCTTCTAATTAAGATAGAAACACGATTTTAACTTCATTTTAACCCTTTAAAGCCTTGTGAAATTGTAAACAAAACTAGTCATAACGGTTGAAAGGAAATCAAGTACTACGACCACTATCTGTTGTTTAAAAAAATGATACTTTATTCTTTCTACAAAGCTGAATGATCGTTCGATTTGGGTTTTTATAACATACAACTCAGAAGCAGCAATTTAAAAGAATGTCTAACCCGCATTATCGTGCGGGTTGGGTCTTAAAGGATTATGCATTAAAA
Organism: Maratus speculifer; assembly: GCA_964019185.1. Taxonomy (NCBI): domain Eukaryota; kingdom Metazoa; phylum Arthropoda; class Arachnida; order Araneae; family Salticidae; genus Maratus; species Maratus speculifer. The sequence continues at coordinate 2,702,277 of CAXHSM010000846.1, forward strand.
AACAGAAACATTTTTAATACAATTTTTTTTAAAGATATTTGTGTCCCAGATCCCCTTAATCAAGGGGGTCTAATTTAGTCGTTTTATGCATGTCTTTCTTTAAGTTATTTCTTGCAGGTGATTTTTGAACTTTTCCTAAAATTTTAAACTTAAACAACAAGCAAAATTATAATTTTATGAGACTTTTAACGTTTTCCAACATAATTGGAAAGTGTTTATGAATGCGGTTTGTTCCTTTATCCGTGCTTTAATTAAGGCGGCAGCAACTGTATTGGCGACTGATAAAGATCTGCACTGGCAATTTTTACTCACGACACTTGGCCTGATCCATCTCGATCGGGTCGGGTCACAAACTCGGTCCTTACCAGATTCGAGCATCACTTTTTTTCTGAAAGATCGGGCCTTGCCTAACTTATTTTTTTCGTACGAGCCGGAACTGATTTCATTCTTCCTAGTCGTCACGGGACAGAATTTTCAGTCCCTGTTTTGAGCCAGCTTGTATAAAAAATCATTCCCTCAGCGTGATTAGGTCCGTTCAAATGTTATTAACATTTGCCTGGCTCAAAAAGTTTTTAAAAAATGCATTTATTTTTAAATTAACATTGTACTTCAATTAAACATCGAAATCGTTTCTGTAATTGTTATCATTTTTTTCACTACTATTTTTAAAAAATAGTAGATTTTTCGGCTTATTAAAATATAGCGATATTATAATATAGTAAAAGTATGAAAAATAACCTGCCTATTGCGGAATTCTGTTTTAAGCTAAAAAACGTGTTCATTTATGCAAAATGAATACTATGAGTAAAAAAAATATATGCATTACATTTATACCTGCTAAGAAGGGAACTATGTAAAACGGATTTTTTCTCTTTCCTGTGTCATTATGTCTAAGAAAAGTTTACAGTACATCATCATTTTTTTATGCCTTCATTTCATAAAATATGGATTAATAAATAATATTAATGATGACTGTAACATTAACATATAACAAATAAAGGTTCGTTAAAAACATAAATATCGCAGCCTGCGGCACTTCTATAAAAGTGAAGATTATAAACATGAAATAAAGATAAATTTTTTGGTCAGAGCTTCTGCTCGTCGTTAGTAAAAATCCATGTTCTGTAGAAATTATTTTGGGACGGGCCGGTCTCGGGCCGAAATTTTAGCAACTATATCAGATTTCGGGTTATACCAATAATTTTTTTTCTACGTACGGGGCAAGATTTTTTCGACCGAATTTTTTAGATAAAATTTTTTTCTGTGTGTCAGACCGGGGTTGGGCTCGAACTAGAAAATGTCGATTCGTGCAGACCTCTAGCGTCTGGTGCTTAAAACCTGGTTAATTTTAATAACGATCTTTTATGTAACTTCCGAAATCTGTCCGTAACCGTCAAAATTATGGTGCCTGGCGCACGACTATCTCTCCATCTTTGGTGCTGAATTGCTTTAATTCACCTAAATTGTAAAAATACTTCGATTGCAAGAACTTCATACATAATTTATTCAATTTTACCAAAATATATTCCCTATTGGAAACAGATTATACTGCCTTTATATATATATATATATATATATATATATATATATACATTTATATATATATATATATATATATATATATATATATATATATATATATATATATATATATATATATATATATATATATATTGTTGCATCTATAAAATTCTGTGCACGTGGCTGACTCAATCTTTGGCTTTTATTACTCCGTTCTTAGTTTATTTATTTATTTTTTTTTTCTCTTTTTATTTTTCTATCCAATTTAGTAAATTTGTTGTGTATGGTTTTTGATGTTTTTTTCTTCATTTAATTTGGTTTTATATGTGTTGGTAGCCCCAAATTCGTATTATTTTGCTTTTTCATGGCAAATACGAAGATGAAACCACACATTTCATTTGTAGTTCTAAAGTATTTGCGGCCTGACGATTCTGTTTTCGTACTGCAAATTCCATTTGTAATCATTTTATTTATTTATTTATTTTTCCCCATGTTTCAATGTGGTAATTTTCTATTAAATGCAATAGTTCATATATTGTAAGAGAATTAATGGTTATATATATATATCTATATAGGTATGTATGTATATATATATATATAAATATATATATATATATATATATATATATATATATATATATATATATATATATATATATATATATATGGTTTCATGTGTGTTGGTAATCCCAAATTCGTATTGTTTTTTTTTCTCATGCCAAATACGAAGATGAAGCCACACACTCCATTTGTAGTTGCAAAGTATTTGGGCCCTGATGATCCTGCTTTGGTTCTACAAATTCCATTTGTATTCATTTTATTCTATTTCCTTTCATGTTCAGGGTGATATAGGTTATTACATTTAATGGTTATTTTCGTTTACTATTAATGGTCTTATATATATATATATATATATATATATATATATATGAAATTTATTATGGAAATTAATAAGTTTACTTATTAATAAGCGAAATTTATTATGGAAATTTCCTGCAATAATTAAGGTTCTTCAAACAAAAATAATTTCAAGCAGTATTGAATTCAGACACTTTCTTCCGGGAGAGGGGGGGGGGGGGGAATGCTCTGTGGTTCCGGTTGAGATTATACATTTCTAAGGGGGAAATTGCACTTTTTGATCAGTGGAAGCCCGATATCTCATACCTTCCAGGTGGCAACTTATTGCCGGGGGGGAGGGGAGAAGTGACATATTCTTATCGTGGTAATTAGAGGGTTAATAATACAGTATTCAGAATATCGAGAGTAAAATTGAACACTCTATCCTCCCCCCCCCGCCCATTTTAAGTCAAGAAATTTTCTTTATTCTATATAGTTAATGTACGCACTCATATGTATCTGTAACGTGTTTTGATATCAATCACAAATAAAAGAAATCGAAGATAAGTTTACTGTTTTTATACAAGTGCTATTTGAGTGCGATACCTTTCAAAAAAATTTCTTATACACATTCTTTAAAAGTATATATATAATAAAAAATAAATAAATAAATAAAATAAATAAATTACTTTTATTATCTTAAAATTTCAACCAGTATTGTTCCTGAAATTGCTGGTTGGGAAAAGAAAATGAATGAAATAGATATTGTGACGGTTTTAAGACTTTTTAGCATTGTCGCAGAAAATTATGGCAAAAATAAATTGTGATTTTTAAGATTCCGTCAAATATTTGAATAGTAGATCCATAATGTCTAGATTTCTTGGGACTGACCAAAATATGAATATTTTTTATTGTCTTTTTTCATGTTCTGTGACCTAGAAAATCATTTCTCTCCACAAGACGAGATTTTTGCAGAACAGATTTTTCTCCCCCAGAAATAAGAAATTAGAGAATGTTTTAAAAATATTTTGGACGATAAAATTTTCACTTGCAAGAGTGTATGCATGTAATAATCAAACTATCATTATTTTTTCTCTTTTAATAATTATCTGAAAAAAAAAGAAAAAAAAATCAAAGATTTCTACAAATTTAGCACACACTCACTGAAAAGCTCAGATAGAATTTCTACTCCCATCCCCATCATTTTTAAGTATTCGGAGTTCTAGGAAAATGCAGGGATCAGTAACCACAGAAACACCCGCAGGTGCTGATAAAAAGAAAAAGAAAATGAAAAGTGTGGTGAAATAGACACGTGGCTTCGACATGTTTACATCTGGGGGGAAAAAATCATAGCTAAATCAGCATGCGTTTTCCGTTTGGGAGAAAAAACAAATTAGTCTAAATTATTGCTGATGCTGATTAATTGCTCTCTTTATCACTTATCACTTTTTAAAACCTCCTGGAAATGAATAGCATAGGATAGGATATAGTTACAGACTCGACGGTGACATATAAATGTTGGTTTCTAATAAAACTCATTACGTAAATTTAATTTATTTTTCATTTTTTAAGATTAAATTGAAGTCTTGGTCTTATAAAAAATTCGCTTCCTTATTTTTGCAAACATTTAATGAAAATAGTAAATGCTGTACACTTATTTATTCATATCGCTAAAAAGGAAAGTGCCATGGATGATGCAAGGAATTCCAAATATACTCAGTCAAATAGAGTAATTTTTTTTTATAACTTAAGTCAGGACAGGAGAATTAAATAATTGATTAATAGAAATATTAAAGAAAAAATGCAGTAAATAATATTTAAGATAATAAATAAATAAATAAATAAATATTAAAATTATTTATTCAGTTATGCTGATCAGCGTTGCATCGGTTTGCATTTTGCATTCTATAAAACGTAATAAAAAAAGGCTATGGAAATTAATAACGAAATAAATAAAAAAATATGCCAAAGACTAATAAAAAATTATAAATATAAATGCTTATAACATTTAAAATTAGAAAGATTTTTTCTCATGGAAAAACAAAAAACACTTTTTTTTTCATTCAGTATAATTGAAATGAAGCATATAAGACTTAGATAGTCGATACATAAGTATATTTATCAAGAATACAATAATGAAAATACAATTAATAGTATAATTAAAATAAATTGAATAAGCACAATTAAAAATAGCTTTTTTCTATTTTACTTAAAATAAATAAATAAATAATAAAGTAATCGAAAATAACACTTCTTATGGGTTAATACTTATTATATCTAATATAAATCAGCAAAAAAAACACTTCTTAATTAGCTCTAAAATTTCCCGCATTGAACAGCCCCAACAATGGCAGAGAGGTTCTTCTCTTGTAACTGATAGTCGGGAGGTGTTGGGAACTCAATCGCCCCCGTCGGCCTAATCGTTCGGAATTTTTCGTGGTTTTCTTCAAACCTTGTGTAATTACGGGTAAGGTTCCTTTAGAATGATCCCCACGGAGGGCACCTCCCCTCTCAGGGCCTGTATGCCACGTGTTGATAATAATTGGTCGTCAAAAATATAACTAACCAACCAATCCCGCAATGAACATGAATGAATTTAGAACAGGATATATTCTTTTAAACACATTATTCACAATCAGCTTGATAGGAAAGATGACATTCAATGAATGGAATGAAATGGTGACATCCAATGAATGGAATGAAAAAAAAATGTTCTTAAATAAATTAATAATTATATGTTTGATATTAGGGATTTTTCTAATTTTACAAGATGATATTCATTCTCACTTTCCTTAAAATTAAAAAAATTATACAATAAGTTATCTGATAATGTCTGAATTCTACAGGATTTAATTTCTGACGTATTCATGAAGTCATTTTTAATAAGTATGAAATTGAAAAGCGTCTTTCATTGAAAGATTAACGTTCTGAAAGATTGTTTAGAAAAATCTGCGAAATTTGAAGTCGTCATAAGAATGAGATAACAATGACTTATAATCATAATAACATTATACATTTACTAAAAAAGAAAAAAAAAACCTTTATTTTTAAATTACTTTATTCTGCAAAAATGCACACCTGTTTTATTATTTTGAGTGTATGAAAATAAAACCTTAAATCCATCGGAATGTTTTTCGTTGTTGAGCAAGGAAAATATTATTTATTTTTGAGCACTATAACTCTTTAAAACCAAATACTCGTGGTAGTGTGAATTCGAACTTTTTGAATTTTATGAATTTCTGGCAAACATTCGGTCCTAAACGACAATGGTACCTAAAAATACAAAACACGGGAAAAGGTAGTTCAGAAAAGTTAATTCAAAGTATAAAAAAATAATTTATTTTGTTTAAATTTTTTTTTTCCGTTCCGCAATTTCCACACACTACTCTTAATAGCTAAAAAATATTTTCTTTCTATCTGTCTCTCTTTTTAACACTTCCCAATATAGTTGAAAAATGTTTAAGGATTCGGTTTATCTACCTGACTATTGACCCATACTCTAACTCTCGTGAATAGACCCAGACTGCCATGCATTTGAGATATATTATTAAAACTTACCAAAATACGTTAATTATTGAAAGTGGTAGTTTTCTGTGTAGCATTTACAATTCATTTACAGAGACACTCAAAAGAATTTCTTTACATTGTGATCAATGGGAAAAATAATTATCAACACAGTTTATTGATGTTACACTATTTCTAAGATGATGAAATTAATTTGCTTTTATCAAGCGTCCTAAAACATGTTTTCTGTTAACCCTTTAATATGTTATTCATGGCACCTCTAAATTTATACTACAAGCACGAGGTGAGAAAGTGGCTACTTTCCAATCTTATACTAAAATTTATTTTTAACACATTTGCAATTTCGTTTTGTAAATATAACAAAAATGTATTTTTTTACTGAATTAAGCAAGATTTTTTTTCCACTAAAACGAGTTTTCTCGGAGTTTTAAATAGGTAGCCGGTTTTACCCAACCAGTGCGGCAAAACTGGATTCATGCACATCTCTGAAAAAAGCTATTTTTTATATAATTAATTATAATTTTTATAGACAAGTCTATGTTTTGTTATAGCGAAAGTTTCATTTAATATTAAAAATTGTGTTGAGAATTTGTTTTCTGATTTGATTGTATTTGAGAATAACAACAGTTATGATATCATATTTTGCCCCACTTTCCCTACCCATTTTTACATCACTTGCGAAACATTTATAATTTATAGAGAGGAATTAAAATAATATATACGCAATCAAATGAATTATATTCACTTTTATTTAAAATATGTCGATCATAAAATAAACTCATAGCATTTTATAACGATGATGAATTCAGGAGGTATCCCGGAGGTGAAGCATTCCCCCGGAGCCCCTGCCCTCCCCGGAATATTTGAGATCTTGTGTTTTCTTCAATGGTCAAAAAGTACAACCCCCTCTCCCCCACTTTCGAGAAATTTGTAATATCTACACGGAGTAACAGAAATCCCTCCAGAAGAAATGTGTCTGAATTCAATATTCTTTTTTAAACAATGTGCTACAAAAGTAGAATTTTGTTTCTGTCTCTTCTTTTTATTTTTTTCTGAACAGCGTCAGATTTAGGCTGCATGCACATTGAAATACTCTCTACGTCAACTGAATTCTTTGAAGAACCTGTTGTATAGGACCCATTTCCGGTTTCTTCATAATAGAACGAAGGGGAGTGAACAAAAGAATCGGGAGATAAGCAGAAGCAGACCCACCCTAGAGATCTGCACGGGCCGGGTTCGGGCCGATTTCCATTAACGGCATTCGGGCCGGGATCGGACTTTTCTTCTGAAGATTCGGGCCGGGCCGGACGGTCCTAGTCACTAATCTTTTCAGGCCGGGCTCGGGCCTTAACTTTTTTCCTGGAGTATCGGGCCGGGCCGAGCCGAGCCTAACTTATTTTTTTCCGTACGAACCCGAGATTGATTTTGTTCTTCCTAGTCTTCACGGATCAAAATAATCAGTTCCTGTTGAATCTTTCCGTATGAAAATCCTTTTCTCGACGTGGAAAAGTCTGTTCATAAATCAGTAAAGTTTGACTTGGTCCAAAAATTTTTGCAAAATAGGCATATACTTTTAAGTCGTCATTATTCTACAATTAAACATTAGAATTTATTATTTTTAAAGAATCATCGATCACTAGGCGTCTTAGAATTAAATACATTAAAAAAAACAAAAAAAAAAAAACATCATTATGACAGAATTTTTGTTTAAACTGAAAACTGCAAATTTCTTTTAAACTGTTCATTCATGCAAAATGAATACAACAGTACGCGAGAAAAAAAATATATTAAACATTTACATCTGCTAAGAAGGAGTCTTAGAAGATTTTATTTTTACCATATACCATTTTTTATTACTTTTTTTAAATGTATTAATACTAATGATAACTGAAACATTTACATACAATAAACAAAGGTTCATTAAAAGCGTAAATATCGCAGCTTATGACACTTCTGCATAAATAGAGTTTATAAACATAAAATTAATAAAAAGACTAAGATAAGTTTTTGTGGTCTGAACTCTTCTGTTAGAGTAAAGATCAATGTTCTGTAGAAATTTACTCGAGCCGAGCCGAAATTTTAACTTTCGGGCCGGGTCGGGTCGGGTCGGGCCAATATTTTTTTCGTTCGGGCCGGGCCGGACCGCGCCAATATCTCTTTCGTTCGGGTCGGGCTGGGCTCGGGCCTGAAAATTTCGGCACGTGCAGGCCTCTAATCCACCCTACTTGACGGAAAGAAACCTCTTTTTCATTGACAACAGACTCTTTCCTACAAAACTCATTAAAGATTAAAAAAAAAAACACCGCGTCGCCACAACAAACACGCTGACGAGTAACCGCAAGAAGTGGTCAGGTCTGTTTTGGGCCTTAAACCAGTTGAAAATATTCTAACAAGTCCTACATCTTTGTTTGTCAAAAAAATTCAAAGATAACATCCGATTTGTTTGATCATCTTTTCCCAAAACGGCGACCAGCACAAGCACATCGTAAATTCATTTATCATTTAGTCTTTCATCCTGCTATGCGCCATCGTCACCTTGCTCCTGTCCCTTCCCCTCTCCTTGCATTCATTTATTCGGTAGCATCTACAGCTAAACTGTTTCTTCCTCTTTCCTTTTCTCAAAATCCCAAATCGCGACATAATATCAATCAACCGTAGACGTTCGTTAATCAGCGCAGATTCGAAGAGTTGAAATCTGATACCGAGTCGAAAGAGTGGTTTTCAAGGAGTCGAAGAGTCGACAACCCAATCTTCAACTCTCGACTCCCCAAGTCCGACACCTCGTCCGACACTGTATAAAACTGGCCCAACCACTCTTTGAGTGAGTAGTAAGTTCGACTCTTCGACTCCGAATCCCAAACTGAGTTGAAGGAAGGAAAAGTTCGACTCTTTTGAGTCGACTCGTTCAACTAGCTAGGAGTCGACAGTTCGATTCACTTGGAAGGAGTCGAGATTTAGAGTCGACTCTTCGACTCCTTGGCCAACTCTAGTATGAAGTACAACGAAAATACTTTTGTCATGACAATGTCATGCTTCAATTGAGTGAGGTGGTGAGGAGTTAAAATCCATGATGGATTTGGGATGGAAGCGAAGGCTTTCCGCTTTCTCGCCGTGTAAACTGTATGGCAGTAAGCTTAAATCTGACAATGAGAAGTCAGACGTCAGGGGGGTGGTCAGGTTGATAAATAGAAGAATATAGTTTTTGGAAAACATAAATGGAATTAGTGTCTTGACGGTAAATTAATGCAGTAACACCCGTTTTATCTGATTATAAGGAGGTTTTTTTTTTCACTAAGAAGAAATTCCGAAATGATGTCAATGTCATGCTTGGGGTGTGTAGTGCTTTTTTCTGAACTGAAAGTATATGTTTATGTAATAAATCCTGACATCTGACAAACGGGAGCGAGGGGGTATGTTTTTGCTTGATATTATTCATCTGAAAAATCACATTTACAAAAATTAAAATGCTTATTATTATTATATTTAGTGGAAAAGAAAACTTTGACATTTTTTCAGTGTTGAATCCAGACATTTTTCTCCTCGAAAAACTTCTGTGGTTCCTGGTGTGTGTGTGTGTGTGGGGGGGGGGGGTAATGCCAATCCCGGGTCATCTCCCCTTTTCCCGAAACCAACACGATATCTTTCAATAACATTCGATTTAACAAGAACTTGTGTTTAATTGTTTATTTATTATTCTGACAAAATAATAAATAGGGCAATTTAATTTCCCCTTAAAATACTAGTAATAAGTAAATAAATAATAAAAAGAACAGTTTACAAGTATAAAAGTGATTTTAAGATTCCCAGCGTGCTGTGACGTAAAAAATTTAAAAAAAGGTTAGTTTTTTTTTTTTTTTTTTTTTTTTTTTTTTAATTAGGGGTTTTGTTTTCGGCGAGCTACAAAGCGATCATAATGTAACTCAAAATTCTTTATCAATAGATTTTAAAATTCGTGTAAATGATAGGGGAAAGTGGGAAAACTTGATAATAGGAAATACTTGAGCCACACATATTATTTGTACAGTTGGTAATTTTCTCTTTCTAAAACAGGCAATACGGTAACATATTTACAGTTCTGAACATGTAAAAAAGAAATCACATACCTTGGTACTATTTTGAAAGTATGGCGATTAATAGTTGTTTTTTCCCTGTCTGAAATAAATATTTAGGTGCATGGTTTTTTTTTTTAATTTGAAGTTTTGTTTATAGCTGCAACAATATAGATTAATTTAATAAGTATAATTTTAATTGTATTTTGAATCTAAAATAGTTCAAATGGCTGCCTGCTTTACTTAGTAAAATACTGATAAACTAAAATGGTTGAAAACAAAAATAGGGATACTTGACCCACTGAAATTGGGGATACATGAGCCATGGCTTAACCATCCTCACTAGGAAATTAGACATATGGGTGAAACAAAAAAAGATAAAATTACGTCCTTATCATATTCACTAATAGATTTTTTTTTCACTGATAAGAAAAGAATTTTTTTCTTAAGAAAATAATGACCTAGAAAAAAAATGTTTAGAAATGTATATCTTTTTAATGAAAATTAAATTTTATTTTTCGTTTTGACTAACAAAATAACCTGTCTAGATAAATGTAGGCATAGTTTTCTATTTAACTTTTAACTTATTACATTAAAATAACATTTAAAAACTGTTTTACAGGTCATAATCTCTAATATTTTAATTAGTTATGTCCAACATATTAAAATAGTTATTTTTTTAATATATTATATATTGGAATTGTAACCTCTGTTACTGATTGAACATGAAATTAGCTTAAATAACTGCAGATTCCAAATTTAAATGGCCACCAACTGAGGATGTTGCTACCATCGATGAAACCCAAGTTGAAATGAACCTTCGACCACAAATTATCACTAAGAAAAAATGATCGTGTTGCTAGTTTTGTTTCCACAATTAGTTTTGAAGGGCTTTATGTATCTTAATTTATCATTATGAAAAATATTTGTGCAAAAGTAAAGCAAAAAACATTACTTTTGTAGGTATTTTTCTGTATTGGCTCAAGTATCTCTTCACCATGGCTCAAGTATCCTGCTCATGGGAATACTTGAGTCACGATGTGAAACAAAAAGTAAACATTTATTAAGCATAGAAAAATAGTTCAAAGTTAATTGAAAGTGGTTTTCAGTTGAAGAAATAATATCAAATTTTCATTTTCAATATTTTATTTTGTGCTAAAAAATTATAAAATTAAAAAAAAATTAAAAAGTGGCTCAAGTATCCCTATCTCCCCCTATTTAATGTTATTGAATGTGATATTCACGATCATCCATTATTGGCATTTAATCTTGTAGTTTGGTGATAGTTTTTTTATCGACTGAATAAGCAAGTAGTACCAAATACGTTTTTACAAATCCATATAATGTTATATATTTACCTGCTTTTCGTCTATTATATTTCTAATATGATGCAATATTTGATTAAAAAAATTCCTCAAGCTATTCATTTTATTTTCAATTAATCTTGCTATATAAAAATCATGACGTACAACTCAATTTTCCTTAAATTCATCAAATTATTTTTTTTCGCATGCAAATCTTGCAAGAATTAAGTAATTGAAATATATGAACTAATCAAAAATAAACCTCGAGTAGTTAATGTGAAATAATTAATACAATTAATTACAATGTAATAATATAATATCTACATCTGTTTTCTATGGGTGCGACGAGGTTCTTGATAAATATTTTAGAAATTATAACTCTACAAAAAGTCATTTATCAAAATCTGGAAAACATAAAAAAAGGAATGCAATGCTTTGTTTGGAATATGTTCGAGACATGCTCAGTTAGATTTAAATGGGTAGTCCTGCTGGCCACTACTTAAGGTGGTTTTTTTTGTTGTTGTTGTTTTCTAACATAATCAAGCTGAGCAGTATTTCGCTTTGGCATGTATTATATAAAAGGTATTGGTAATGGCTGTAGCGTAAGGGTTGACATTAGATCTGAATATCTCGTTTGCGTAAGCTTTGAGCTCTTAAAGTGTCATCTTAAGTAATTTATAAAGCTGAATATATTTTTCAGCAAAACTTACAAATTCAAATACGTCAATGTGGACTCGATTACGCAGTTTTACCCAAATAAATTTTTAGATAAAAACTTGCCAATGACAATTGAGTCATCGCATGTCAAATCAACCCCCCCCCCCCCCCCCCAAAAAAAAAAATATTCAACTTGACTATTTCAGATTTCAATGAAACTGCCAAATGATGATATAAATTAGAACATTTTTTTATTTTTTTATTTATCGCTTTAAATTTCCATACAATTAGTTATTCAAATTTTGAAATATCATCCTTTTTTGACTTGCATAAATATTTTTAATTTTGAATTCCTCATGTTATATCAAACATAGATAATTTTTTGACGACTCATTTTAATGTGGAGTTTTTAAGGTTTAATTCTATATTCAAGTTGACTAGGCATAGTTAAAAAGGTAAAATTTTATTTTTTTTAAGTTTAAAATTTTTTCGATTGTCATTTTTAAAATTTTTGAAAACAATACATGAATGTTGTAATATTATAAGCTTAAAATTCTGAAATTTGTAGAGTGGGATCTTAATGGGATCAGAAGTTATGAAATAAAAGCTGAAAATTACCATACAAATTACAAGTAAATAACAAAATAGACAGAATTAAACTGTTATTTTAATAGTAATTTTTATCTTTTATTTCAGAACTCCTGATCTCATTGAGATCTCATTCTAAAAATTTCAAAATTTTGAGCTTATAACATACAATTTTTTCAAAATTTTTTAAAAATGACTAAAAAGTTTTAAACTTAAAAAAATTCAATTTTATTTCTTTAACTATGCCTAGTCAACTTGTATATCAAATTAAACTTATAAACTCCACATTAAAATGAGTCGTCATAAAATTTTCTACATTTGATATAACTTGAGAAATTTAAAATTAAAAATATATAAGCAAGCCAAAAAATAATGATTTTTCAAAATTTAAATAATTAACTATATAAAATTTTGATGCGAAAAAAAATTATGAACATATATTCTCATTTATATCATCAGGCAGAACGATTCCTGAGAGTTTAATTGAAATCTGAAAGGATCAGGTCGAGTTCACTGGTTGATTTGGCATGGAGTGACCCAATTGATCCCAGAAGAAATTTGACAGTCAGTTAATCAGTTGCAGTAAAAATCATGAATTTCATAGTTTAATCGAGAAAAGAAAAGATAATTTTGTCAAACAATTGTAGAATATCAGGAATTTCATCATTTACCTATGGGGGAAGAACAGTGAATTGCATCAATTAATTAGGGAAAATTATCACAAATTTCATCAATTAATTGTAGAGAAAATTCCTTGCAACTTCATTAATACTTCACAATAATAAAATGGGAAAATTGGCGAACAGTCACGAAATTGCATTTATTGTTTTCTCAGGATTTTCTTCAAAAAATCCCCCTTGCCAACAAAAGTTGCAATATAGCTTATAAGGTTCGATTTTTCTCCATCATTCCCCACTCAAAAAATCATTTCTCAATGTAAGAAAATGTTAAATTTATTCTTTTAAAATTAAATTTATATCCAGTTTTAAAACAATTGAGACTATGTAGATAGGATTTTTTCTTTGCCTGTCTGAATTGACATGGACTATACTTTCAATTTATTTTACTAAAATGCAGCATAACCCATACACTTATAGTAAATTAAGAATTGGTGTGGGAAAGATAAACACATATCAATTAGATATTTAAAAATAATCCTTTCCTGAATTTAAAACATGCATTACCAAACTATCATATTCTGTTAATGACAATACTTATAAGAAGAATATTTTATTTTCAAAATTAACAAAAATACAGTATGTAATTTTAACAATTCTTGTTCAGATTGAAAGAAATGAACATAAGTCGTTTTAGTTCGCCCACTACAGAAAAATAACTTCTCACTTCCAATTATGGATGCTATTACAAACAGATGCAGTGTTTCACTTTGCATATTTTTTATTTAACATTAAGATATGAATACAAAACAAAACATTGTAAAAAGAAATATGAACCAAAAATGTTTCAAAAAAGTGTTTCAACTTTTTTTTATTTTTTTTATTTATTATTATTATTATTTATTTATTTTTTTTGCACTGTTGATTTTAAAGACTTATTCAAAAAATAATAAATTTCCATTTGAAAAAAAATTTTTAATTTGGAAGTCTTTTGTTAAAATATTTTCTCTACTGAAAAAGCCATTAGAGATTCTCTTGTTTTAGGTATTTTCTTTGCACAAATACATTTCTTTTTTGTGACTACGTTCATGCACAACTAAGTATTTTTTATGATTAAATTCTTTTCCACAGGTGTCACATTTGTGTGGTTTTTCTCCATTGTGATTGTGCATGTGAAACTTCAATGACGATTGCGTAGCAAATCCCTTACTGCATATCTTACAAACATGTGTTTTTTCTTCAGTATGAATTGTCACATGTGCTTTACATGAAGACTGTTGACTAAATCCTTTCCCACAAATATGACAAACATAAGGTTTTTCTCCGGTGTGTGTACGTCGGTGTACAGTTAACCCAGGTTTTGAAACAAAGCCTTTTTCACAAAACTCACATATGAAACTTTTTTCTGTGTGAATTTGAGAATGCATAGCCAAATACTTTTGTTTAGCAAAACTTTTGCTGCACACATTACAAGTGAAATTCTTTTTTCCACAGTCATGTAAATGCTTATTTAAACTAGCCTCAGTGGAAAAATGTTTTGAACAAACATCGCAGTTAAATGACTTTGATTTTCTATTAACATAAACAACCGAGGGATTTGCTAAACATATATCACAAGATGACTTTCCAGGTTCCTTTAAACCTTCATGTGTGCGTTGATAGTAAGATAAATTATATCTTCGAGAAAAGCGTGACGCACACACTTCACAAACAAACGGTTTTTTATCAAAATGGATGAGGTGATGTCTACGTAAATATTTTGGATTTGTAAATCCCCTCTGGCATATGTTACAGACAAAAGGTTTAATTTTGGCATGACCCATTTGATGATACTTTAAAGCACGAATATGAGGTAATCTCTTTTGACATATATCACAAGCATAAGGCTTTATTTCTAAATAGGTTTGGTGATGCAGTTGTAATCAAGACTTCCTTGAAAATCTTTTATGGCATATTTCACAAGCATAAGGCTATATTTCTGAATGGGTTTGGTGATGCAATCGTGATGAAGATTTCCTTGTAAATCTTTTATGACACATTTCACAAGCATAAGGCTTTATTTCTGAATGGGTTTGGCGATGCAATTGTAATGAAGATTTCCTTGAAAATATTTTATGGCATATTTCACATGTTAATGGCGGTATTTTGCTTTGTGTTTCTTGGTGTTTTACCAATGAATTTTGTTCAGAAAATGTTAAAGAACATTTGTCACAATCAAAAGTTTTTACTACTGTATGGATGTAAATATGATCAAATAATTCATCTTTTGAACAAAATGTCTCTTGGCATACAGCACAGTTAAACTTCTTTTCTGAATGAGATAATACATGTTTTTCTAAGTCCACATTTGAAAGATATTTCTTGTTGCACACATGATACAAAAAAGATTCTTTTAAATCACAAGAAATAGAATGGATTCTTAAGCTACTTTCACAAGAAAATATTTTTTTACAAACTCCACACAATAAATCAGGATTTCCATTTGTTATTTTATTATCATACACTGGATATTCACATTGAGTTCCATTTTCACCACGTTCTTCTCTTATTATACTAAAATTATCATTGCTGTTGGTTCACCGTACATGTGACTGTTCAGTAGAAGCTAGCTGGTAATAATAATCATTTTGCGTATTCAACAACAAAGTAATATTATTTTCAAGTACTTCCTTCTTTTTCTTTTTACTGTGAGAAAGAGGAATATTTTTCTTTTCATTATTTTCAACATGTTTATCTAGATTTCTGTTTTCGCACATTTCATCCATGGGAAGATCATATGCCAAAGATTGTTTTGAGGTTTGGCAATCTTTACTTGTATTTAACTTTTTCTCCTGACTTTACAATCAAAGAATCATTACTTGCATAACTTAGAAAATGTTTCTTTAAGATGAAATTTGAAGAAAATCTGGCTTCGCATAAATTACAGTTGAAACTATTTTGATTATAATGGCTATAAAGATGTTTATCTAAGAAAAAAAGTTCATTAAATAAACTAACACATACTGTGCACTCAAGCTCTTTGTTTATGAGGTGGGTAATTGAATGAATCTAAAGGTGAATCTTTGCATAAAATTCCTTTGAGTACAAATCAAATTAATTTTTCATTATTTACTTTCATATTTTTCAATAATAAGTTATCATTTTTCTACAAGGTAAAAAAATTACATAATTGGTAAAGAGTTTTGATAAATTAAAGTTGAATGAACTAAATCCTTTTGGCCATGAATTTTCTGAAGGTCCAATGTGTTAGTTCTTAAGAAAAATGTGTTTTTTTGAATTCATATGTTAAATTTTTCAATGTTATAACATTTTTTCCCATTATTATTGTCATGAATCTTGAAAGATATTCTTAAACATTTGAAAATGAATATCTTTCTTCATATATCAGCAATGTTGAGGTCCTGAAAGGAGAAAAAACAGCTTGTAACTGCAAGTTTACAATAGGTGAGACGATGAAGTTCACACATTTAGAAAAGATATTAAAAACATTACTGTCAACAAATTATTGAGATAAATTAATTTTCAAATACAGAATTAAAATCTGAAGACAGATATTTATCGCTTGTACACTATAATTAGATTATATACACATGAAAATATCAATGTCAACGAACATGTATTATGATGTTAAAAATATGTAAAGTTTCTACATATGTTTATTTAATTTCGAAAAAACAAGAAATTACAAAATGCATTTATTCCCCCTTGAAATACTTTAAAGAAATTTACTTTTTTGATAAAATGTTTACTTTTAATCCCAGTAGCAGAAACAAGGCAGCAGGCATGGCAGATATCTTAAACCTAGATTAATCCATCAGCTTAAACAGATATGCTGGGCTTAAAAAATAGCTGAAATTTATTTTAAGTCTCTAGATTTGTCGCATTTGTTGTAACTTTTTGTGATATTTTCTTTATAAATGCAAATTTTGCCTATTTTATGGGTTTCTATTATTATTTTTTTTTAAGATAGCAAGTTTAATCTAGCAATGTTAGTACATAGATAAATTTCATTTTGCTGCAAAAAAATTCTACTTCTGGGTTCTTAATTTCAATATGCAAATATTTCAAGCAGATGATGGAAGGTGATGACTTAAATTATCACACTAAGTACCGTAATTTAGGGAAGAAACGCCGTACCCGGTGTAATCGCCGCACTCTCTACTGTTGACAGCGTTTTGAAAAAAATCGGCATAATCGCCGTAGACGTCGTAAACGCCGCAGTCATAAGGAATTATTTTGCCTTATTAAGGAGGTGATAACGTAACCAAAATATCGCATAAATACAGCAAAAAATGAATTATTAGATTAATTACATTATTAAAATAACTAATTGTCAAAAATATGTAGGAATAAAATATTTATAATACAGAACCGGTTTTCTGGAACTACCAGATCCGTAATTTTTTCCTGAAATTTTTTTATATATGTTGTTTACTATATATACTGTAAAATCTCGAAAACACCGCTCCCATTTTGAACAAATTTGATTTTTTGAAATGTATATCAATGTGTTTGTAAACATATTTTTTCTTTAACAATATTAAAAAAGAAAAAAAAATCCAAGCACAATTCCTTTCTGCGTAACTAATGTATCTATGGAGAGTAGAGATGGGAAATATCGTTCCCTTTAAAAAATCGTTCACTGAAAGGAACGATTTCTTCTGAGTCGTCCTTTTTGGATCTTTTAAAAAGGATCTAATCTGAAAAAAGGAACAACTCCTAGATTAAAGGAACGAATCCGAAAAATAGGAACGAGTCCAAGAAATAAAGGAACGAATCCGAGCAAAAAGGTAAGAGTCCAAGAAAAAAAGGAATAAATCCGAGAGAAAACGGAATAAATCAGATAAAAAAGGATAGAATTTTTAGAAAAAGGATTCCAAGGGAAAATAAAACACCAATTTAAAAAAATGAATGAGTCCGGAAACAGGGATGGAAGGTCACGGAGCGAATGCATTCCTTAATATTTATTACTAATTTATTTTCTTGCGTATCTGT
Organism: Maratus speculifer; assembly: GCA_964019185.1. Taxonomy (NCBI): domain Eukaryota; kingdom Metazoa; phylum Arthropoda; class Arachnida; order Araneae; family Salticidae; genus Maratus; species Maratus speculifer. Next base: position 2,720,370 of record CAXHSM010000846.1, read on the forward strand.
CTTTTCCCATATCATTTCTTACCGTTCACCTTAATTTCTTAGAGAAATGATTTTGCTTTTGAGATTTCATTTTATCGATATGTGTGTGCTATTAATTATCATAGTGTTATCGTGACCTACAAGAACAAGAAACGATTTTTTCTGAATCAGTCCATTTCGAACAGAATCCAAGGAATCGTTCCTTTTCGGATATGTTCCAAAAAGGAGCGATTACTCGGAGTCGGCCCATTTCGGAACAATTTTAAGGTACGAGTCCAAGAAAAAAAAGCAACAATTCCGAGAGAAAACGGAATAAATCCGATAAAAAAGGATATAATTTAAAAAAAAGGATTCCAAGGGAAAAAAACGGGTCCGAGCACCAATTTAAAAAAATGAATAAGTCCGGAAGCAGGGATGGAAAGTCACGGAGCGACAAGCACTCCTTAATATTTATTACTAATTAATTTTCTTACGTATCTGTCTTTTCACATATCATTTCTTATCGTTCACCTTAATTTCTTAGACAAATGATTTTGCTTTTGAGATTTCATTTTATGGATATGTGTGTGCTATTAATTATCATAGTGTTATCGTGACCTACAAGAACAAGAAACGATATTTTCTGAATCAGTCCATTTCGAACAGAATCCGAAAAATCGTTCCTTTCGGATATGTTCCAAAAAGGAACGATTACTCGGAGTCGGCCCATTTCGGAACAATTCCGAGGAGTCGATCCTTTTCGGATTCGTTCCATTTCAGAACGAGTCCGAGGAATCGGTCCTTTTCAGAGTCGTTTCATTTCGGAACGAATCCGTGGAATTGGTCCTTTTCGGAGTCGTTTCATTTCGGAACGAGTCCGAGGATACCGTCCTTTCCGGAGTCGTTTCATTTCGGAACGAGTCCGAGGATTCGTTTCTTTACGGAGTCGTTTCATTTCGGAACGAGTCCGAGGATTCGTTTTTTTACGGAGTCGTTGCATTTCAGAACGAGTCCGAGGAATAGGTCCTTTTCGGCTTCCGGAAAAACTTTCCAGTATTTTGTTTCTATAATGAAGTGCAATAAAAGCAAACATCTATTGTCCCTTCCTGCTTACTCCAGTCACCGTATTTCTTGGAAAATGGTGACTTACTCATGATGTATTGCATTTGTTAATTTAACGATCGGTAACATCGCGAACACAGGAAAAAAAAAAGAAAAAAGGGGTTTTCTTTCTGTTGAAACACTGCATAATTTTCTCAAATTTTTCGTAAACGCCGCATATATGAAAATTTCAACTTTTAAAATCGTAAACGCCGCGGCGTTTATTCCCTAAATTACGGTATTATAAAGACAATTTACATTCATCAATTGCACTTTTGTCAGCACTTAAAGATGGCCATTTATGAAACCCTTTACCTTTCTGCAGAAAATGACCATTTTATTTAAAAAAAATCTCGATTTAAAAATTATTTGTACTCATTCTAGGATAATTTAAACTCTTGAAATTTATTATTTTTATATATTTGCATTACTTAAAAAAAAAAAAAAAAAAAAAAAAAAAAAAAAAAAACAAGGTATTATATTTTCAATTGCTGAGCAAAAGAAATGTTATCAAATTCTTTTTGTGGCGAAATATGTAAAAAGTTAGTTTTTTGAAGAGCAGAGAGAAGAAAGAATGCATTGTCACAACAGCCTTATATCCTAACTCTTTTAAGAAAATAAAACAAAATTTTACAAGTACTAAATATCATGGCTACAATTAACCGTGAAATTTTTTTTATTGAAATAAGAAAGAAGAGAAAAGGGTTAAGAACGTTTTATGCTATTTTTTTATTCTATAAAGTTATTCTAAATGAGTGATATCTAAAACATACCTAAAAAAAATATTACGAATATTGTTGTGATATTTTATCATATATAACAGGATATACCCAGATTTTACTGATTATAGAATAGGAGAGAGTGTTTTACCTTGGGACAGTTTTCACATTTTAATTTTTTACTTTGATGATTATAACCTAATTTAAAATTCAAAAGCAGTATTTGAATATGCCAACCTTTTTCTCTATAATATATTTTTAGAAATTCAGGCAGTTCGAAAATAAAAAATTGCCACTCATTTAAAGTAGGGAAGGCAAACTGTCCCAAGGTACAACATCACCTTGGGGCATCCTACATATTTCGGCCAATATACATTTAACTAATTTATAATTTTGTACAATAAATAATTCAATATTTTGTAGAATAAAAATAACTATGTAGTTAATTTTGTGCCAGCAAAACTTATGATTTTCCGAAGGAAATACATTGGCTATATTCAGATACATAGAAGAGCATATTTTTTCCCCAGATACTTTTGTAAGCTTTTGTACTTTTTGTTTTTCTTACTCCTAACACATCTGTAGAATAATCATAATCCATATTGTCGCCATCTTCAGTACAAGATAAAATGAATTTATCATTAGTGGATTCAAAACTGCTATTTTGTTTCAGAGATGGTCTTTATCTTGATTTCTTTGCTATTCCAGTTTCCTGATTGGCAATTTCGATTTCAGATTTTACTTAAAGAAACTCCTAAAAAGCAAATCATTACTGTGGTTGTGATATTTTGAGAATGTGAAGATGAATTTGCTATGCTCAGTGTTGATTTCAGGAGGGGGGGGGGGGTTCCGGGAGGTACAGTTCTTGGAGCAGTGCAATGTCCCCACTTCCTCCTCAGAAGATGTGATATTTTGTTTTTTCAGTGGTAAAAAAGTGCAATGCCCCCCCTTTCCTCCGGAACCACAAAAATCCCTCTGGGAAAAAAGTGTTTGAGTTTAACACTGATAATGCCTAATATTGATAACACATTTGCTGCTGTAAATTCAGCTGTTTCATTCAACATTTTAGTAAAATGAAATGACTACTGTTACATTTTGTTAAAAGCTCATCTTCGCTGAATACATTTTTATTGATTAAATAAATGACTGTTGCTTTAAAACCCTTAATAATATTTGACGATGTGAAAGCTTTTTAAAATGCATTTCCAACAACTTCCACTATGACAAATATTGTGTTTAATTGTCTAGAATGTGACATCATACTATGCCCCCCCCCCCTCGAAAGACAGTAGGGGAGAACTGTAAACAAAACAATTTAAATTCCCGGCATTTCAATGTTGTAAGAATCAAAATATAGCTGTTATGCTATCCATACTTAGCAACATAGTAAAGTATGTAAATGTACCTTTTAAAATTGATTCACAACCCAGAAAAATACACCCGAACATGTGCTCTTTAGAACACTGCATCCCATGGAAAGAAAAAGATTTACCAGGAGTTACCAAATCCATATTTGCAATTCATATCATATAAAATATATCCAGAATAAAGTTGAATTGTTTTTCTTTATTGTATTTCACATGTTTTGTAAAATTTTCTGTAAAATAAGTAACAAAATTACTTTTGTTAATGCAAATTGTTACAAACCATGCATTTGTTATACCATTTGACATGTCCCAAGGTACAATCATCACATGGTTTAAGTAAAATCAAAATGACGGTAAATCTAGAAACACTATCATTATTTTCTCATTGCCAAAGCATTTAAAAATCTTCTCATTTATGAAAAAAATTGCAGTTGACTTCTTGTAAAAATATATAGTTAAAAAATGAAATTTGAATGGGGGAAAATATTTACTTTGGAGTAGTGAAATTTTATTTTCTCACCAGGTCATTAATTTAATGCTTCTGATGTTATCTGTCACTATCATAAAACCAGTTGGTACTAGGTCACTATTAGACATAAAGAAAAGATCATTGTTGGCAATAGTTTTTTAGAAATTGTCAATGTCCTGAGGTACAAGTGTTCCAAGTACAACACTCTCCCCTATATTTAAAAATTTATTGCTTGTGAATAAAGGATAAGTCTCAATCAATATGTGTCAGATGAGTTACAAAAACTCGTTACATACTTCTGAATATAGAAGAGTAATCAATTATTGTGTAAATTGTTGCTGAGTACTGTATTAATTTTTTTATTAATGAGGAATAATGTTAGTAAATTCAAACACAATCAAATATATTATTTAATTAGTAAAAACAGTTTCATTTTTTATTTTAATATTCTTTTAAGTAAGATTTTAAATGGTTTCAAGCTATTTAAACTGCATGAATTGTAATGAGAAATTGAAATTCCTGCACCTTACTTATTTTCTCTGCATACATTTTATATTATCAGGGGTCTCTGCCTCATCAGTGTCCAGTTATATATAACACATTATTTTTTTAATCATAAATCTTTACAATTTTTATTATGTAAAAAAATTCTCCATAAAGTACTTAAAAAGCTGGTTTTGTTTAGTAGAAACAATTAGTACCAAGAATAAATTTTTATTTGAAAATTTTAACTTGAGTCTCCTTACAAAACCACTAAGTAGAGTCCTGTGCCAGTCCAGTTGTATCCCCCCCCCCCCCCGAAAAAAAAATTGATAATCCACATCCTGACGGGAATTTTTAAAAATAATTTTCAGCAATTTGCAACCTGACCTGAAATCAAGATTTTTCGACCTGGACTTGACCTGAATATCTGGCATATACTGCATGTCTTCTGAATTTTTAAAAAGAATAGTGTATACCTTTTGTTTCTTAAAAATATTATAGTGTATACTCACTGGGGTATGTCCTCTGCCTAAAGTGTATGTCCTCTGTTGTTTTACGGCAACATCACTGTTTGGCAGCTTTTTCTGATAGATTCTTTGCTTTAAGGAGAAATGGAAAATTTATTCAATTTCACATTTTTTAAGAAATAGTAAAGTTTAAACTGTATATCTCTAGGATTGAAACTGACTTTTTAAATGTGTTAGGGAATTGCAAGTTTAAATTTAAAATCTGTCTTAATAACAACAAGAGGAAATGTATATTAGGTATTTATAAAATATATTTCCAAATTTTTTTGACCAAAATAATTATTTTCATGTTTTGCCTCTTTTCCATCAAAGAAAACAAAAGTGCCTTTCCCTCACTTCGAAAAAAATTTCTTGTCCTTTTGATTTCCAGCACCCAAAGTTTAATTTTCATGCTATAATTGTCATCTTGATTTGTATGACAAGAAATAACCATTTGCCTTGTTCCCACAAACAAACAGAAGATCTCAAAATACAGCAGAGACAGAGAATTAGAATAAATCAACTTTTTTTTCATCTTGTTTAGACTCTAGTATTGATGAGAGAGTGAGAAATTGTATTGTATGGATATAATAAGAACCCATACATCAATATTTAACAAATATTAAAATTGATTGAGGCAATATGTTATAAAAATTGATATTTGAGATATCATCCAGACTTAGATGTGAAATGTAAATTGCAACCATTTATACTTAAAAAACATTGAGCTAGACAGTTCTTTAGTCTGAATGGAGCTGACAGCACTTATAGTGTGACACCAGCAAGAACTCAGTTATAGAAATGGGAAATATAATTAATTTTAATTAACAAACTTCATTATTTCAATCTTACACAGGTAACAAGTTCCAACAATCTGTTATCTTTGTAACACATAACTAATCACTGTATATGATATCAACAGATGTTTTAACAAGAAGGCATTTATTCAAAATGTTTGAAATACTTTTTGGATGTAAGTATAGATGTTGTTTTTCAGCAAAGTGATTTCACACCATTAAATTAGTTTGTGGTTAAAAAATTACCTATTTATGACAGTATACATAAAGTGCATTTTCAACCTTTTTTTTTTTTGAGAAGGAGAGGGGACTAAAAAACACATTCCAGTTACTGTGACTAAAACATTAAAATTTATAAACTTGAAAGTATAACTCAGTAAGTTTTGGTCATATAAAAATAAATGTTTTACTTGTTTGAACATGGAGGAACATTTTCTAAATGAAACTTATGGTAAAACCCAGACATTGTATAAAATTTGGAATTTTTTAGTCATTTAAAAATTAATTACTTTAATATAAATTGTTTTGGTACTACTTGGTTGTCGACCAAAAAACTATCGCCAAACTGTAAGATTAAATGGAAATAATGGATGATCATGAAAGTCATATTCAATGACATTAAATACGATATATGTGTCTAAAACATGATTAAGTGATTTTTATTTTGACTTTTTATTTGTATTTTTGTTATTTAAACTGAAAATTATGTCAATATGCATAATTTGGCGATTTGTATAATTTGGCGAAATTGGTCGAAGGGTAGCAAAGTAGTACCATCGTTTTTTATACAGGGTGGTCATAAAAAAACTATGCCGATATACGGAGCTCTAGTGGCCAGTCTGCTCAACCGATCGAAATGAAATTTCAGATATAGCTATTCAGAGATATGAGCTCGAGATTCTGTGAACAACTACAAAATGGCGCTCATGGTTACGGTTATAGTCACAGAATCTCGAAAATTTCCAATGACAACACCCATTTTTTTTCATCGCAAAATGCTCAGCGCATGCAAAACCATAAAGAGGGTTGGAACCGTACGTGTATCGCAAGAAACAGACATGTTATGCACACACAAAAAACCGTTCTGCGTATCCTCTCCCCACCATAAAAAAAACACGATTGGGGTGCAAAGAGGAAATTTGCACATGGCACAGAGTCAGTACACTAATCTCTGATTACAATACAGATCGGAGAAACTAAAACTTTTATTTTGATAACACATTTTCCACATGGGTGTCATCACAGGCAATTAATGGTGATGGCACCCATGTGGAAAATGTGTAATCAAAATAAAAGTTTTAATTTCTCTGATCTGTATTGTAATCAGAGATTAGTGTACTGACTCTGTGTCATATGCAAATTTCCTCCTTGCTCCCCAATCGATTTTTTTCTATGGGGGATGATTCGCAGAACAGTTTTTTGTGTGTGCATAACATATCCGTTTCTAGCGATACATGTACAGTTCCAACGCTCTTTAGGATTTTCGCATGCGCTGAAAACAAAAGGATGTTGCCATTGGAAATTTTAGAGTTTCTGTAATTATAACCGTAATCGTCATTTTGTTGCCGTTCACAGAATCTCGAGCTCATAACTCTGAATAGCTATAGCTGAAATTTCACCTCCATCGGTTGAGCGGACTGGCCGCTAGAGCTCCATTTATCAGCAAAGTTTTTTTATGACCACCCTGTATAATGCAAAACAAAATGCAAAAGATTTTTGTAATTGGAGCTACACCTCTAAAACTAATGGCATTTAGCTATGGGTAAGCAATAATAAGAGATACCTTGTATAACAATGAACACAATTTTAAAAGCCCAATTGTTAAAAAAAAAAAAAAAAAAAAAAAGACAAAGTCTTTATTGCAGCAGTCTTCATCAACGCATATTTAAAATGAGTCCCATAAGAATACGAAAATATTATTTATACACTTTTAATCACATTCAATTCATCGAAACAAATTTCTTACGTACAAATTTGATTCTCAAATTAATTACAATTGTATTAAAACTAATAGACTGGGAGGTAGCAGCACAGACAATCACCTAACTGAGTTCAGGGATGAAATTCTAGAATTAATTAAATCTTGATTCCCATATTAAAATGCAATCTATCTGCCAAGTCATATTCTGAAAACCAATTTTAAAAGTTGACTCATAGGGTTTAACACTGTGTTTTCCTGCTCCCAATCCGCCATGTTTTTGTACTTTTAATTGCCCAAAAAATTGTAAACTTGTGAGTCAGTTGCTAAAATTAGGTTTTCAGGTGTTTTCCTCCAAGACATGACTTGTCGGACTGATTGCATTTTAATATGTGAATTGAGGTTTAACTAATCCTACAATTTTATACATAAGCATGATGAGGTGACTGCCTGTGCAGCCACTTTCTGGTTTATAAGTGTCTTTACAAATTTTATGATGCTATTATTCTCCCCACCACAGTAAAATTAAAACACGAAAACAAAAAAGATTTTCATCTCTCATTTTAAAAAAAAGAAATAATGACAAATTAAAAGAATAAGGAAGAAAAGAAATTTATGTTAATAATAAAAATAAAATAAAAATCTCTGTTCCTCTCACTAGAAAAAAAATCTAGCAACAGAAACCTCCTTCCCAAAATTTGAAATCAAAGAAATTACCATCTGCCAAGCATAATGCCAAACTAATCTTTTTTGCACCTGGAGCAAACATGAATTCTGGCATCCCCCCCTCCTCCACCAGCTACGACAATTAAATTTACAAAGTTAATTTTATTAAGTTTCAAATAGCTGACATTTAAAAAACACAATCATAAAATATGTTGTATACTGAACTACATAATATCAGCTTTATCAAATATGGATTCATTAAAACCCTGAAAACAAAAACGAAAAACATTCTGCTTTACACAGGATCTTTATAATATTATACAATATTTAGATTTTTCAAAGATATGACATATTACAGGCAGTATTAGTTTTAGAATATCAATCTAAACAAAACATGAGAAATATTCACAAACAAAACTTTCATTTGGTACCTTGCCTGTGGCACATGCCCAGCCACCTCCCCCTCTCCCTAGTTTCAGCCCTAACTAAGTGAATGCTGTCCAAAGAATGAAAATTAAAACATTTATTTTACTTATTAGAACATAAAGGAAAATTTTCTAAATGAAACTTATGATGGAACCCACACCATTGCATAAAATTCAGAATTTTCTAACCATTTAAAAATTAATTATTTTAATATAAATTGATTTTTATATGGTGCAGACAAAATATAAAAGATTTTTGTAATTAGAACTACATTTTAAAAACTAATGGTTATTAGCTATGGGTAAACAATAATTCCTCTTTAAACTACAGAAACCATTCATTCTCTATTCATATTCATTTCTTGATTGAGCCATTCTCATCTTCCTTTCCATTACAAAAAACACAACAACCCTTTTTCCCATTTCATTGCAAAATATTCTATCCACTTAAATCATACCATAATACTGTATTTATCTACACAACAAATTGTAGTTATTTTAAGTTTTAGCTGCAATCTGTGATTTTATAACTCTGAAGAGAGAGATGATCTTTTGTTTTATACCGATTACTTGGAATAATTTAACTGTCAAATTATAAATGAGAACAGAAACTTTAACAGACAGCCAAAAATGAAAAGATAAAATATGTTTCTCCCAGCCATTGGCTGGCCGGTCTTTTTAATGAAATTGAAGTGTGATTAGTTTATTTAGAAATTACTTTCCCAGCTATTAAACTTTGTTTTTCTTTCATCTGCCTATTCTTTGTGTAGTCGTTGGAGTCTTACAAAAACATGAAAAGCAGATTTTAATTTCTTACTCCTTTGGCCATCAACTTTGGCTCATTGTAACAAGAGATTATAAGTGTTTAAAATATGATTTTTTTAAGTTCTTTTTTTATTAATATAGAAAACCAATTTTAGAAAATTCATTTTTATCACGATTTTAATGTATAATTCTTAAACACAATTGCTTCATTTTTTTCTTAATACTTTGCTGGGCATACTAAATATAACAGGGACTTTTTGATAATTTGTTATTAAATAATCAACAATACAACAATAACATTTTTATTTATCTTAATGCATTAAATAGTGCCCATTTCATGTTAGTTGAAATATTATTATTCATTATAGTTAAAGTAAAATTTAGAGTGATGCAAATCTTAATAAAATACTTTCATCATTGGTATGATTGTGAATGAATATCCAGTTTTACATTGCAGCAAAAACCCTGATTTCTGATAAAAAGTGAAATTGGATATTGTTTTTTATTCAAAAATTGTTTGCGTGGACCAATTTATCAGTTTATTTGAAATTTTCAGAAGCAACCTGTATAATTATAACCTCAGAAAATGATTACCCTTTACATATACTAGTTATTTGTGCATTAAAAAACTTCCTAGCAAAACTAAAAGGAACATTATTCTTCCTAAGATGCAACCATTAAAAGAAAAAAAAAATTGCATTACATTTTTATTCTAATCCCTACCTGACAAATAGGCAGTACATGGTTATCATTTTTTCCCCAATTTATTAAAAATTTGCCTTTTATTTAAAAATATTTTCTTTGCTGTATAACTAAACTTTATTAAGTTGTTTTAACCCACAGAAGAAAACATAAAATTTTATATTTAACAAAGCAAAAAACAAGTTTTAAACTAACTTTTTTCCTGCAATAACTCAAAGCAAAGAAATTTTTTGTGTACAATTCCTTAAAAAATGTCTTATTTATCAAAAGGAAAAAAAAAAGCGTTAATCAACACTTATGTATTACCTGGGTCAGGAGATAGTTTGCCAAAAATTAACTGCCAATCACATTCAAAATAGTAATTTAACATTATTAAATATACATAAAATCATTAAACACAGCAAATAATAAAAAATGGTACTATTTGATTATCCCATTGACCAATTTTGCCAAATTTTACAAATTAATGTAATTTTATTTTAAATAATGTAAGAACAAATAAATTCTGTGTTAATGAAAATATGAAATGTTGAATCAAAAACTACTTGATGATATTACATACACATGTAATGTCAAATAAATATGACATTTAAGATCATCTATTATTGGCATTTAATCTTATAGTTTGACGACAGTTTTAAGGTTGATGGATTAATCCAGTAGTACCTAAACATTAAATAAATAAAATACAATAAATACATATAATAAATTAAAAAAAATACAGAAAAAGAATTATGAACTTTCCTCCCATAAACTATGACAAATAAATAGTCTATATTACATATTATTATCATTATGTTGCAGCTCTTATAGCTATGCAATGCTATAAAACCGAAAAAACTAAAGATTATTTTATGCAGTACATTTGATGTCATGCTTGGTACAATTGCATTTCACTTGAGTCTGATAATACGCAGTTAATATGAGTTACTGTCATTTGAATAAATTGTATTATTTAAAGATTTTTTTACATTAGCTCTGTTCTGATGAATAAGTATTTATGATGGTAAAATATATTTCCAAATCCTTTGATTTTAAAATTCCTTTTAGAATACAAAAGAAAAAAAAAAATATGTTACAACCATAAAATTTAAATTTTATCATCTAAAAAAGTTTTCTTACATTTAAAAGCCAGAACATAATTTTTATAGAATAGAGTTAAAACAAAAACTTGTTTATCAAAAGGAAAGAATCTGTTTTAAATATTATGTAAAAATTAAACATTTAGATCAAAAAATATTAAAGTAGTCGGCATAATAGTTACTGTTCGTGTTATTGGGTGCAGAATACCTTAAATGACATCACAAATGAAAGCTGCGACACATAAAATTTTGTGTCATCATGCTATAAAATGGCTAGTTGTAGAAATTTCAGTAGAATTTAAAAATATATATAAAATGAAAGTTACCATTAATTTATTTTAGTAAAATGGGTGGGTCAGAAAACAATTAAAAAATTAGCTGGTGTTACAATCACAGTACACCAATTTCATTTATGTTATAAGCAAAGTAAAGCAACGCCAGCAGACCTCATTTCTTATCTTCTGAGAGTGACGCTAGCACATAAAGAGTGAATCTCAATATAAGAATTCATTCATGAATAATGAATCAATCAATAGATCTAAACAAACAAATCATTTATTTATAAAACTTTTTGAATCACTCATTTGATTTTGAATAACTCACGAAAATTTAGCCCATTTTAAAATGAATAAATCTTATTCAATGAATCGTGATGTATACAACCATATTCATTCTTTCACTATTTCCCAAGAGTTATTTAAAATCAGATTTATGGAATGATTCATTATCAATGTATGAAATCATTCGTCGTTGGCGTCTGTAATTTTGTAATGAGTGTACTCTGTAACACTCGCTAATTTTTGAAATCAGTTTACTGATCCATCTTCTTTACTAAAATAAATAAATGATCAAATATTTTTTAATTATTCTTCTATTAAAAATTTTACAACTTGTGATTTGTTCGTATGTAAATACAAGTCGAGCAGTGTCGCAACTTTAATTTTTGCTGACATTTATCGTCATTTAAAATATTCGTCGCCCAGGTAAACCGAATGTTTGGTTAATCGAATGTCAACTACCAAATAAGTAATTAACATACCTACACTAGAAGTACATTTTTTTTTTTTTTTAAACTACACACTTAGTTATTACTTAAGAAAATCTTTTTAATTAATATATTATTTTTATTTCATGTTTGTGAACATATTTTTCGTATATTCTAAAATAAGTATAAAATCAAAGTGAAATTTTGTGGTATTGGATTTGAAAGATAAATTTTCTGTCATACACTGCATATTTGTCAGAGAAACATTAAAGCAATAAATAATGCAATTAATTGAAATGATGGCAACTCACCAAGTATAATAGAGTCCTTACATATTATCCAGTCCATGTCAAGTAGAATTGTGCCAAGCAGGACTCCAATTGTACTTACATTAAAACTTACTAATTTATGACATCTAGGGCAGGGTTCTCGCCATTGTGCCAAATTGCAACAATCTATTTGGTGAGTTAAAAAACAAGTAGATTCATCAAACTGCGAGAGCTCAATTTTTGTTCTTTTCTTGTATGTGTATTTGTGCCAAAGAGTGGAGATTCTTATCCGCACTGCTGAACAACTAAATGTTGCTTTACATTGGTCTATTATAGAGATAGTGACACAACACCAATTCTGTTTAGCAACAGCTAATGAAATATGATGATTGAATTGAAATGGCTATGCAATATATATTTATCTATTGTCAGTTAATCACTATCTGTGCAATAGGGTAGTACTTGTAAAAACAAACAAAATTACTCCCATCAAGTGCCAAACAGAGAAAGGTTTTTGTAATGCGTTGCTGAAATTAGTAACCATATTATTTATTAGTTGTATGGAAAGTAATCATTGGTTGATCAAATTTTTTCTATTGAGTCGAAATATCTTTTCAATTTTTAGCATTATATTTTTACAATTGGTAAATCAATGATAGTTGTTTTTAATTTTTATTTAGACTGCTAAAATAATGTCTGAAACATTTATACATTTAGAACTAGGAGACATTTAGAATGTTTTATTTTAGAACATTTGGAAAACAGGGATACAATAAGGGGTTGAAGATACATTTTTCAGTGTTTCACATCAAATCTATTTTGCTTTTCATTTGGCAACTGTTTTTTATTCTTATTTGCCAAATTGGAAAGGTTGCTCAAAAGCCAGCAAGAACCCTGATCTAGGGTAGCACAGGGTAAATGTTGGTGGCTCTCATCCTGGGGTAATTATGGGTTACCTAGATTTTATCACTATGGAATCTATTAAGATAAATTCTAGAATCATAGATAGCCTTTAAAATTAGTTTTTATGAATAATTTTATGATGCATAAAAAAGTTTCATTTTAATTTTATTGTATAATGTATATTAAGTTAAGATGCTTTTGTAACGATACAAAATCATCATTCAAACACTTTTTATTAAGATCCACATTAAGTTTATTATAAGACATTTACACTTTTTATTAAGATCCATGCCACATTACCATAGGTGTTTAGATTTTTTTGTGGTACTTCTTGGTTACCTTGTCAACCAATTTCGCCATATTACACAAATTTCCAAACTGTTCACCAAATTAAATAATTTTTATTTTAAATAACAGAAGATCATATTAATTAGTAAAACATAATCAAAAATAGAAATAAAAAGTTTAAATAAAAAATATCTGATGACATAAAAAGCACTTGTATGGTAGTTAATGTCAAGTGAATGTGACTTTTACAATCATCCATTATTGACATGTACTCTTATAGTTTATTGATGGTTTTTTGGTAGACAGGATAACCAAGCAGTATTTTTTTTTTTTTATTGCTTACTTTAAATATGTATATAAGGTTTTAAAATACATGCACTTTTTAATCCTATTTGTTTTCAAATAAACTCTAGATATATAATGCAGTTATTTCCCAAACATTTTGTGTAATTATGGCTCACTGGAACTTTGCTGGTTAAGCATGTTTTGTAAGTTTTTTCCATTTTTTATGGCCCCCCAGGGGGATACCTACTTTAGGTATTCACGGGCTTCACAACCCCGGGGCACCTGAGTGATCTTTCTCCTTTCCTTTTCCTCTACTCCTCTCCTCTTCCTTTCCTCTTTGTTTCACTCTCGTTGTGGTTTCCTCTTCGGAGGTGAGGGCAATTCTGTATGAACCGATATCATCCTGCATATCGACTCATGGAGAATTGTAAACCACCCACGTGTTGGCCGTGCGTGGCGACCCGTGTCCCTGGAAAGGGGGATCCTGGTAGTTGAGGGAAACCAACACACTACTTTGGCCTCTGCTTCAGGTAGACGGGAGGTGCATTTGGTCCCGTATGCATCAATCGGCTGGTCAGCTGACTTTTGTCACTGGCTCTAGGGATCAAGTGATCGAGCAACTACTAGTCATCTCGTTAAGGGTGGAGACTGACATAGGGTTGTCTTGTGACCGTATGGGCCCTGGTTAGCACTGGTGCACGAATGTGCATCCCCTTGTAGGGCTCGGGAGAGGGTGGTGCGGCCGGGGTCTGAATTTTATTACTTTTAAATATGGATGGAATCACTTTTCCTTCTACTTCTCTCCCTAGTGGAGAGCAACAAACTGCACAGACTCTATCATTCACTCGTTTTTTCATCATTAAACGTACTGATAGCATATCTGATAATTCATTTAAAAAGACTTCACCATTTCTTATTGCAAAAACATTCCAGTCAGTGCTGGGGGATGGCCATTCTATCAAAAAACTGCAATCTGGGGATCTACTAGTTGAGGTTTCTACAGCTAAACAGTCACAAATTCTTTCTAATTGCTCTACAATAGGCACCTTTTCCGTTTCTGTACAAGTACATAAAACTCTAAATACAAGTCGTGGTGTTATATCTGAACCTGATCTGTTATTCTCTACTAAAACTGAACTTCTAGAAAATTTAAAAGACCAAAATGTCGTAGATGTACGCCGTATCACTATCCGTCGCAATGAAGAAATACTACCCACTAAACATATTATTTTAACCTTCAATAGTCCCAATTTACCAGCTAGAATTAAAGCTGGCTATCTAAGCTGTCCAGTTCGACCATACATACCAAACCCTATCAGATGTTTCAAATGCCAGCGTTATGGCCATACTAATACTAATGGCCAATGTCGTGGATCTCTTACCTGCGCACGTTGCGCGGAAGTCGGTCACGACAATAAAACATGTGAAAATTCCGTACGCTGTGCAAACTGTAAAGGCGATCATACAGCATATTCCCGCAAGTGCCCTAACTGGAACCGTGAAAAGGAAATAATTACTATAAAAGTTACTCAAAATTTGTCTTATCCTGATGCCCGTAAACTAGTTGAAAATAGAACCCCATCTGTCGGAATTACCTACTCTAGCTTACTCAAGAAGCAATCAACAGCCGTAAGACACATAAGTACACAAACTGATTCTCAATTTCCATCCAGTAAATCAACTGTAACACAATCAACCAGTACTCATGTTAAAGAATCGACCAACACCCCATCCTCTGAACCGGTAAAAATTGACATAGAGAAGAAACAACAGAAACCGACTGCTCTATCCAATAAGTCATCTCAACCCCAAACTAAGACAAAACCTGCCATTAATACCAATATTCCACAGAAACCTGATGCTCCCAGAAAACATAATTTAAAAAAACCTCCTATACAAACCGTTAAAAAGAAAACCTCAACTCCAGCCTCTCCACAATGGAAGACTGCTGGAAAGGGGAAGCGAATTTCTGGCATCAACTCAATCATAAGAAATATTAAAGATCCGAAACAGCTCCAGAAGTACGCGGACGAGGCTATGGAATCCGAGCCCTATAGCAATGACTCGGATGTTGACGAAAATACTGTATTTGAAGAATTTGTACCTGATAACTTAGAAAAAACTAAATCTACTCTATCTGCAATACCCCCACCAAAAAAGAACAAAATCTCAAAAAGTCAGACAAATTCACAGAAAAAAGACAAAAAAAATCAAAGAATGGAGGATGACGATGCTATGGATCTTCATCCCGAACCGGATGAAATACTGGACGACGGAGACAGTAGCATGTCTACTGTTTCTGATCAAAATGACATAAATACAAATATTTAACTCTCGTAATTATGAATAATATCATCTCATGGAACTGCCGTGGTTATCTTAATAAACATGACGAAATCCGGGACATTCTCTCTGACCATCAACCACTCTGCTTAGCTCTACAAGAAACTCACCTAAAACCAAATGACAAAGCAAAATTACGCAATTATGCTGCTTACAGGAAAGACTTCACTGGTAGTGATAGGGCCAGTGGAGGCGTGGCTCTCTTCATATCTCGCAATATACCCCATTCCTATATCAGTTTAAATACTAATTTACAAGCAGTTGCTACTCGTGTGCACATTAACCGACTAATAACTATTTGTACTATATACCTACCACCTAATATGTCTATACAGTCAGCACATCTAGATAATCTTATTCTTCAACTCCCATCTCCATTCATCATCGTTGGCGATTTTAATGCTCATAGCCAACTCTGGGGTAATTCTGACAATAATGCACGTGGTGATGTTATAGAAAACCTTATCTCTGACAATGGCTTATGCCTGCTCAATAACGGTGATCATACTTACTTTCATGAACCTACCCGCACCTTTCATGCCATAGATCTCGCTATCTGCTCCCCATCCATTTATCCTTATTGGAACTTCTGGGTTTCTAATGACCTCCACGGCAGTGATCATTTCCCTACTTTTATCTCGCTGACTACTCCTCACATGGATTCTAATAATTGTTTTAAACGCTATGTATATGACAGAGCTGATTGGTCAACATTCACAGACAATGCTAAAATAACAAGTGATATGATAGCGGGTGACATTGACGATGCGCTTGATAATATCACCCAGTGTATTATCAATGCTGCAGATATTAGTATTCCAAAATCACATTCTATACCGCGGCACAGAAAACCATGGTGGAATGATGAATGCCGAAAGGCAAAGAAAAAGCAACAGAAGGCTTGGGGCATTTTCCGACGCTACCCTAATAATAATAACTATCTCGCTTTTAAAAAAGCAAAGGCTCAAGCTAGAAGAGTGCGCCGTCAAAGCCAACGTGAATCTTGGATTCAGTACATCTCCAACATCAGCGCCAGTACATCAAGCAAAGAACTTTGGAAGAAAGTGAAAAACTGTATGGGACTGTATTCAGAAAACCGCATCTCTATCTTATATTACAATGGACAAACAATAGCATCACCCCATAATATTGCTGAAACAATAGCAAATACACTGGCATCTAATTCTAAATCAGACTCGTATCCAGAACCTTTCTTATCATATAAAAGACAAGCAGAATCTACCAACATAAATTTTAAATCTCGCCATTCCTATGAGTATAATCTACCTTTCACAAAACCTGAACTTCTGCGATGTCTGCAAAATAGTCGTTTATCAGCTCCAGGACACGATGGCATCACTTATACCATGCTAAAATATCTTTCTACCACCTCTCTCAATAACCTTCTCACCTTTTACAATAGAATCTGGATTGAACATTCTTTTCCTAAAGCCTGGTGTAAAGCTATTGTCATTCCATTCCCAAAACCAGGTAAAGATCCCAGTGACCCAAACAACTACAGGCCAATCGCACTCTCTAGTAGCCTTTGCAAACTTTTAGAAAAAATGGTTAATTGCCGCCTAATGCATGTTTTGGAATCTAATAATTCTCTTGCATCATTCCAAAGCGGATTTCGTCGTGGTAGGTCCACTATTGATAACCTCATTCTTTTAGAAACTCATATTCGAAATGCTTTTTTAAAACGCAATCATCTGGTGACTATCTTTTTTGACATGATGAAAGCCTATGATAAAACCTGGAGGTATGGCATACTACGTGATCTTTTTAATCTGAACTTTAGAGGTAACCTACCAATATTTATTAAGAACTTCCTCGCAGTTCGAATTTTTCAAGTTCGAATTGGGAGGTTTCTTTCAAATTTCTATGTACAAGAAGAGGGTGTACCACAGGGCAGTGTTCTGAGTGTCACCCTCTTTGCTATCAAGATTAATGACATCCTGAACCAGTTGCCACCAAGCGTTCAAGGTACACTATATGTTGATGATTTTAATATTCTATGTAAAGGACAAGATATGCATTTTATCGAGAGACAACTACAAATCGCTATCAACCGTATTATTCAATGGACAAACAAAAATGGCTTTATTATTTCCAAAGACAAAACCTCATGTGTGCATTTCTGTAGACGAAGGGATTTGCATCCGGATCCTGAAATTTTCATCGGAACTTATCAAATTGCTATTGTTGACAATGTCCGCTTTTTGGGCTTAAATTTTGACAAAAAACTCACTTTCTTGCCTCATGTTTTGCAGCTACGAAAAAAATGCGAGCACTCTCTCAATTTAATCAAGGTGCTTTCCAACACATCTTGGGGAGCAGACCGTAGTTCTCTCCTGAAAATTTACCGTTCGATTATCCGCTCTAAAATTGACTATGCCTGCCAGGTCTATGGTTCAGCACGTAATTCCGTTCTTAAAAAAATCGACACTGTGCACCATAGTGCACTTCGCTTTTGCTCTGGTGCTTTTAGAACATCACCGGTTTTAAGCCTTTATGTCGAGTGTAATGAACCAGCACTACACCGTATTCGTGAAAAGCTTTCATTGGATTTGTACTATCGTATTCTCTCTCACCGTGGCCATCCTCTTTGTAATTACATTTTAAATACAGACAACGACACTCTCTATCAACATCGACCATCATGCATTCCTTCATTTGGAGCCAGAATGAGGAACATTATTAACAATAGTCAACTAAGCAATATCAAGGTGAGCTCATGTTCATTGCATGAGTTTCCTCCTTGGAAAACTCTTAATATCACCACACTCCATCCTTTTAAAGACTATGACAAAAAGAACACTGCACCTGTCATATTTCAACAATTATTTGCAGCCCATCGCTCAAAATTCAGGAATTATACCGATATATACACAGATGGATCAAAGAGTAGCAATGTTGTTGGCTGTGGGATTGTCTGTGATAATACCAATTTTAGTTACCGGCTTCACCCTTCAGTTTCTGTGTTTACGGCAGAGTTGATTGCGATAGAGAGAGCCATGTTACACATTTCACACCATCATAACACTTCATTTATCATTTATACGGACTCAAATAGTGCTATTGACGCAATTAAATCATCTAACAAACATCCTTATGTCTCATCCATCCTGAATTTTTATGATAAATTAACAAACCGTGGCTGTAAAATTTTATTTTGCTGGGTACCTGGACACATGGGTATTCCTGGAAATGAAAATGCAGATCAAGCGGCAAAACTTGCTCTTAACCCTTTAGATCATAAGATGCCATTCTCAGACGTTAAACTAATTATAAAACACTTTATCCATCATAACTGGCAAGGTAGTTGGGATACAGAAATTAATAATAAACTGCACCGTATCAAACAAACGATCATTAGCTGGCCTCCAAATTACCCACGGAAAACTGATGTTCTACTGACTCGTCTGAGAATTGGACACACTAGGTTAACTCATAAACATCTTCTATTCCGGGATGATGCACCCATGTGTCCTCATTGTCATTTTGACTGCCTAACCATACATCATCTTTTAACTGACTGTCCGGGCCTCCGGCACTTGTACAGAATATATTTTAACTCATCATCACCTATTTTGACAAACCTCATTGGGGAAATTCCCCATGGGGCACTTTTTGCCTTTTTAAAGCATGCAGGATTTTATTTTGAAATTTGAATTTTTTTCACTACTTTTATTCCTACAACTTGGACCTAGTTATCTGGATCTCTATATAGTTGGATCTTTTAAACTTGCCTAGCTATATCTGGATGGGGTACCCCATCCAGACACCCTGATATTGTTCTTTTTGTCTTTGTCTTGGCGCAGCATGTCCCTCAAGGGATTTTGTGCCACAAAACCCTAAACAACCAACCAACCATCCATTTTTTATGGTAGTTTTGTAATTTTAGGCATACAATACAATTATTAATTTGTGATTTAAGGGTTTTCCAAAGAGAAAGTTTTTATTTAAAAAATAAATTCACAGTATTGTAAACCTAAATTAACTTTTGAAATAGACCAGATAAAATATTTTAAATTTTAAGTGTTATCTGTTAGCATGTGGTGAAACAGAAATACTGGATTTATATCTTCATAGTATGGAGCAATTAATTAGATTCAAAATGTTTAGAAAATATAGAAACCAAAAAGGTTACATGAATGAACAAAGAAGTAAAGTATTGTAATCCAAAATTATTGTCTCAGCTACTGAATAAATTATTTTAAACATGCTGTTCTCTCTAACTTTAAACGTCTTAGGCTATGTAAGGTAATTATAATTCTTTAAATATTAATTCAACTATAAAAAAAGGAAATACTGATGACATATTGGTAAACAATGTATATATTTCGTATAATGGAATGCACAAACGCTACACTTGAATACAGACAATGCTAAAAATTGGCATTAGGTAATTAACTGTGACTTTTCCCCCTAAAAACATGTAGATTGTTTATTTTGCTTCAGTAAGCATTAGACTTGTTTAGAGAATATTATTTTTTTTAAATACAGTAGATTCCCTTAAATCCAGATAGATTTAGATCAGAGATTGTGCAGATTTTAGAAATTTGTGGATTTCTGGTCTCTAATTTGTTTGCATTTCTTAGTACCACATACTTGATTATATCTTTGAACAAAAAACTATTGTCAAACTGTAAGATTAAATGCCACATTCATTTGACATCATGAAATGATTTTTATTTTTATTTATTTATTATTTTTTTTTTGTACTTTTGTTTATGTTTTACAATTTCATTTTTTTTTTTTTTCATTATTTAAAATAAAATTGTCATATTATGTAATTTGATGATTTGTATATTTCAGTGAGATTTGTTGAAAGAAGTACCCCTATTTTAAACAGTCAATTTCAATGTAATAACTCGCTTGAAATTATAAAAAATGCGTATAATAAAGTAAAATAATTCAGTAAAATTTAAAAAAAATTGATCTATTAAATTTTATAAAAATTATCTTTTTCTAATTTTTAAAAATTAAGGTCAAGTGAATAATTAAAAATGCATAACAATTATGAGATAAGTGTTTCTTGAATTATCAGTAAAAGTTGCATCATAAAGGTAAGCAAATAATTTATATAAAAATTTTAAAATATGTGACTAAGGTTTATTTCATGTTTAGCCATACTTTATCAAAAGACTATTAAAATATTAAATAAATCTGTTTGTGTATGGTAGAAAGATTGTAATTGCCACTGACATCAGTTCTATTTGATTTTTTTTTTCAGAAATGAATTTGCACTTCTTTCAGAGTCTTACAGAGTCCATTCAGCTTCTTCTTTCAGCACAAAAACCTATGTTATCGAGCGCAAGAAAAAAGTTTGTGTTATGAAAAAGTAGTAATCGAGGAATCTGATGATCTATGTCTGTCAGAAGCGAAGGGGTGCATAAGCCAAAAATTGGACCACTACTGCTTGACTCATAGGTTTAGCATTGTGTTTTGCTGTATAATCAAAAGTAGGAAAACTGGGTGCAGGAAAACACAGTGCTAAGTCTATGAGTCAACCACTAGTGGCATAAATTTTTGGCTTATGCAACCCTTCTCTTCTGACAGACATGGATCATCAGATTCTTTGATTACTACTATTCCATAACATAAATGATTTTTTCTTGTGCTCGATAACATAGGTTTTTGTGATGTCGGCTCTTAGATTATCAGGAGAAAACACAAGTTCGATTACTGTATATACTCGCGTATAAGTCGACCCCCCAACTTATGTTGTTAAAAATTAGAAAAAATTCAAAACCCGCGTTTAAGTCGATCCCTCTCCAAAAGGGGGGACCGATTGACTTTTCCCCCGAAAAGGACAATTCCTAGGATTCTTTCGGAAATGAAACAACTCCGAAAAGGACAATTCCTCAGACTCGTTCCGAAATTAAACGACTCTGGAAAGAACCAATTCTTTGGAATCATTCCGAAAAAGAACGATTCCCCGGAATTGCTCCTAAAAGGAAGATTCCTCGTATTTGTTCCGAAAACGAACGATTCTTCGGAATCGTTCTGAAATGTAGCGTCCGAAAAATTATGCTTAATGTCATAAATCGGAATCGGAGAATGACGAAAGAAAATCGAATTCATTCCGTTTATTCTTGGACCTGTTCCTTTTTTCTCAAAGTCATTCTATTTTCTCGGATTTGTTCCTTTTTTTTTCTTGGACTCGTTCCTTTCTTCTCGGATATGTTCCATTTTTCTCAGATTCGTTCCTTTTTTCGTATGACATCGAGTGACTCGTTCCTTTCGGTGAACGATTCCGACTGCATCGATTTTTTAAAATGGGCGATTATGTCCATCTCAATTTTTTAGTTTTGGAAATGTGTTCTTGAGATAAATCACACACTTTTTTTGTTCTTTGCAACAGGGTAGGGAAACTTATTTTTTTTTTTTTTAATAATAATCTAAAAATGATCTTAAATTCAGAATCGTCGAGGTTCGATGGGTTCCGGATTTTGAATTTTGTACTCTACAAACAATGGGATGCTGCAGCACCGATTCGCTGGCAAACTATTTTCCGATATTTTGTTTATGCATTTCTTTTTTTTAGGTCTCGCGTATAAGTCGATCCCCCCACTTTGAAGTTCTTTTTTTTTTGTTTAAAATTTTTCGACTTATACGTGAGTATATACGGTACATTAAAAGTATTTTTATGTAAAAATCTATACACAGTGAAATAAAAATAAGAAGAATCTTGAATTTTTGATAAAATTATTTTAAATGTAAGTTTCTGTGTTTACATTTGAAACAATGTACAAATTTTAGTCATTCCAAGATTTTAGAGAATCTACTACACTAAATACTTCTGCATTTATGAAAAACTAGATAAATAAATGGCTTGTTTACATGAAATAACTTTTATAATGCAAAAACAAAAGCTTTGAGTTGCTGTTCAAAACACACTTTTTTGTAAACGTACATTTTCATGTAAAATAAAAATCACAAAATAAAAATTACACTTGCCTCTGCTAGGCCCGGACTGGCTAGGTCGGCGATCGGCGAGGGCCCCCGGCCCAAAGGGGCCCTGGAAGTCAACTCAAGAAAGGAATTTACAATTTTATAACTACTTACATAAAAAAATGAGTATTTTCCAATAATAATATGCGTATACAATAAATTTTAAACAATTGATAGTTTTTTCATGAATTTATATAAGTTCGTCGTGTCATGTCGTTGGATAGACGGAATAGGGCTGCTGATTGATGCATCGCCCTTTCTGCAGTACTCATAGAATCAGATTCAGAGTGCATCGCGATGCTCACTTGCCAATCTCGTATAGTATGGCTGTAACTAGTGCAATTTCACAGTGTGGTCAACATGAAGCAGTTGTACAAAAGCTACAGTACGAAAAGGAAAGAAAAAAAAGAGAAAATTTATAAACATTGAAAAATGTTTAAAACTTTTAATACTTGGTTAAGTAGTAAGGACGACCCGATTCCTCTCAGTTTGCACAAAAAAAGGGTTTTTTTTTAACATACAATTAAGATCCTTTTAAAGAATACTACATACACATTTATGAAATATTTTATATTTTAAAATTATACTTTAAAATCACGATATTTTCTCAATATAGAAAATACACGATAATAACATTAAAGATTACTTAGAAGCCTAGATTTTTGAACATTCAAATAAAGATTCATTATAAAATTAATGTAGTTTAGATTTAAAGAAAAAAAAGACGGTAAAAACATGATTAACTTTTGAAGATGTATTATAAAAAATATATTTTGAAAATATTTCTCTGTCATTTATTAGAGCTTCTTTCAAATCCAAAGGAGTTAGTTCCTGACACATTTCTAAATTCATTTTCTTCAGAAATGCATAAGTTTTGCTGATTTTTCTTACTCAGAACCTATGTAATCAAAAGGTGTCTTCCATTTTTTGATAAAGACATTATATCTTTTAGAAATGTTGTCAAAGTTAGCATTTTGAATTGAATTTTTGGAAGCGATATCATTGAAAAGAGGAAAAGCTTGCAGTCTCGTGACAAAAATATCTTACCATTTGATAATTTATTTACCAAAAATGGAAAAATTATTCTATTCCTAAATCTTTTAATAGCCACGCATTTCAATTTTATGCATTTACAATTAAAAATTAGTCAGAAAATTTCGCGTTATTGACAAGCAGATTGAAAACCACTCTAAGTTAAACTTCTAAAGATTGAATTAATATAAGTTTATTACTGCTATTAATATTTTTTAAAAATATAGTAACTGTCCAACACATTCAGAGAACACTTAAGTCCAGTTCTGGCCCGACTATACTACGTAGAATAAAAGTGCACACCTGATCACGGCATTAGGCATGAGTCTGCTAAAAATATTAAATCCTGCCTCAGATACTACATAACAGTCCGATGCCCAAGTTTTTGGTTGGATGGTGTCAAACTAACATCGGCTCGTGACGCACATTAATACTCATTCTCGCGAAAGTCATTCACTGAAAGCGGATCATATTTTATAGTCTTCGTTTCACTGTTTATATCGGATTGGCAGGTTCCCTAATTTTTTTTTTATCGGCCCAGCACTCCCGCTAAATTTCTTTGCCTGACCTGCCCACAGAATGGACTGGATAAGGGTCTCGGGCCAAACCCGGGCCTATGTAAACCTCTACAACAACTAATAGGTTCAATGTTCTGTAATATTATTTTAAAAGACCCATATGATAGCATAATATTCAGCATGATGATAGGTAGTACTCCAGATATAGCTGTTACGTCTTGGCAATTTACTTTAGCTATGGCCCAACCAGTGGACAAGAGGTTCTGACCTCCAAACTGGTAAACGGTAGGTGCTGGGTTCGAACCCAATTGCGACCGTCGGACTAACCGTTCGGAGTTTTCCTTGGTTTTCTTTAAATCTTGCATTTCCTTTGCGTAAATACGGGTTAGATTCCCTCAGAAAGAACACTCATGGAGGACATATCCCACATGTAGATAATTGGCCAGCATAAAACACAAACAAAGCGTCAGCTATATCCTTCAAGGAAAGGTATGTGAAAGACTTTTAGGAAAACAGACTCGCTAGTAAGCAGAAGATTCACAGTTTGAACCGTGATGCTGGAATTAGAAGTTTTCATACTAACCAGCGGCCTTCGCCCGCTACGCTGATTAATTTAGACGAACAGATGGGCATTAAGTAGTTTAATAGTTTATTAATTACGGGAAATTTATAGAAATCAGCACCAGTTGTATAACTTTTTTTATTGCAATTTTTATTAAAAATCCTTAACTTTTATAACAAACAAAAGGATTTCGCATTTAAGTATGGATTTTGGCATAATGCCAAACATATCTTCCTTGGAATTTATGGGTTGGATGTACGTTTTACGAAAATCAAAGCCGGCCAAATCAATGCTTTCATTTTGGAGTCTGTTTCAATGGAAATTAATTTAAAAAAACTATTCAATCAATTCTTTCAAAATTTTGAATACTTTTAAATCACGTTTAGATAAAGAACTAAAAAATTTTCTTGAGTGAAAATACCCCAAAATCGGCGAGATATAAAATATTAATGTTCACAATTGCTTATATATCATTATCCAATCAACCACTCAACCGATTTTTTCTTTATTTTCCAGATAGTTAGATAAGGTTCAGACATACATTTAAAAAAAAGCAAGTCGATAGTACAAAACTTTGGGAAATATAAAATATTTACTGTAAATTTTTTAAGAAAAACGAAGTTTCGAAAAAAATATTTAAAAATCGAAAAAATCGAAAATTAAAAAAAAAAAAAAAAAATAGACTGACATTATCAGAAAAGAATGGGGATTCAGAATCCGGCATTGTTTTTTGTTAGAGTTTCATAGAACTGCCAGGATTGGAATTTAAAAATGCATTTCGAAAAAATTGCGAAAAAAACGCTAAAAATCAAAGTTTTGTAAAAAAAAATCGTAAAAAATCGAAAAAATCACAAGTTAAAAAAAATTAGGTGGTTAGTGCAAGAAAAGAACGAAGTATCCAAAAATTTAATTCCTTTGTTGCTGGTGTGTTTATAATTGCACCGATGGTAATTTAAAAACGAGAAAACAGAGGGAGAAATTTTTTCCCTCAGTCGATCTTTTTCGGATCGCCATTTCTGCCCAAATTGCAAACATGCAGGTAAAATTTTAACGTGTCTGATTAGTTTTAATTAATAATTAACAAACTAATTGGAATTTCGGGATGTGAATGGGCAACTCATGATCCCCGGATTTTTTTCCTTCAATTCAAAACAAACACGACGTTTCTCCGTTTCCGGGTTCGGAAGAGATTGCGTCACATACATCATACATACATACATACAACATACGGTCGAATTTTAATAGTACAGACTAGGAAACTACAAGAAGTGTAAGTCACCGATTTTAACGAAAGTGGTATCGTTAAAAAGATCTCACTATGAGGAGTAAAAAACTCACTGGAACTACCAGTCGGAAACGAGTCGTTTTCGAGATATCTGACAATTTATGTTACGTAGCTAGTGCATACTTCCTGGGGAATCGCAAAAAAAAATAGTTTAGATTTTGATAAAAGTGGTATTGTTGGAAAGATATTATCATGAGGAGTAAAAAATTCAAAAGAAATACCCATTGGAAATGAGCTGTTTTCGAGATATCCTATAATTTAAGCCACGTAGCTAGCACATACTGGGCTAGTGCACACCTAACAGAGGAAAGCAAAAAATTGCTGTCTCGATTTTGACGAAAATGATGTCGTTGGAAAGATATCATTTTGAGAAGTAAAAATCTCAATGGAGCTACCCTTCGGAAATGAGTTGTTTTCGAGATATCCGACAATTTATGTAACTTAATGCAGTTTCCCAGTGAATGTGCATTAGCTACGTCATACAAATCGTCGGATATCTCGAAAACGGCTCATTTCCGATGGGTAGTTTCATTGAGTTTTTTACTCCTCACAGTGAGATCTTTCCAACGATACCCCTTTCGTCAAAATCGATGACTTACATGTCTTGCAGTTCCCTAGTAAGATAGATTAAAAAAAAATGTACTTTTTGCCGATTTAAGGTTTTATATTATTTTTTTATCAGTAGTATATGTATATATTTTTTAATTACAATTTTCTTTCTATTTTAAAAACGAGCGGTTTATTAATGATTCAGCATTTTAAATTTCGTTTAAACATTTTTTTTTTCGTTTTTAAAAATTTTAAATTTTATTTATATCTCCACTATCTTTCTTTTTATTTCGCGTTTTTAAAGAATTTTGAATTTTGAATTTTATTTAAATTAATTTGAACATTTTTAATTTAATAAAAATAAATAACTTCCTTTTACTTTAAATTTATTGATGCTACCATCTATGTAAGAGTTTAATAATTATAAATCAACAATTTGGATTTATTAACAAAAGGATAAGTTGTTTTGAAAGATATATTAAAGGAAATACTGTGAACGATCTGCGATCAAACGCCCCCCCCCCCTTTTTTTCACCATTATGTCATTTTTAATATTTACTTGGGTATCACAGTAGGATTTAGATTATTATGACTTCTACACAGTCATTTGATGGCTGAAAACTAAAAATATATATTTCACGCTCATTCTTAATAATGACTTGAATAATTATTATTTTTTTTATCATGACTTTAGTTTAGGTATGGTGTATAAAAATAATATAAATATATATTGTGAAAGTAAGTTAACAACATTACAAAAAGCTTACATTTTACTCAACTCTTTTCCAAGGGACAAAATAACCTAAATGTTTTTTTTTCTATTTAAGCCTAAATTTAAAAATAAAATATAATATTCTGTTTTCGCTAAATTTCCCGTAAGGGGCCCCTTTTCAGTCTCTAGCCGAGGGCCTCCAAAGGAGCCAGTCCGGGCCTGGCCTCTGCAGTTTATCTGTAAAACCATTCTCAGTAGTTAATTTTCTAAAATACAAATCCTAAAAATTTTTTACATGTTGCATAACAGAAAACATATTTAAACTGAAAGAAGTAACAGAAATTTAATAAAAACTTTTAAAATATTTCAGTGGTGTCATCTAGTATCCAAAAATGAATTAAAATAAAATTACTGGAAATATGCACATTTGCTTGGATTTTGTTTATTATTATGAGTAGAAAAATGTATTCTGTTCCTCCTATATTTTATTCTGAAGTTTATGAAACATCCTTTCAACTTACCAATGACACAGATTCTCCAAATTGTTTGTTGCCTTTTTTATTTTAAGCCTATATTTAATGTATACATGCATTTTGTAGCTATATCCACATATGTTTTTTTATCAAAATAAAGAGTATTAGGTTTCTTTTACAATTTTCTGTAACCATTGATATTTATTGTGTCCCTTAATAAATTCCATTATTAAATTTTTAATGATTACATTCTATATATAAATGCAATGGCTGAAATATGTCTGTTTGTTTAAAGTCTAATATAATGTAATTCTGCATTTAAATACATTAACTATCTTTCATAATCTTTTGCTTAGGGTTGAAAAAATCACAGGTTAATTATAAAACACTTAAAGAAGTAAGGGCAGAAGGAATCAGGAAAGTGTAAGTATTAAATTAAGAAATCTTAATAACTAACTTAATATATGAGTAATTTGAAAGAAAATAACACAAATAAATCGATGTAAAATGCTGTAAAAAAAGTTTTTACTTCTAGCAGCATATAATATTATATAGATCATATATATAAACTTGCTTTAATAATTTATCTTTTATTTCAAATATCCACAGAAAACACAATTTTAAAACAAATCTTCCATCTTTTATTTTTTATCAATCAAAGTAGGCTTGACAATATTTTCAAGACTTTTGGAGTTCAATGTATAGAACAGTTTGCTGAATGAATATTATTCATATCTATTACTAAAAATATTTTAATTATGAATAATTTCAATTATTTTAATAATTGATTTTAGGTTTCAATTAGAGTATTTTGAAAAGAAGTTAAAAAAAACTTATAATGATATCCAAGAATGTTTATTTTTATCAACAAACATACTTCTATATGTAATAGGAAATGATGTTTCAAAAAATAAAAATATCTGATTTAAACAACAAAAAAACCAAGGTTAAAAGAAAAAAGAGTTTTTTTATTTTATTTTTATTTTATTTTTTGAACAAGCACCCACTATCTTTTTATTTGTCAATCCTGGCCAAAAGTAAATAAATTAAATTTTATTCAATTTGGAATTTATATTATAAAGTTTTATATTGTCAAATCTTGTCATTTCAAAATTTTTATGTATATTGATTTTTGAATTTTTTTTCTCCCATAATATTAACAGGCTTTTAAAAGATTTGCACACATTATTTCATTTTGACTTTGTCACATTTGGCAGTACACCAACAGTATGTTTTAATAGGATAATGCAAAACTTTAAACACCAAGGTAAAAAATTGATATAAAAGTTAGTGAATGTTAAATATAAATAATTATATCAGGGATTGGAAAAAACCCACATCAAAGGGGATATTATTGGATTTTTTAGAGTGGGCTTTACTCAAAAAAAAAAAAAAAAAAAAAAAAAAAAATCTGGTGGGTTTTTGGAATTCTATATTTGTTCGAAATAATTTGAGTAAATAAAATTTCTCATTTGGTATGTTGTTACACTGTAAGTCAATGTCGTCATTAAAGTAACCCTATTTTTTAATACATTTTTTTAAAATTATTAATTTTTCTATTTTAAAGTTTTAGAATGGCAATATTTATTATGTGTAATTTGTGAAATAGGTCGACAGTAAAATCAATTAGTTAATCGTCCATATTTATTGTGTTCCTTACTGAACTTTTAAAATACATTTTATATGCAAGTATAAATTAAAATTCAACTATACTGACATGTGAAATATTTGCTAATCTGAAATTACATTTTCTGATTCTATTTTAGTTTACATGTTAATTTTCTTTCTTCTATATAAATATCATATAAAACATCTGAATTTCTGTTACTATAAGCCTTTACAGTCTGTTAAGAAATTATAAGACTAACCTTGATTTTGAAAATGAAGAAATAAATGAGGGTTCTAATTATCATTTTAACATATAAAAAAAGGAACATAATTATTACAATTAGGTTTCATTAAATTTGAATAATGTGACAAATGATGCAATGAATTAAAATATTAGAAATGAGTACAGTTGTCTGGGGCAATCAATGTTGAATTTTTTCACTCAAAAATAGAATTTATTGCCACTTCAATGACATAAAATTTGTATGTCAATTTAGTCTTTTCTCAGAATGTACTTTTTAAAAACAATTAAAACCATATTTTTAACATTTTCCAGTATTGTAATTGAAAAGCATTTCTGAGTTTGGTTTGTCTATCTATCTGGACACTAATTTGCATAGAGTCAGATTGTTATGAAAATGATATATGCTATGGGTAGTGGCATTAAAATTGAACTGTGAGACATTTATGATTTGCATACAGAAACATTCAAAAGAATTCCATTTCATGACAATTTGTGGAGGAAAATCATTTGTGACATATTTGAATGATGCTTTACTACTTCAAACAGATTGGAATTTATACATACCACTGAGATTTACTGCAGGGTACTTACTATAGAATTGGGTGTCTTTGTAATTGATCCTTAATTAACAGAGACACACAAAAGAATGTGGTTACAGTACTCTACTTATAAACCATAATTACTTGAAGTATAATTTGCAATTGTGTTACACATTTGATAATTTATTTTTTCCAATTACTAGGTTTGGAGAAATTTTATATATCCTAAACAGGGTTGCATGAAAAATCTCTAATACATTTTCATGTATTAAAACGGCCTGATATGAATTTTTAACTGTGTTTTGCATTGAATAAAACTAATTTTAGCATACTATTTAGTATAAATACAAAAATATAGATCCTATATAGGGTTGTGCTAAACAATTCAGATATTTTTTCAACTGATAATGACCATTGCAAAATATTGAGATTCAAAAGTACTGTGCATTTTATAAATTGTTTATTTAGACATTCTCTTTCACTTTTTGTTACATTATTCTAAATGAGGTGAATGAAAATCTGGATAGATACTGGTGGATCAATGAAAATCTGCATGGATACTACGAAACTGCATGTTTCTGCTGTTAATTTTTATCAGATGTATCACGTGCTTCCAGTACTCATGAAAAAGGTGAAAATTGAACTCCCTAACTCCAGTTACTGACTTAAATAGTAATTAACTGATGACAGGTGATGTACTAAAAAAAATTAAAAAACTGTTATCGATATATTTTAAACATCAACCCGCAGATTCGGTAAAGGCAGGGTGCTTGATATGTGAGATAACTGTAGTGGCTTTCAGATGTGTATAGTCTCAAAAATATTATTGGTGAGGATTTTACATCTTAAGGCCCGCAAAGACGCTCGCGAGCTAATTCTATTCCCATGGGGGAGCATTTTTCTAATAACTCTTTCGCATTTTGATATTTTTAAATAATTTTTTTTTTGCATTGGATAGCCGAGGTCCCTCTCAAGATTCCTTCTTGGTTACTTTTTCGATTTTGGTTGCAAATAATTTTTATAAGGTTACTTTCACCTTCTGAACTGATTCTGAAAGTGAAACTAACTTTATAAAAAATATCTGCCTCTAAAATCGAAAAAGTAATCAAGGAGTGATCTTGAGCGGAACCTTGGTTATCCAATGGAAAAGAAAAAAAATTAAAAATCTCAAAATGCGAAAGAGTTATTAGAAAAATGCTTCCCCATGGGAATGCTCGTGAGCGTCTTCGCAGGCAGGAACAGAGACCAACACTGGTTTCAAAACTTCAAAAAAATTTTGTCTCATTTTTACTGTAACCTGGTTTAACCCTTTAAAGGTCAAAGCATTTTCATTGCTAAGATGTTGAAATAAATGAATGATACCGGTAATTGTGAACAAATATATTTGTAAATGAGAAAAAGTGATTTTCAGAAGCATAAACAAATGGATTTTTTTAAATTAAAATTCCGGTGTCCTCTTTGCATATCAGAATTAAAATTTTGTGGTTTTGTAGAGAAACCAATGAACGTTAAAGGGCTAAGGTTCATTGCATTGCACACATGTGCAGTGCGAAAACAAAATATTAAGTTGATTTCCAATGCATGCTTTATTCCCAGATTATAAACAAAGATCTATAAATTAAAATAACAAAAATGAAAATGACTCTAGACGTTTTATTTAATCTTTAAAACCATTTTCTGGAGTTAATTTTCTGAAATATAAAACTTAAAAAATCATAAACATTTTACATGACCAAAATTATATTAAAACTAAAAAAGTTCAAGAAGTAACAGAAATTTCATGAAAACATTTAAGATAAATTCAGTGGTCCCATCTAATAATAAATTAAAACAGCATTATTGGAAATACTATGCAGTAGATCGCATTCCTATTTAAAAATACAGATCCAAGCATCCAAAACTGAAAATGAGTCATTATCATTACAGATTTCCTGACCTCAAAATCAAGTCTCTAAAATTCCTGAATAATTGCTTTAAAAGGATGGTCTTGTTTTGAAAGAATCTTGGCATTGTCAAAGTTAATAATTCAAATATTTCCTTTAAGGAAAGTTCTTGATGATGCAGTGGAGAGTTTACTGTATTTTAAATCACTTTTACATTTTTTAAACTTTTCAAAGAGGTGACGCTTTGTCATTCTTATATGCAATGCATCTATACTGATAGTAAGCTTAAAAGTTTTCTGTATATACAGGGTGTTTTTTTTTAACTGACGCTATTTAGAGTCACTGGTAGTTCGTTCTAATCACTGGAATGACAGAATTTTTTTTAATGGACTAATAAAACCATGGGGAAAAATTCCAGCAATAGTTCCAATCACCGTCAGTAGCGGGAAATTTGGCACTGTACATGAAAAGAAAACATCAAAAGCTGATAAAATTAATAATTTGGATAAAATGCCTTGTTTTATTCATCATATTCACTTTCCTGATGAGGAATTAGATCCCATTCAATGTGACCACCATTCTCTTGCACCACACCTTGCATTCATTGTACAACATTTTTGACGGCCGAGCGTAACATGTCACATGCTCTCACTGGTGATTGAAATTTTTTTTTTTTCTTGGAATCTTTTTTTCCCTTGCTTTGATTTGTCCCCTTATAAATTTTAAAGCAATTCCGGTCATTAAAATTAGCTACAGCAAGCTCTAAATAGCGTCAGTTTAAAAAAAACACCCTGTATATAATATCAAACTTTTGGCAATTTTCGATCTTCTTCCTCCCATGTTATCATTACTTGAAACCCTCGCACCTTTTCCCCTAAATGATATCAATATCCGTATCAATTCATTATTTTATAATTTTCTTTGTTTTTTTTGTTATAAGTTTGCCTTGGTATGCAGATATGGTTATACATTTATTATTTGCATACTTCACTTATTTAAATGAAGAGAAAATTTAATAAGATATCAATAATAATAAATAACTTTATATCAAACAACACTAAAACATGCTTAATGCATAAAAATACTTTTTCTTACATAATGGATTAAATAATAATGTGATGTTGCATTTGCCCCTTGCATGGAGACAGTACTTCTTATAGACAAGAAAGATGAACAATATTGTTCACCATTTTTTACTACTACCATTTTTATTATAATGTTGTAATTTAATGTATGATTTTTGTACTGTTTAAGGAAATAAAAATCAACAAATTAACAATTTAATTCAGAATTCAAATTTAATGCCATTTTTTTTAAATTTGCTGTTTATTATTTTTCTTTCTGCTTTTAGATTAAAAAAATGGATAAAACTTTTTTACTGAAGTTCAATAAGGCATTTCCTTGGATTAAAAAGACAACAATCTCTTCATACTAATGCTTTACAGAAATTTCTGTTATTATTAGAAACAAAACTTTTTCGCTTATGAAAATGTCATCGATTACAGAAGAAATATCTTCCTCTGGGGAACAGCACTTTTTTCCTCTAAATGATGATAAAGAAAAATATTCCTTCACTGATGAAGATGAAAAATCTTTTATTTGTGAAGTATGTTCCAAAACGTTTTCTAAGGATAGCACTCTAAGAAGACATCTTTCGACTCACACTGGAGAGAAATCTTTTGCTTGTGAAATATGTTTCAAAGGTTTTTATGTAAAGCGGTATCTAAGAAGGCATCTTTTGACTCATAATTGTGAGAAATCCTTTGTTTGTGAAATATGTTCCAGAGCATTTTCTCGTAAACATGATCTAAGATGTCATCTCTCTACTCATACAGGTGAAAAAAGATTTGTTTGTGGAATATGTTCCAAAAAATTTTCTCATAATCAGTATCTAACAAAGCATCTATTGATTCATACAGGTGATAAACCCTTTGTTTGTGAAATATGTTTCAAAGAGTTTACTGTAAATAGTAATCTAAGAAGACATCTGTTGACACATACAGGTGAAAAACCCTTTGTTTGTGAAACATGTTCTAAAGGATTTTCTGATAAGAGCAATCTAAGAAAACATGTGTTGACACATACAGGTGAAAAACCTTTTCTTTGTGAAATATGTTCCAGAGCATTTTCCCGTAAACATGATCTAAGAAAACATTGTTTGTCTCATACTAAATAGACGCACTTCCTGAAAATCTGATGTTATATTTATATTGTCAAAATTCAGTTAGAACCCTGTATATGTTGCTGCATTTATTATTATGTATTTCTATATTTTAGGATTTAGTAATAAAAGAAATTGTACTCTTTTTATTCTAAATCCTCAAACATTCTCCCATCCTATATTGTGTTTTCAACAATAAACAAATAACCCTCGACACGTTCATTAGGTTATGGTAAACTTTTCTGTAGTGCCTCTATGTTAGTTACTTTAATTTTTTTTTTATTTCACTGTAATTTTCTGCCAAAATTACATATTAATTTTGATCAAAAATGAGAAATTGTACCTCAATATCTAATGCATAAGGAAGGGTTCATACTTTTGGAAAAAATATGAGAAGTGTAATGAAAATATGTTTGTTGTGCAAAAAGAATACTACTCATTTATTAAATTTTTTCTTAAGAAAATTTCTGAGAAATGTAATGAAGCTTATCTTACTTCCTTGTGATAAGAAAACATAAGGTATCCCACCAAAACCTCCCCAAAACTCTGCATATGCTGATCGCTTGGAGTACATAACAAATACAATCAAAGAACCATACTCCAATGACCCATTATTTCCTGGAAAATGTGCAAAAGCATGTGAAAAAAGCATGAAATTGTGTCCGATGCAAGAAATTATATTTTAAGCATGAACATCTGTATATGTTTACCAAGAGAAAAATTGTGCATATTCAGACTTGCATGTGTATGTAGTAAACAGCTGATAGCATACATTACAGCAGTGTGTTCTCACAAAAGAATGGTTACTTGATGCATTCATTTAAATATTATTCAAAAAAGGGTTTGACATCATTCCAAGGCACATGCATTCCTTTCTTCAATATTCAAAGGAGATGTTTTGTGTTTCTTCATCCGCAAATGTATACAGATTCAGCTTTTCATGTTTCCAACAAATTTTGTTCCTTGTGCCATTAAGGACATCAAACTCTGTTTTTTCAATAAATCTGAATTTTTGATTATATGAAACTTTATTTACATTACGAAAAAGGTTAAATCAATGCAGTGAAAAAGCATTTAACCCAAGACTCAATCCTGTTGGTTCAGCGCAACCAGGGTTCTGCCAACTGACATCATCTAGAGGACACACCAAGCCTGGCTCCCTTCAGAATTATATGCTTGATAAGGCTGCATTCAAAAACCAAATGTGGCACTGGTTATGGTTCATGAATTTATGTCATCTAGTTTAGTTACAGCCTACCAATGTACATTTATAACGAATTCCAACTAGGTGCTTCGTGCAGGTGGTTCAGTGCCTCAACATCTGTGCAAAGTTTTTTTTATTAAATGTTATACAAAGTGATGTTTGAAAATAAATTTTTTATAAATTATTTTAGGCTGTATTTTTAATATCTTATAATGACCACTTCCACCCACCTTGTGAAATTTGGAACATAATCTCCAAAGATTACAATCTCTTCGACAGTGAAAAAAATGTTATTTTTTAAAAAAGCATGCACTTTCATTCATAAGATTATAAAATATTTTATGATTTTTTTACTCAGCTGGTGCTGAAATAAGTACAATAATAATGAATTGAATACTGTTTGAATACATATCGATGCAACTTCAACTTAGAAATTGAAGCTCCTTTGCTGTAGTGCATATCTTTTTTGTTATACTGCTTATTAATACAAATGAATAGGCAAAATAAAAGTAAATGATGCACTTGTAGTGGCCTGCTGTGCGAAAATAGCGTTAAGTAGCCTCATCACATAAACTTTTATCGTCGTTTGGCGAGATAGATTTTTCTGGCAAACCCAACAGTGTGAACAAACCTTTTGTCGAGAATTGAGTCCATGTGCGATCGTCGGTGTTGATTAGCTGCTATGGTTGTTACTGATTTCACCGAAAATACCTTAATGTCATCTTAATGTAGTTTATTTTTATTTGTTTTTGTTTTCATTAAATTTGTTAATGTTTTACTTTCAGAGCTGGTATTATTTAATATTTCGTATGTGTTATTGATTATTTCTTATCTTAAATGATAAACTTTATGCATATTAGAAGCTTCAACATCAAAATTAATGCACCTTTGGAGATTTTTATAATAATTTTAAATAGTTTTTTGTAGTGCCATGTAAGATTTGCCTCAGTTTTGAAGAGGATAAAGCTAAAATAATGCTACAAATGCCCATTCGTTGTTTTTAAACAAAAAAAAAAATATCGTCATAGACCACAGAAAAAAGAACTTTTCGGAAACTTATTCTTTAGGGAACTAGTCATTTATATTCAGAAATAGAAATCTAAAGTTACAAATCCAGTTAAAGCATCATTTTAATGATACGAATATACTAAGTTCGAACTATCCGAAATTTAAGGCCTTTAAACAAGTAGATAATATACAAATCTTCAAAACATTTTATTGTAAAGAATTTAAATTAAATAATTATGAAAAATTCTTAATTTTTTGGCCTCACTGTTTTGAAATACAGATGATAAAAAAAAAACATTTATTTATGAGGAAATCGGCATAGATGTGCCTTTTATTGGTTTGCTTTTAATGCAAAAAAGATTCCGGCAATAAGAAATTAAATAAAAATGTGAAGAAAAATAAAACAAACGTTTATGAGGGAAAAGATAGAGGTTCACATTTGTGGATCCAGGTAGCAAAAAAGATAAACCTGTCAAAAAGGAATCGCAAAAAAAGTTCTATCTCATATAGTGTTAACAGGTTCAGCCAAATGGCAGTGTTGAATTCAGACACTTGGCTCCAGGGGGGATACAAAAGAGTTCCGGGGGGGGGAATTACATTTTTTTTACCATTGAAAACATAAAATCTCAAATTTTCCGAGGGGGACACTTTATAGCTCCAGGGGGGACTCCCCCCACCGTACCACCCCCTGGATTCAACACCGCCAAATAGTATTCTTTTTAAGTGAAAAAGTACTTTTTTCTGAACTATTCTCAAATTCAAATTTCTGGCGTGTTCCTGGATTGATTCTTATTTGTAAGTGTATGAAATTAGCAGATGGTTAAGTGTGAAATCGAATATGGCTTTACAGTTTTTGATAACGTCAAAGGAACTTTCAGAAAATGGTGTTCTTTTGAACCAAATTTCCAGGCTCAACAACTGGAGAAAAGGCACCATGAGACAGCTTTTTAAAGTAATATTATTTATTAAAAAACTAGCACACTTTGCCCGCTACGCTTAACTGTCTATCCAAAAGAACCATTAATTAAACAAAATAAATTAGTGAATTTGACCTTGTGTTTTAAAGCAACATGGACCTTTACCTGGGATGCCCTTCGGCATTGCTGACACGGTATGAACGCCATGGTTTTGCTACATTTTCTAATGTGTTAACAAATTTTCAGATATTAAGCTCTTTTCAGTTGATGAATCTCAGTAGGATTTGGTATAGTATGATAGAACTGATTATAGAACTTTCCATTATATATCTATTATTAAACAATACATAGCAGTATTGTATTGCGTATTACAACCTGCTTGAAAAATTACCTATCAAAGAGTGCAAGTTCTACAAAAATGTATTCGTCAGAATCTTTTAAAACGGTTAATTTTTCATATTCCTTTTTTATGATTATGTCATGGTAAAAGATCAATCTATGTAATTCTAAATTTAAGCAACGAAAAAAGATGTTATAAATTAAAATCTCCCCTGAAAAATATCTAACATTTTAAGTCTCATTAAAATCCAGTCAGCAGAACTTAGGGCAAACGTAGCCACAACAAAATTCCCGTTTGCATTTTTTATTTAAGCAGAATTAGATAGAGAGATACGAATATTGATGCTTAAATTTTTTTAAAGTGCAAGTTATTTCTTCTTGGCTTTGCTGAATAATTTAAAAAAACATCTGAATTGTGTGTTTGAATACTGATATTCACGTTCATGATTTCAAAAGCTATTACATTTTGTACCTAAACATTCTCTTTAAGATAATCCAATTTAGTATGGATTCCTATAAATAATTTTCTTCATCTCTTTTTTAAAAATATTTTAAGGAAAGGTATTTTACCCTTTTAGCGGCAGTTTGAAGCTATATATAAGTTACTTTATTAGGCAGAAATGTCTTATAGGCACCGGTTTTGGCACGATTTTTTTTTCAAACGTCAATTTGCAGAAAATCTCCTTTTCGAACACCAGTTATGCATGTTTATTTTTTTATTATTTTCTGTTATTTAAAAAAATATTTAACAATAAATTTTAAAACGTTTAATTAGTTGCTATTCAACAAAACGTCTTATATGATTTTAAAAAAGTAAATATAAAAATAAATAAATAATTTATTAATAAATAAACAACAATAATCGGGTTACAATATCAGGCAAAATTGCGCCATTTTGGCATTAGTTATGTATCGCGGTACGTATAAAATATCTGTGCTCTTTATTGTGCAATATCCATGTCCGTGTTATATATTGAAGACACTATACTTTCCTACTCCATGCTGCAATTTAAAAGTTCAGTACTTTTTCATTATACCAACGCCATTGTCGTGAAGTATAATTGTTGGGGGCCAAACAAAACATAAAAAAAACGATGTTGGCACGAAATGATATCAGCATAAAAGGTAAAAGAGTTTAAGTATCAAAAATTAGAATTTTTCGACAATTAGCGGCAAAATGGCCAAAGAAATAAGAATTAAAAGCACCCCTGTTGGCAAAAACATAAAGTAAAATTTGGTAAATAAGGTCAGCATTTTTTATTGAATTTTTTTCGTCGTTTGAGATTAGTTCCATAGCTTTTCCATTATTAGAAGACCTCTTACTTGAATAATTAAACAACCCCGCCCCCGGAGGGTTTCGAAAAGTGCATAATACAAATTCAGAGGTTGTTTTATTATACTACATATTGTAATACAAGAATGAAAAAAATTAGGCGAAAGTGGACTGTCTGCCTGCCATCACTAAATTTTATTCGTTATTTTTCGGCTAATATTTTGTCTAAATTTTTTGTAGGAATGCTAATAAAATTTAAGCAAAGAAAACGAATAAAATTTAGAGGTGAGAAGCTGCCCGCTGGCTCTTAGCTTTTTACTCCACTCGTTTTTGTAATATGATTCTTGACAAATCCAACTGTGAGTGATGAACTAAAAGAGATGAATAATGACAGCTTTTGGCAGCACATTAGAAAATAAAATATCACAATGGCGTCCATATCGTTTGAGCTTTGAGAAAGGACATTCCAGGCAAAAATCCATATTGCTGTTAATAACAAAGTCAAATTAAGTTATGTATTATGTTTGATTCAAGTATCGTTTGCAGAAACAGACCAGCGTAGAGGGCAAGATCTGCTATTAAGTTATGTAATAAAATCTTCTACTGAAAATTATCTAGAGTAAGTTCCACTGAAATTCCTTTCCCAAAATTTTTAAAAGGCTAAACTGTCATTATCGCTTTTATCTCATTATAAAAAAAATTTCCGTAATTCTATAAAAAATCAGCACAGAATGTTAGATTAAATACTGAAATTTTCACTGAAAATTTTACAAAATCGTCAAAATCTATTCAGCCGAACTCGAGTTATAAGGAGCTGAAACGAAATTTTCATTTGTATTTTATATGTATACACACGTTTGGCAATACCAATCGGCATGTTTATGTAGAAAAGTGTTTTTTTTTTAATGTCTCATTTTAAATTATTTTGCAATATGTGTATGGGAGGGCAAATGAGGGCAGACGTTTAAACTAAAATTAAAAAATCTGACTCTTTTTTATAATGTTAACCGCAATTTATATAATTTACATTTAAATATAACAAATTACTGAAGCTGTCGTACGCTTGAAAAATTTACATTCTTACAAACAGTGTTCGGACCTCATGCTTTTTTGACTTAAAATCAAATTGCTTGGCAAAGAAAGTAAAATCAAAATTCATATATATTTGTAATAATCCTAATATATAATACCCTAAATCATTGAAATAATCGCTGACATACTTAAAAGAAAAGAAATTTCTATTTTATTTAAATTAAATTTTAGGTAATTTTTTTCTAATCCAGGTGCCAAATATGACCAAAAAAGGTTAAATCGCCAGATAGTCTTCCAATTGATCGACATTGAAAATGAATACTTTTTTTATCCGTACAAATATTCCTCTTATTTTTAAATAATTTTTATTTAACATTATTATTTCTCATTAAAACAGTATTTCTTTGTATTTTTTTAAAATCAGTAACAGCTTTTTTATTTTATTTTTTGAGCTATTTGTATTTATTTAATTTCTAATACATATACGCATTTAAAGTCTTTAACAAAAAGATAACATAATATGTCGTCGTGTCGCCAAAATCAAGACATGCCAAATAGTAACTTTTCATTATAATTCTATAAGTAATATACGGGTGATTCTCAAAATAGGGGACAATTTATGTCTTTCGGCATACAAAAAAAAAAAAATTGAGGGGTTTTCTGTCATGTTTTTATATTTAGATATGTTTTTCTTAGTATTATTCATTATTTGCACTCAAGAATTACTCACTTTTTAGTTAAAAACACCTTAAAATAACAGAATAAAGATTCAAAATGTCATTAGCATGGATGTCCACAGCAGCTGTGCCTTGTGTATACTAGCATTTTTCAAAAGTTAATATCATGTTTATAAAATAAACAAATGTTATTCCTTCTTTATATTAATCAAGGAGAAGATTTATCCAATAATTTCTTTTTAAAAATAAAATTATAGTATATAAAAAAGAATTAAAGTTTGTCCTCCATATTCGATTTTCAAAACATGGTCATACTATAACAGCTGGTTATTAATCAAAAGTTCATTTTCACATATGACAATAGTTTGAAAATATAAAGTTTCTCCATGGCAACAAGTAGCCATTTTATCCCAGCCTGAAAATAGAAGCATTTATTGTATTTTAAGAATGGAAGTTGAATATTAGGGGCGTACATCAATTGTATGTCATTAGAATGGATAATAATTTTCATGTTTATTTTATAGTTAAAATTTTTATTTTATTTATTTGCATAGAACTTTTGTGTTTTAAAAAGCCCCAGAAAGGACTACTGCATTGTGATTATATTATGGCT
The DNA here is from genome assembly GCA_964019185.1 of Maratus speculifer. Lineage (NCBI taxonomy): Eukaryota > Metazoa > Arthropoda > Arachnida > Araneae > Salticidae > Maratus > Maratus speculifer. Next base: position 2,761,990 of record CAXHSM010000846.1, read on the forward strand.
CATAATCTTATTTAAATTAAAATTTGTCATTAGCATGGACAGATATCAGTGTCATTAGCATGGTTTTTCTGTCCATGCTAAAGACTCCTATGTGCATAAATGTAACCAGTGCTTATATTGTATCCTTTATAAAGTTTAATTTTACGCATAAATTTAGGTATTACATTTATTATCCCTAAAATATGCATTAAATCTGTAGGAAAATCACTAAGACAGCTTCTTACATTGTTAGTGTCAGAATGTTGCTCATGTAACAAAGTTTGCTCTTTGGTAATGTTTTTATTCTCCTTATATGTGTATATGTAAAAATGGAAACCATTTGCTGAAAAGGAAGGCTAATAAATATAGAAAAAAATTATTTAAACAGGAAGAAAATAAAAATTTCTTAATATATTTATTCCATGTAGTTTGCTTTGTCATTAGCATGGCTCAAAAAATACTAATTATTTTTTTTTAAGTTAATTTTTAAATATTTAGCTCTGCTGACTACATGGAAAGTATACCTAATACTATATTAACAACACCTATTTTTTTCAGAAATTTTGCTAACAGTAATTTTTTTAAGATTTCATTTTTGAAATAGTCCCCTATTTTCAGAATCACCCATACGTAAAACAATGTGCTATATACGAAAACCTTCTTTGAAATAATATATATCTATCATCAAAATCACTTTAGTGGAACTGGAGGAGTAAGCGGACAAATGAAATGTCCTTTTTTAAAAGGAAATTTCATGAAAAAATTGAATGATTGAAGGCCAAGAGAGAATGGAAGAATCTATTAATATATATAAAATAAATTTTATATATGTTACAGGCCAAACCCGATTTTAGGCCAAACTAGATTTGCCTAGGCCAAACTAGTCTATCCTAACGCCCATCGGATAAACTAGTTTTTCCTAGGCCAAACCGGTCTATCCTAACGCCCATCGGATAAACTAGTTTTTCCTAGGCCAAACTAGTCTATCCTAAAGCCCATAGGACAAACTAGTTTTTCCTAGGCCAAACTAATTGGCCTAACTCTTATAGAATAAACTAGTTTCGCCTGCTGTTTATTGGTTTTGAACTAGTTTATCCTAGGCCAATTGAATTTGGCGTGATTTTATTGAATTGAATGACCGCCTCAGCGCCGACATTCTAATTTCTCCTAGGCTGATCTAGTTTATCCTAGGCCAATGTAATTTTACATGTTTTTAGCTCTGGGGCGTCAAAGCCAGAGAAATAAAAGGCTCACAGGTTCTGTATGTATGTACGTACGCATGTATGTACGTACGTACGAATGTACGTAACGCTATAACTCTTGGTAGAAATATCCGATTAGCTTCAAATTTTGGATGTAGGTTCCTTCTGATAAGATATTTTTCTGATTAGTTTTGGAAAATCACTGGATAAGAATAAAGAGAGCGAACGGGAGGCTAATTCCCCACCGTTAATTTAGAGAAATGCATTTATCATGGAGAATTATCAGTTTTCATTTAACATTTTAGATATGGATTATTCTGACAAGGCGCCGTCGGGATTAGTAGTGGATGTTTATTGTTTAAGTGTAAAAGAAAGGGCAATGTAGGTACCCCCCTCCAATAATTTAGATAAATGGTTTTTAACGCAGAATTTACGGATTTGCTTCAAATTTCACTTCTTTCTGATAAGGCAATTCCCTGAATAATTTAGGAGGGTTTAATGGTAAAGTATGAAGAGAAAATGAAGGATTACCCTCTTACCTAGTAAAAACTAGTTTTTCCTATGGGCATTCAGATAAACAAGTTTGGCGTAGGAAAAACTAGTTTATATAATTGGCGTTAGGATAAAATAGTTTGGCCTAGGCTAATCTAATGTGGCTCGAAATCGGGTTTGGTCGTTAAAAAACATGTCTTTCACTAGAATAAGTATAAATGTGTGTCAAGAGTAATTGCTTAGAACATCAATGCAGGAATTTCATATATCCACCGTAAAGACATAATGCATTTTACATGGTATTTTTTTCTGCAGATTCCTGCCAACTGAGATCAGGCTTGCATTTATTATTATTATTATTATTGCCTATTCGAGCCAGATCGGAGCTGAACACAATTTGGAATCGAACAGCGTTTTCCATTTTTTAGAAATTAATTACTTGTCGACATATAAGCTATTCTTGTCACGGCGTCAAGTTCTTCTTTTCTGTGAAGTCGTAACCAAAAATTCGATTCAAAACGTAGCCCTAATAGTATTTTCTCAAAGATACATCGCTTTTATGAAAAAATGGTTAGCGCCATTCGATTACATATTTTCTCAGTGAGGATGCCTATTAATCTTAAGCCTTTCTGAAAATGAATTAGTGCTTAAATGTGTTAGAATGTAGCTCTTTTGGATTTTAGAAAAGTCTTAAGGAATGACAGAGAAACATATTCACAAATTTACTTTTTACTGAACAGATTAGTATGATGTTTATAACTCTCCTTTTTTTCTTTTGTTCTAAACTACATTAATTATTTAATGAATCCCTATTATTGAAATGTCACAGAAATTGAAATTTGAAAGGTCACAGAATCTAAATAATCAATAATACATTGTGTATTTTCCATTCTGTGAACACTTCGTAATTTAAAAATCCACTGTAAATTTATCCAATATATATGTATGCAGTATTTTTAAAGGAATCCTAATTGTATGTTAAGTAAAATCTGAATTTTTTGCAGAAATTGAGTAGGGCCAGATTGAGCGGGACTGAGTCTTTTTTTCACATATTTTTGTACTGGCAGGTCTCGGGCTAAATTTTTAATTTTTACACCGGGTCACAGCAAAATAACTTTCCTTCGGGAAATTCTGGCCCGTGCTAACCTCTAACAGTATTTTACAACCCTTCGAATAAAATACATTATATAGGGGTGATGACAAAACCACTTTGTACAAGGTTAGCGATGGTGTAGTAGTCGGGATCAATATTAAAAAGAATATTGCCCAGTTAAACTGAAAGCTTTGCATTCACAGGCTGTTTACAGACATTGTGTATTACAGCCTTATTTTTTTTAAAGAATAACACCCTCAAAAAATAAAGTAAGTTGGATTACTTTTTCCCGTTTCCCCCACTTATGTTTAACCATTGAACCCCTAAAACTAATCACAGATACGCTTTATAAAATTAAACAATTATCCAAAATTTTAAGCAAATCAAATAATTCTGCTCAAAAAACATTCATCTGATTTAGAGTGAGTAATCCCACATTCCTCCTATTATACTAAATCATTAAAACCTCAAAACAATTCAGGGATTCGCCTTTTAAAGAAAAAACTATATTCAAAATTTACGGCAAATCGTATAAAACTGCATAAAAACCCATTTATCTAATTTAAGGAAGGCGAAAAATCGTCCACTAACCCATTATACATGACCATAAGAAAAGACCCAAATTAATTAAAGAAGCACCTGATCAAATGAATTCATGTCCAAAATTTTAAGCAAATTGGATAATTCTGTATTATAACAAATTTATGTATTTTAAGGAAGGAAATAAATTATACGTTTCCTCTTTATACTTAACCAAATAACCACCAAAATTAATCAGTGAAATGCTTTATCAGAATGAACAAATCCGAGTTTTGTAGCAAATAGGTTAATTCTGCATGAAAAACCCATTTAACAGGATTAGGCGGAATTCCATCGTTCTTCCCTTTGTTCTTATTCAATTAATCCCCAAAACTAATTAGGGAAACGCTTTACCAGAATGAATCTATTTTTAAAATTTGAAGCAAATCAGTAAATTCTGCGTGAAAAAAGCATTTACATAAATTATGGGACGTTACCCATATTCTTCCCTCCCTTTATACTTAAACAATTGATGCCCACAACTAATGAGGGCGCCTCAACAGAATACTCCTATATCTAAAATAAAATATGCTAATAATCCATGGAAGCCCATTTATTTGAATTAAGGGAAGGGGCGAATCAGCCTCTCGTCCACCCCCTTATTCTTCTCCAATGACCTCCCAAAATTAATCAGAAGAGCTCCTCATAAAAATAAACCTATATTGAAAGTTTGATGCAAATCGAATATTTCTATCAAGAATTAATGCGTTACGTACTTACGTACATACATAGATATAGAACCCACGGGCACATTAGTTCTCACTAGGGAACTGCAAGAAGTGTAAGTCACCGATTTTGACGAAAGTGATATCGTTGGAAAGATCTCATCGAGAGCAGTAAAAAACTCAATAGAACTACCCGTCGCAAATCAGTCGTTTTCGATATATCCGACAATTTATGTCGCGTAACTAGTGCATACTTAATGGAGGACCGCAAAAAATTTTAGTCCCGATTTTAAGGAAGGTGGTATCGTTAAAAACATATCATCATGAGGGGGAAAAAACTCATTAGAACTACCCGTCGGAAATGAGCCGTTTTCGAGATATCCTATAATTTATGTCTAGATAATGCATACTGTTCTAGTGCACACTTAATGTGGTACCGCAAAACATTGTTTTATCGATTTTCATGAAAATGGTGTCGTTGCAAAGATATCATTGTGAGAAGTAAAACACTCAATGGAACTACCCATCAGAAATGAGCCGTTTTCGAGATATCCGCCAATTTATGACACTTTATGCTGTTTCCCAGCAGTATGCAACATAAGACAGTCATGTGACTATTATAATATAAATGAAATCATAGTGATGGAACAGTATTTGGTGTTTTATATCCTGCACTTGGCTATGATACAAAAATGTCCAATTGACATAGAAAAATACCAAGAGGTCAGCCCAGAACTAGAGATGACAGCCACATGATTAGGCTATCAATATACCCTGTTCGCATTGAGAAAGTTAAGCCACTTAACTTGAAGTTTTTTGAAGCGGTCGTACCCGGAATCAAGATTCTCACTCAAGCAAGTTTCTGAAACTTGCTCAAGTTAGCTTGCTTTCTTAACTATGAGTTGAGTGGAAATCTGCCTTCTGAATATTTAATTATATTTCTGAATTATAGAATATTTAATTCTGATTATTAAATTAATGAATTTGAGTCCTACAAATAATTATAAACTATTTCAAGTTGTTATTTGTTTACTCCAGTTGCTTAACACGTGTGTTTGTGGGGTGATTTTGTAATCAAAGGCCGAAAATGAAAAATGTTGATCCTGTTATTTCCTCCCACAAAATAAATTAATTTTTTAATTGAAATAAGCCAGGATAATTACTGTGTAAATAAAAAAGTTAAAAGTTGCAGTTACAAATTTCAGAACTTATGCGCATGCTCAGATGCCAGTTTGACCAAGTTAAGTCACTTACAATGTTTAGTAAATGCGAACAGGTGAAGCCTAATTCCAAGTATCCCGCTTCAAAAAATTTAAGTGACTTAAAGTTAAGTGACTCAACTATCCCAGTGCGAACAGGGTATTATAGACATATTGGTCTATATATGGCTATCATTATAGAGTAGCAATATTGGTGTGTCACTTTTTTTTGTATTTGATGATGTAGGACACAAAAATGAAGCAAAAGAAACAAGACCTTAGAAACAAAGTGCATGTATGATTGGCTTAATAAAGAAAAATTTATGAAATGAGTAAACATGCCGAATAGATATTCAATTAATTATTTATATAATTTTAGAAAAATAGCAATCTCATACTGGGTTCAAAGAACATATAATAATGAGATACATGCTTCATCTGAATCCTTTGAAAGTTTTTTAAAAATAAAATGTAACAAATAATTTTTTTTTTTTTTTTGCACAAAAAACATTTTTAGCATATATTTTATCTATTTTTAAAAGTTTTACTGCAATAAAATCTTTACTATTGCTTAACATATTGAGGTGCAATTTAATCCTTTTCAGGTCAGATTAAGTTTTCATTTTAGGTGAAAATTACTTTACAGTAGATTAACAAAAATTAAAACTATCAAAAAGCTTTGCTGAAAATTAATGAACAGGTCTAGAGTTATTAATTTGCTTTTCATCAAAATGACAACTGTGACAACTTTGAAAAGTTTTACAGTTATTTATTTTATTACTAAGAGCTAAAACAGAAGAGATGTGATAACAGTAAATGCAACGACACATACAAGGTTCATACTCAGATTTAACATAATAAAATAAAAGAGATATTCAAGAAGTATCTATTTAGTATGAGACAAATGCTTTTTCAAATAATGGTTATCAGATAATCCTCTGAAAGACATCTCTCAGAAACAAAACATTTTCTCCCATATCAATTATGAGATGTTTTTCTAGTTGACAATGTCAAGAAAATTCTTTGTAACACATTCAGAAACACAAGGATTTTAACCTGTATGAGTCAAGAGATGGCTTCTTAGATTACCATTTTGAGAAAATCCTTTGGTACATATTTCACATACAAAAGGTTTTTCACCGGTATGAATCAAGAGATGGGTTCTTAGATGACCATTATTAGAAAATCCTTTGGAACATACTTCACAAGCAAAAGGTTTTTCACCTGTATGCGTCAAGAGATGTTTTCTTAGAACACCATTTTGAGAAAATCCTTTGGAACATATTTCACAAATAAAAGGTTTTTCTCCTGTATGCGTCAAGAGATGGCTTCTTAAGTCGCTATTCTGAGAAAATCTCTTGGAACATAATTCACAAGCAAAGAGTTTTTCTCCTGTATGAGTCAAGAGATGCCTTCTTAGAGAACTATTCTGAGTAAATCTTTTGGAACATACTTCACAAATAAAAGTTTTTTCTCCTGCATGTGTCAATAGATGCCTTCTTAGAGAACTATTCTGAGTAAATCTTTTGGAACATATTTCACAAACAAAAGATTTTTCACCTGTATGCGTCAAGAGATGCTTTCTTAGATAAGTATTCTTAGAAAATGTTTTTGAACATGTTTCACAAATGAAAGATTTCTCCGCTCTATGAATGGAGGAATCTTTTTCTTTATCCCCATTTCGAGGAACAAAGTGCTGTTGACTGGAGGAGGAATTTTCTTCTGTAATCGATGACATTTACTCAAATGAATAAGCTTGATTTCGGACGATGACAGGAACTTCTTCGAGGCATCAGCAAGAAGAGATTGTTGCTATTTTCATCAAAGGACACTTACTGATCTTCAGCAAAAACAATTTTATCTACCACTAAATCTGAAAACAGAAAGAAATAATAATAATAAAGACATTTTTAAATATACTGCACTAAATTTTATATTTAAATTAAGAAGCTGATTTTACAATTTTCTTTTCCTTAAATATTACAAAATCCATGCATGAAATTATCAAATTATACATTCTGAGATATGACTTGACTTAACAATTTTTTCATAGATGCATGTACATATGCGTAGGTAGATGTGAATGTGATACAGAAAACACTGCCATAGCCTATATTGGGACCATACTATACCTTGAGTGGTAAAAACTACAAATTTATTTCATTGAATGTTTGTAATTTTATTTTTTCCATCTTTACAAGAAATAAGTATTGGATCTGTGAAATTTTTTGAATTCCAGTTTTTGACGGATCTACACATTTTAGGGATCAGAGATTTTTAAAATCATGTTTTTACAAAATGTCTATATGGGACATAAATTTTGTGGGCGCTTTATCTCAAGAACTAAAGAACGGAATTTCGGAAAACTTTAGATTCAGTTAGATCTTGATATAAACTAGATCTGATTAGCTTTTCCGTGTATATCGCCCAAAATGTAGTTCTGCTATGGTGTTTTTTTCACGATTTCCAGAATAGTTATATAAAAAAAATAATGGTCTTATTTTCATAAAATTTCAAATACCGTTAGATTCTTATATAATTATGGTTCTGATTACGTTTTAATGTAAAATCTCTCAATAGCTGGCATGGTATGCAGCATTATTTATGATTATCGCAATAGCTCTATTTCAGGAACTAATGCATGTATTTTTATGAAACTTCAGATTCAGTTAGTCCCTGATAGAAATTAGTATTTTTTAGTTTTTGGAGTAAATCTCCCAACAGGTGGCATTGCTGTACGGCATTATTCCCGATTATCGCAATAGCTGTATCTCAGGAACTAATGCATGAATTTTCATGAAACTTCAGATTTGGTTAGTCCATGATATAAAATTAATATCCTTTAGTTTTTGGAGTAATTCACTGTACAGGTGGCGCTTCTGTCCAGGTTATTTTTACGATTTCTGCGATTTTTCTGTCTTAAATATTAATATAGTAAACTCCCTCAAATCCACACAGCTTGGGACCAGAGCTTGTGCGAATATTAGAATTTTGTGGATTTCTGGTCATTGCTTTGTTTGCATTTTTTAAATAAAAAATTTGAATTTAATTAATAATGCACTCGAAACTATAATGGATGCGCACAGTGTAATAAAAATATTAACATAAGTAATAAACTAAAATAATAAAAACTAAGATAATTTTAAAAATGACTAAAATATTAAAAGTAAAGGTGAAGTTAATGATCAATAATGTATGATTAAATATTCATTATAAAGATTAAATGTATTTTTACTAAATTATTCAATGAGACTTTCCTCATAATGGTACATTGCTAGTTCAGATCAAAGTTATAAAATAAGGAAGTTTTAACTCAGGTTTAGTCAGACTTAATAACAAAAACGCTTGATAAATATATTTGGTAAGAAGAATATGATTACCAATGATATCAGCAATATCTTGATTTTTTTTCAAAAATAAATTAATTCTTCCTTTATGAAAAAACATGAATTCACTAATGTTAACAAAAATTGCAAATTAAAATATACATGGAATTGATATACAACTAAAAAAGTCAAATTTTATACAAATATCTGAACTGAATGTTTCATTGCTTACATCAGTAAATTATATGCAGATTTTAAAGAGTTGTGCATTTTAGGGTTGTAGATTTGAGAGAGTCTACTGTACGTGGATTTTCATCAAATTTCAGATTCAGTTTCAGCTTGAAATAAGTTGTCGAGGATAATATTTTGGCGTTATCTAACCAGAGACGCTGTTATGTTTCACTTTTCTGGAAATATTAACATGTATGCAATAGAAGAAAGCTTTTTGGAATTACCACATACAACTTGTTTTTTTTCCATTATGCTATTAGTTCAGCATATTCCCAAATAATATCCAAATAAGATTTTTACCCCTTTGCTATCCATATATTCAGCCCCAACTCAATTTCACCTCCATTACCTTTACCCATTCACAATGTCAAGCATTCAAGTTATACAGTAAAATACCGTTGATCCGCCCCCCAAACGTGACGAAAAATCGTAAAATAACTAGAGGGGGGCGCTTACACGGGATTTTTCCGCGATCGTTTCACAAAACTTGCATTTTTTGCGAGATATCTGCAGGATTTTTTCGCGATATTTGACGAAATTTGCAGGGTTTTATCGCGATAATTAACGAATTTGAGGGGGGCGCTTACACGAGATTTTTCCGCGATCGTTTCACAAAACTTGCATTTTTTGCGAGATATCTGCAGGATTTTTTCGCGATATTTGACGAAATTTGCAGGGTTTTATCGCGATAATTAACGAATTTGAGGGGGGCGCTTACACGAGATTTTTCCGCGATCGTTCCACAAAATTTGCATTTTTTGCTAGATATCTGCAGGATTTTTTCGCGAGATTTGACGAGATTTGCAGAGTTTTATCGCGATATTTGACGAAGTTTGCAGGGTTTTATCGCAATATTTGACGAATTTGCCAAGTTTTTTCACGATACTTGAAAAAATTTGCGTTTAAAAAGAACGTAAATTCTGTCGAAGAAACGAAGAAAAAGGGAGAAACTTGTAAAAAAAATCCAAAAAAGCATGAAATCTATTAACAAATCTCGAAAAACGCACATTTCATCAAAGATTGATGAACCATTCATTTTAACATAATTCATCCCATTCTCAATCGCTTTTGAGAACGGGATGACCCATGATGAAATGAATGAATCATGAATCTTTGATGAAATGTGCGTTTTTTGAGATTTTTAAATAGATTTCGTGCTTTTTTGTATTATTTTCTCAAATGTCTCCTTTTTTCTGTGTTTTTTGAACAGAATTTACGTTTTTTTGCGATTTTTTGACCGTTTATTTATAGATACGACATATTTGCGTTTTTTAACAATTTTTTTGACAAAATCAGCGTTCTTTTTGGCGATCCTTTGAGAAATTCACGATTTTTCCACGATCTTTTGACATAATTCGTGTTTACACTGCAATCTTTCGTCGGAATGTGGGTTTTTTGGCGATACTTCGGCGATATTCATGATTTTTTGCGATCCTTTCAAGAAATTGGCGGTTATTTTTCGTAATTCTTTGGCGAAATTAGCGTTTTTTCAACGATTTTTGGGGGGGGGGAGGGCGTTTTCTCGGGATTTTTTTTTTAATTTCAAATTTTTTATAAAGTGGGGAGGGGGCGTTTGATCGGGAAGGGCGGATTAACGGGATTTTACGGTACATTTTTTCGGTACTACTTGGTTATCCCGTTGACAGTAAACAAACGCCAAACTATAAGATTAAATGCCAATAATGAATGATCGTGAATGCCACATCCAATTACATTATATGATACACGTGTTTAGAACGTCATTAAGTCATTTTTATTTTGACTTTTTATTTATATTTCGATTTATTATTCTACTAATTATTTACTTTTTCGTTATTAAAAAATCATGCAACATGTAAAACTTGGCTTTTAGTTTGGCGAAATTTGTCAATGATATAACCAAGTAGTGCCTTTTTTTCTTTTTCATAATTTTTATAAAATTTTTTAAACTAATGTGCTGAACTGAATTTTATACAATTTGAATTCCTTTTTCATAAAAGTTGTCTTGCAAACCAGCATAACAAATCAACTACAGCCAAAGTTGGGTAGCATGTTTGGTTCTCACCAAGTTCAGGGAAAACACCTGATTTAACTTTTATGGTCAAAATATGTTTTGACCATCAGTGGTCAAAGAAATTCAAATTTATTTTTTTAATGATAAATTTAGCGCAACATTTTAATGGATTTGTAACAACAACATTTAACAATATTGGAGAATAAATAATTCTACATACACATTTTTTTTATAATTAATTTATTGTATAATTTTTGATTTCCTGGAATTTTTTGATGAATTTTTTCTGTAGCTTATTATGTAAATACATATTTTGTGCGTATTCATATTTTTTTTAGATGTATATAACATTAACCTTTGTAATATAACGTTATGTTTTAATTTCACAAACACAATCTTATACATATTATAAATGTGAAAGTGGGTCCAAAAAATTGAAATAAAATTGGCTTCAAGACGGATGAATTAATGTCTTTGAATCTTTGCATATAGATAAGTTAAAGCCCGGAAATGAACATAGGCTAATTTTTAACTGATTTATTCAAATATATTCCTTAATAATTTAAAATTTAATTATTTTTCATACAGAATCTATAAGCATTTTTCAGATAAAATTTAACCATTTTTCTTTCCTGTTGCCAATAAAATAGAAATCTGGAATGATAATTTCTCAGCGGCAATAAATTTTCAACTAAGCAATTTCCGTGCAAAAAAATGAAAGAAAAAAGAAATTAAAAGAAAATAAATATGACGTCATATTTTAAATAGAAATAAAGAGAATATTTTCTGTTTTATATTCAGGGTTCGGTGATATATATCAATGGATATATATCATGATATATATCCGATATTTATTTTCAAAATATCAAGCTTTTTGATATTTTCGATATTTTCATATTTGATATTTATTTTCAAAATATCATGATTCTTGATATTTTCATATATTTAATTTTTATTTTCAAAATATTTTTAGTCAACAAAAGTCTAAATGAGCTCTTCAATTGTTATTAAAAATTAACCCATCTGTAAATAACTAAAATATTAAAAACATGCTTACAAAATATCCCCCACCTATAAAAACTATTTTTAGATTGCACCTGCTAGAATTGGAAAAAGGGGTGATGATTGGCTAATCTGAATTGCTCAATAGTCAATCAGGCAGTGTAATGTGTAGGCATAGAATAGACATGTTTTAAGAACAAAATTTTACATATGTTGCAAGTCTTTGCTGTGCTGTCATTATTTTGTTCTTGTTGATATTATATTTAAATGATATAAAGCTTAAAAATTTTATTAAAGTTTTTATTGCAATCACTATGCCAAGAATAAAAGATCCTATATGGAATCATTTCACATGTAAAATTAAAGAAGGAAATAGTGGCAAATGGGCCATATGTAAGATGTGTGATAAAGAAATGCAAGGAATTCCAAAAAGGATGGAGAAGCATTATGAATTGTGTTCTTCTGCTCAGATTGATAATACAGGTAATTACACATTTTTCTGTTTTATATTTTAATATTTTCTTTAAAATATGGTTATTCAATCTTTAAGGCTGCCAACAGTTACACATTTTAGAGTTAACTTTACATCTCTACATTAAAAATACGGATAAGATTTTATTACACATTACTCTCATTAGCATTACCAATTTTAGATTATATTTTTGAATTCTTATATCACAATTTAAATGCTCTAAAAGTTAAGACTTTTTTTTTTTTTAAATACATAAGATTTCTATTAAGTTTTATTATGACTTAAAATGGTTTAGTATCATGAAATATTAAAAAAACATATACAGTAGACTCCCTCAAATCCGCACAGCTTGGGACCAGAGGTTTTGCGGATTTTAGAATTTTGCGGATTTCTGGTCATTGCTTTGTTTACATTTTTACTTTCTTCTATCTTCAATAGAAGAAAGTATTGTAATCGAAATTTTTTTCGACTTCCGGTTTTCGACTGATTTACACGTTTTAGGGGTCAGAGATTCCAAAAAACATGTTTTTACAAAATGTCTGTCTGTCCGTGTGTCTGTGTGTGTGTGTGTATGTCTGTGTGTATGTCGCCATTCTACCATCAAAAAGTGTATGAAGTTAGGGATAGAATTGAACCAAATTTTTTGTAAATGTTTTTGGCTGTGGCAAGCAGGTCCTCCTTCACTTTTGAAATATTTCGCCGGAAGGGGGCGCTGCAATCACGATTTTTGTGCCATTTTTAATATTGTACCGAGCAAAAGTATATGAAGTTGTGCATCGAATTGAACGAGATTTTTTGTGTATGTGTATGACTATGGCTAGTTGGTCTCCCCTGAATTTGAAAATAATCCGGAAAGAAGGAGGCGCTGCAATCGCGAATTTTGTGCTATTTTCAATATTGTACAGATCAAAAGTATATGAAGTTATGCACCGAATTTAACCAACTTTTTTGTGTAAGTGTATGACTATGGCTAGTTGGTCCTCCCTGAATTTGAAAAAAATCCGTCGGAAGGGGGCGCTACAATCGCGTTTTTTGTGCCATTTTCAATATTGTACCGACCAAAAGTACATGAAGTTATGCATCGAATTGAACGAAATTTTTTGTGTAAGTGTATGTTTAGGGCTAGTTGGATCGCCCTGAATCTGAAAAAAATCCGCCGGAAGGAGGCGCTGCAATAGCGAATTTTATGCCATTTTCAATATTGCACCACATAAAAGTGTATGAAGTTAGTTCTAGAACTGAAGTAAATTTTTTGTATATAATTATTTCTTGGTAAGGCAAGTAGGTCCTCCCTGAATTTGAAAAAAAAAATCTGCCTATCATTCTATTGTCCATCGGCTCGTGCAGACGTAAATTCGTTTTTACTCCGATTAATTGATTGAAGCAGAAATTTAAGATGAAAATCAAAGTTGGTATGGTATTGAATTAAAATTATTAAAGCATTAAAATGAGTAATTATTTTTTTTTAATATTAAAATGTACGTATGAGATAGAAGAAAGTTTTGGGATTGGCACATCCAACTAGTTTAAAAAGTAATTTGAATGTAATTAATAATGAAATCAAAAGTATAATGAATGCTTACTATATGCTAAAATACCAAAATAAGTAATAAACTAAAATAATAAAAATTTAGATAGTTTTTGAAATGATAAAAGTACTAAAAGCAAAGGTCAAATTAATGAGGAGTAATGTACAATTAAATATTCATTATAAAGATGAAACGTGTTTTTCCTAAATTATTCAATAAAAACTTGCCTCATAAATGTACATTACTAATTTACATCAAGATCATAAAATAATGAAGTTTTATTTCAGGTTTAGCCAGACTTAACAACTAAAAAAGCTTGATTAATACATAAATATATTTGGTAATATTGTGATTAGAAATGATATCAGCAATATATTTATTTTTTCAGAAATAAATTATTCTTTCTTTATGAAAAAACATGAATTCAATAACCTTAAAAAAAATTACAAATTAAAAAATATATAGAATTGATAAAAATCTAAAAAAGTCAAATTTTGCACCTACATCTGAATTGAATGTTTCATTGTTTACATCCGTAAAATATGTGCGGATTTTAGAGAGTTGCGGATTTTAGGAGTGTGGATTTAAGGGAGTCTACTGTATATCTAATTGATATTTTGACCAAACTTTTATCTTGTAATGTGATAATGTTGAATAAAAAATGCACACAATTCTTCAATTCAATTTTAAACTTCAAATGCTTTTTCATAAACAAGATAATATTAAAATAACTAAATATATTTTTATTTGTAAAATTTCTTTTTGTGCTTAGTAAAATTTTAATATTTATTCTATTTTTAAAAAGACTTTGCTGCGTTAAAAAGTTTTAATATTAACAAGAGATTTATTAATTTGTTTAGAATGTTTTCATATGTTTTTAGTAATTACACTTACATATGCTACTTTGAAATTATAGATTAGAACTTATTGGCAGTCCTGAATTTTATATTTCTTAAATATTAAATATTTCATTCCACAGTTCATTCTGATGCATTTTTTTTTCTTATTACAGATGATGATGATCCTAAAAGAAGTGTTGATTTAGACAATTGTATCTTATCAGAACAACCATGCAAGAAACAGAAAAAAGCTTCTGCAGCAACAAGATACAAAACAACAACAGTTTCATTGTCTAAAGATTCTGATGTGGTTTGCACTTCAACAGTATATGCTCAAGCTATTGATGAACAAATTGCGCGTTACTTTTTTGCTACAAATACACCATTTAATCATGTTATTCATCCTGAATTTATAAAACTTTGTAGTTTGCTTCGACCTGGCTATACGCCTCCTTCGGAAAGAAGATTAGCAGGGAACTTTTGGATGATTTACACAAAAAAGTAGTTGAAGAATCAAAGGAAATTCTCTCTGGAGAAACTGTAACTATGAGTCTTGATGGCTGGAGTAATATCCACAACGAGTCACTTATTTGCACCTCAGTGATCACAACATCTGGTGATACTTTCCTAACTTCGACTATAGATTCATCAGAACATTCACATACTGCAGAATATTTATGTGATGTGGCAAAATAATCTATCTTGGATTGTAAAGAAAAATTTGCTGTAGATGTTCGCAGTTTTGTTACAGATAATACTGGAAATGTTAAAAAAATGAGAGAAGAGCTTGCTAAGTCTGAAGATTTTGATATTATTTACTATGGTTGTTCTGCTCACATATTAAATCTTCTTGCCAAAGACATAGAATTTCCAAATATAAGTAAAAATGTCATCAAGATAATTAAATATTTTAAATATACTCATTTGCCAACTGCTTGGTATAAGAAAAATGGTGGAAAACTGCTAGTAATACCTCAAGCTGTAAGGTGGAACACAATGTTCGATACACACTGAAGTATTTTTTAGATAACAGAGGAAAACTGGTGCAAGTCTGTCAGGATCACAAACTTGAAATTGATAAAGAAATTTTCAATTTAGTGAATGATGTCAACTTAATGGTTAATTGCACAGATTACATAAATATTTTAACACCTATTGCAGATGCATTAGATGAAATGCAAAAAGATGACACTAAGATTGCACAATGTGTAGAATTTGGTGCAAATTAAAGGAACAATTGGAAACATCTGGAAAGGATATCAAGAAAAAATTATTAGCAAGAGAAGAAATGGCATTGTCACCAGCACATTTAGCTGCTAATATGTTGGACCACAGATACTGTGGGAAAAAATTAACTGAAGATCAAAAGCATAGTGCTTTTAATTTCTTGCGTTCAGTAGACAAAGAACTTTTGCCCCTGGCAATGACATTTTTAGCAAAGAAATCTCCTTTTCCAAGTTTTATGTTTGAAACTGAATATATAAAGGTTGAACCAATAATTTGGTGGGACAATATTAAATTGGAGCAGCCCATAAAAGAAAAAATGTCCAACTTAACTAATCAGTTGTTTACAGCTTCTCCTTCAACAGCTGGATTAGAAAGAATCTTTTCCAGTTTCGGTTTAGTTCAGTCTAAACTCCGGAATAGGTAAGGGAATGAAAAAGCTGACAAGCTTACATTCATGTTTAAATTCTTCAATAGAAAAAAATAATTTATTTTTTATTTATTTATTATTATTATTATTATTATTATTATTTTGTATCTTGAAACTTGTTCTTTAAAAATAAATTTTTTTTAAACTTGAAACTGAATTCTGTATTTTGTGTTTTGATGAGTGAAAAGGTAATTTGTTGAACATCACAAAAAATTGTTTGTCTTCATTTATTTAATCATCAAATTTACAAAGGAAAAAAAAAAGATTTAGAATATTGGTTTATGTTTTCATGTTAACTGTAATATGATTAAAATTTTAATTTATATTAAATCAAAAAATATTTGTAATCAATAAGCTGAAAATTTTGAAAATATCGGATATATATCGAAAATATCAGATATATATCAAAATATCGGATATTTTCGAAAATATCATGATATTTACGAACCCTGTTTATATTAAACATGTATATTTGTTTCATCAGTGGCGTAGCTAGGGGGGGGGGGGGGGCAAGTGGGGCGTCCGCCCCGGGCGCCGAGGCCTAGGGACGCCAATTTGAGAGAAATTGTTATATATCTATATTGGGGTGGGGGCGCAAAATTTCTTGCTGGCCCCGGGTGCCAAAAAACATAGCTACGCTACTGTGTTTCATTAACAAGAATTTTTCTGCCGAAAATAGCAACATAATTAGAAGTAAAAAAAGAGTGAAAAAGAATTATATTTTCAATGAAATATTTCACTTGGAAAAATGTGACGTCATAGTTGAAATAAAGCAGGTACTTTATAGTAGTCATTAAAAATACAAGAGGCATGAATATCAGTAGCTAATGGAGCTACATAAATAATGATGTCATATTTGAAATTAATGAAAAATATTTATACTAATTAATCGATGTATATAAAAGAAAGTCTGGATTTCGTATTATTCATCCCACAAAAAAATGTACCTAATCAAAAATCTTGCAAATTTGGGTAAAAATACTTCTTATATTATCGAGTGTCGCTAAGAAAGGATTTTTGAAAATTCCACCCCTAACGGGGGGGGGGGGGAATTTTCAAAAATCCTTTCGAAAAAGAGAACGAACTTTTAAAATAATCGGATTTTGCAGTTATTTTTCAACTGTTAACATATTTTAGTGCAGTTTTTCATGCTGAATCGAATGGTACTAAGCAAATTCTTTTAAATCCAGTAGCTCATAAGATATTTTATTTTTCTAATTTGGTGACGTTTTCGGCGCAAAAACCTAAAAACTTCAATCTGTAATATATATATATAAATGAAATATATATAAATGATATATAATATATATATAAATGAAAGTCTGGATTTCGTATTAATCATCCCACAAAAAATAAATAAATAAATAAATAAATAAATAAATAAAAATACCGAACCAAAAATTTTGCAAACTGGGTAGAAATATTTCTTATAATATCGCTAAAGTGACGCTAAAAAAGCATTTTTGGAAATTCCACCCGTAAGGGGAGTAAAAAAGAGAACGAACTTTTAAAAAAAATCATGAAAAAACGGATTTTGTAGTTATTTTTCAACTGTAAACATATTTTAGGGCATTTTTTCATGCTGAATCGAATGGTACTAAGCAAATTCTTTTAAATCCAGTAGTTCTTGAGATATTTCACATTTTCTAATTTAGCAATGTTTTCGGTGCAAAAAGCTGAAAATTTCAATCTCTATATATAAAAGAAAGTCTGGATTTTGTATTAATCATCCCACAAAATAATCTACCGAACCTAAAGTCTTGCAACGAACCTAAAAATACGGAACATAAAAATACTTCTTATCATATCGAATGCCGCAAAGAAATAATTTTTGAAAATTTTGTGCAAATCTTGTTCTTGAAATATAAATAATGTGGAACTAGACAAAACTGTGCCATAGCAGCACTACCTGTTTGGCAATTTGCCCAAAACAAAATCAACATCTTTGTCAGAATATGA
The DNA here is from genome assembly GCA_964019185.1 of Maratus speculifer. Classification (NCBI taxonomy): domain Eukaryota; kingdom Metazoa; phylum Arthropoda; class Arachnida; order Araneae; family Salticidae; genus Maratus; species Maratus speculifer. The sequence continues at coordinate 2,780,204 of CAXHSM010000846.1, forward strand.
AATTTGATAAAATTTGGTGCATTAGTTTGTGAGATATAGATATCATGGACATCGGGGAAAATGTGGTTTAGTGGCACTATGTCTTGGGCGATTTACAAAAAAAAAAAAAAAAAAAAAAAAAAATTAATAAAAATAAACCATTGTCAACTTGTATCAAGATATAACTGAATTAAAAATACGTTAAATTGTGTGTTAATTCTTGATATACAGTATGCAGAAAATTTCTGTCACATTTAGTTAGACAAACATTTACTAAACACTTTCAAATCTTGTTCAGAACCTTCTAAAACATATAAATCCATTGAAAACAAATTCAAATTTTTTCACAATTCCAACAATTTTTTCTTCTAAAAATAGAAAAAAGTAAAAAAAAAAAAGTTTTCACTGTTGAGCAATAAGATTCCCCTCTCTCAAATGTTTGAAATTTTGCATTTTCAATGGTCAAAAAGTGCAATCACCCCCTCCCCAGGAGCCACTGAAATCATTACTGGAAAAAATGTTTGAATACAACATAATTTCTATACTAACATTATATAAAAACCACATCTTACGATTTTTGCAAAAATTAGTTTCTGAGTTTCTAGACAATGACCTATAATTTACACTATTTCCTCCCGAAAATAATTAAGATAAGAATTTGTTTTAATTCTGCATGTATTATTTGAGTAGATATTAAAAGTGATAAACTATTAAATTATTCATAACTAATTCATCGTGGAATAATCTGCGATATTGAAAGTTTTGAAATGACCTGCTTTTTGTTTTTTGCCAGAATGATCTCGCATTTTAAAAGTCTTTAAAAAGCAATCGAAACCCCAAGTGCCTTTAAAAAGATAGGTATATTGTAAAGAAAACTTCAATTAATCAGATTTCTACTTGTACAACTTTCTTAAGATTCTGTTTTTTCATTAAAATTTTTTTAAAATGATTACTTTTCCCATTAAAAAGCATCGATCGACAAACTACCATCTACGGTGACACCCTCATTATATATAAAAAATTGTGTTTTCACAGATCATGCGTATTAATTTTCCCCTCCTGTCTCTTATTCCATGATTGTGACATTATGACACAATTCAAATATTTATTATCCGTTTCAATTTTACAAGGCTTTTTTTTTTTTTTCATTTCATTAAGCTTGCATGTATTTATTTGATATTTAAAATAAATTCAAAAACTAAAAAGAATTTTTTGTATTTTTTACTATTATTTTTTAATTTGCTTATTTTGAAATTGTTCCCAATATGTAGATTTTGCAATTAAATACATAAAATTTGCATAATATTGCCACCTGTTTCTAGAGAAAGAAATAACATTGTTATTTTTCTACTCTGGCAGTAAATGGTGAAATCATGCAAATTATTATTATCCTTTACAAAAGATGAATACTTTAAAAACATTTTAACAAAATGTCATATATTAATAATAATTATATAGTAATAATTTTATTTTTTATGATTTGTTTACCTTAAAAACTCGAAATTAATAATAAAAACAGAATTTAAAGGATTTTTTTTTTCAAAAAATCTTGATCGGGCTTGAAAAAATCGGGCAGGCATACAATTAAAATTTTACAGTAAATTTTTCTGTTGCTGTTTTTTGTTTATTCTATATTATTGGGCTAAAATGTTTTAAAATTTGTATTTTGAATAATTACTTAATTTTATTGACCTTTGATCAGTTTTTGATCAAATATTTCAAAAAGATATTACTATACCTCAAACTTTTGTGAGCAGCGAAAAGACAGACCAAATGCCTGATCAAATATTATATATAATTTGTAACTCACTTTACAAAGATTAGGGGTTGTGCAAATATAATGTCATCAACTTTTATGCAAATTTGGATCCCCTTTTAATATCATATGTTATCATCCCTTGAATCCCCTCCTCCCTGCCATCCGATAATAATATTGTTATTAAAGTATAAATTATTTTGAATTTATTTCTTTTATTTCAAGTGATATACAAAACTGATATTTTATTGATTCAAGTGAAGTCGATAAAATATCTTTAAATCAAGAGGAGTCAGGAGTAGATAGAAATTAATGTTAACAAAGCAAACGGGCAACATTCTTTCTCTTTTATTTTGGTTAACAAATATGAACTTCATTTCAAAAACAAACTTACACATGATTTTCGAACATTGATTATTATACATGCATACACCTATGAAGAAGAATAGGAATGTCAAATGTTGGGCTATTCCATAATTTAGAATTAAACAATTTTACAGTAATTTGGTGATTTTTAAAATTAACTTTGTAATTTCATAAAACTAGATAACTTATATAAAAAAAGATAACCTACTATTTTGAACCAAAGACCATGTTATTAATAAAAAGAGAAAATTTTGATTGGATCAAAAATGATATCAATATGAAAAGAGAATTCCCTCCCCCTGTAATGATATGTGAATGGAGAGGGAGCAGACCCCACGGGTGCAAAATTTATACTACCAACGTCATTTTTGGCCTTACACAAGAAAAAATTGGGGATCAGGGGCGCCAAATTGAAACTTTACCTCGGGAGCAGATTTTTTTTCACATGCCTCTGGTTGCCACTAGGGTACAAAAAATCTTTTTAACTAAGCAAGCCCTTTCATGAAATTCCTTTCAAAGAAACAGATCCCTTCACAAAATTCTTTTCAATAAAACAGGTTGCTTTATAAAATTCATTTCATTAAAATAGGTCCCTTCAAAAAATTCCTTTCACTAAAATAGGTACAGTCAAGGTTCTATAATCTGTAAAAGCTGGGGCCAAGGGTTGTGAAAATTATGGAATATTGTGGATTGTAGAGTATTATGATTTATACATAATTTTATTATTCTTGGACAGCCCTTAAATTCTATAATCAGTATACTATGAAAAAATAAATATGAAATCTAATAATTATTTTAACAGGCTATCCCAAAAAATGCTTTTTTAAAGTTATTTGATAAAAAAAATTATATATATGAACATTTATATAAAAATAATAACATATGTTCCATAAAACAGTTTGATTATTTACTATAAATAAAATAAAAGAGTTATAATAGAAAAAAAAATGTTTAATTGTGACTTTTTTCAAAATTTTTATTATTTGTTTAAAAAAATATTTTTAGATCAAGAACTTGTTTATTTCATTTGATCAAGAATTTTCTTAACTGTTATTTCACTGTTTAGATTCAAAAAGTAACGCGAATTCTAGAAAATTGTGGATTATCGATCCTTGACTGTACTTCAAAAATTCCATTCCTTAAAACATTCTTTTCATTGATTATTTTGATTAAAATGTTTAACTTTTAAAGAAAATATTATTAATAAATGTTTGGTTTAAATTTTAGAAACTGTATTTCATCTTTCGTGACAAAATGTTAATCTTCACAAAAGAATAATAAATTTCACAAAAACAACTTTAATAGTATAATTTCTATCCTGTTTAGCACAATTGTAATGAACTTGGCACACACATAATAGGAGATAACATCAATTAAACAAATAGTATTATTTATATACTGTAATGTATCAAAAGTTGGCACCCTTTAGCACACACACAAAAAAAAAAAATCTAATGATTTTAAAAGAGATTTATAATTGAGACTTTTATAAAGAAGATAAGCAATTAGGGAGTGCATTTTGAAGGAAAAGGCCTATAAGTGGCACTTTTTCAAAAAAGGAAAACAGCACACATATTATGAGGGAGGGAAGGTGCTTATATTTGGAAGGGAGTTACTTTCTATACAGAACAATATTTTTTACTTCAGTGTTTTTTTATTTTGTATTACAAACAGGGCCGGTAACAGGTTTCACGGGCCCCTGGGCAGGCAAAAATTACGGGCCCCTATTAGAAAAAGTTCGAAAATCCGCCGCTTATTTGAATCACTGTATAACTGAATTAATGATTTATTTTACTTCAGAACGTAATGTTTATTGTCGTTCTTTTTTTAATTAACCCTACCTACTCAAATTAAATCAGGTTCAGATTTACGAACAAGTTTTTTTTTAAGGTGATTATCGAAATTTGATCGAATTTTGTCATAGAATGATTTATTTTAGGGTATTCTGAAATTTTACATTTCATCCACTTTACAACCCTATTGTTTATGACACAAAATATTTGCAAACAAAGCAGCTAATTTCAATCAGCTGTTAAATAATTAATAAACGTGCTCCTCTTCTGAACTGAGAATTCTTTTGTTTAGCAAAAAGTATCAACAAATCGCTGCAAAACGCGAAAGTATGCCAAAAAATGCATAATTTTTTTTCGAAGTTCACAGGAAGCAAAATTTACTGTATTGGCCTAAGAGAATAAAACTGGATTTCTTTTTACGTATTTTAAAAATTATCTGTAAAAAGCTTTTAAAAAAATTAAAAATTCTCGAAAAATTTGAAAATTGGCAAAAATGTTTGTAATTGAATTTCCTTTACAAATGGTAAACAAGTTGGAAATTGCACGTGAACGTAGCAAATGAGGTGCGTTGGTACAATAACGAAGCTTTAAAAATATTAAAATCTTGCTGATATAGTAGAGCGTACTTCGGATACAGTACAGTAGTCAAAATCATTTTTTGTGTTCCTGTAAATATACAGAAAGTAATTTTTATTACACCTCAGAAACGTATATCTTATTCATAAAATGTGAAATAGTTGAATATAATTAAAACACGCTCCAAACAATGTTTCCCCGTATAGCATTATGTAGTGGAATACTTTTGTGTGGCCCTGTAATTTAATAATAAAAATTCTTTGCATCACAGATTGTACAGAATGCATATTTTAGTATATACTTCATAGATTCATGCCAATTCTATTATGTTCGAATGAGTGTAACATCATAAAAATGCATTTGAAACTTTTTTCCCATTGACCGTAATGTAATGGAATACCTTTGATTGTCCCTGTAAATGATCTATGCATCCGATTTTCATAACATTTGAAATGACTCGATAAAATTACGTAATAATTATATGTTTTAAATTTCAAACGAATAAAATGCATTTAAAACTTTTTTTCCTATTGACCGTAATGTAACGGAATCCTTTTGAATGTTCCTGTAATTGATCTGTCCATCCGATTTTCATAAAATTTGAAATGACTCGACAAAATTATGCAATAATTATATGTTTTAAATTTCAAACGATTAAAATGCATTTAAAGCTTTTTTCCCTGTTGACCGTAATGTAACGGAATCCTTTTGAATGTCCCTGTAATTGATCTGTCCATCCGATTTTCATAAAATTTGAAATGACTCGACAAAATTATGTTTGATTCAAGATCAGAGCGGGGGATGCCCTGAACGGGTTTAAGCTGTGGAAGGCATTGGGACGTTCAAAAGGAAATGGAAAATAAAAAAGCCGTTTTTTTTGGGGGGGGGGGGGTGCATAAAAAAATTCATCCTGCGAAGCGAGCAATGCTCCGCTGATAGATTAAATAATTGCAGAGCATAATTTATGTGTAGTTATCATTTGTAGTTTACGAAGACAAGAGAAGTGAAACATTAAAAAAGGGTGGGTTGGGTGACAAATGCATTGCACACAGATACTCGCTTATTGCAACTCCCAATAAGATTAAAAAGCATATATTTTTTTAAGCAATTGAAAAAAATGAGGAGTTTTAAATCTTGCGTTCCAATTTTTCTTCACTTTTAATATAGGCCCTAAAAAAGACAATTTAAAAAGCATTCAGAGTCTGCCAAATGTCTTTCATCTGGGCACCTTTAAAATTAATGGCAGCTATAGGAAGAAAGGACATGTTTGTTTTGATTGAAAGAAGCAATAGCATTAAGGAAGTTTTGAACCTTATTGAAACCCCCAATGAGGTGAAAAAGCACATTATTTTAAACATTTTAATTAAAAAAATGGTGCCTAAAAGTTTTGAATGTTGGGTTCCAATTTTTCTTTACTTTTAGTAAGGGACCTAAATAAGTCAATTAAAAAAATTTAGAACTTGCGATTTTTTTTTCATCTTAGCACCTTTAAAAAAATTGCTGGCTGTAGAAAAGAAACACGTTATCTGTTTTGGTTGAAAAAAGTAATAGTATTAAGTGGGGATGCACCGAATAGTGATTTTGGCCGAATATTCGGCCCACAGCTGAACCGAATACTGAATATTCGGCTAGCCGAATAGTAATTGTTTGGCCGAATATCGAATAATCGTTAGGCCGAATAGCAACTATTCGGCCGAATACCGAATATTCGACCTTCCAAATACTTTTTGTATTTTAATGTTTAAAGATATTAAAATGTTACTTTTTAAAGCAATTTTACATAATGTTTAATAAAAGAAAGTTATATTTTGATAAACAAGAGATTTTTATAAGATCATTTAGTATTGAAAAAAAAAAAAAAATACAGTGTGAAAATACAATGTGCTTATGACTGAATAAATTGATTATGATTATGGTTTCATGAGCAAAAATTGTCTGCCTTGATACCTATTATTATTCTCAAAAGTTTTTCTTTCTTGTTTAAAGACTTTTATTTGGGAAAGCAAGAGACATATTATTTACTAAACAAAATTTAGGAACTTGCATCTGCATCTGCACATCATTTACCCAAGGAGAATCCCAATAAATCATGATTTTAATCCTTCTCATGGTTAATTTCCTTAAGTTATATTTTACAAACAGCAAATAAAAAATTTAAAACATTTTATTTTATTTAAAGATGATTTTCTTTCTAATTTTTTAAAATATACTTATAAATTTGCAGTTAAAAGTAGAAATTGTGAAAAAGTTTTAAAAAATCTTTTTTAGAAGGTTTTATTAAGTATTGGATTCTGCCGAATACTTTAATATTCGGCCAAACCGAATATTCGGCAGGCCGAATAGTTTCATATTCGGCTTAACCGAATAGTTTGATATTCGGCCTAACCGAATATTTGGTAACATGGCCGAATAGGCCTAATACCGAATACATACCGAATATTCGGTGCATCCATAGTATTAAGGAAGTTTTGAGCCTTATTGGGGCCTCCCAATGAGATTAAAAAGCTCATTTTTTAAAGATTTGAATTAAAAAATATACGTAGCTTAACAATTTTGAATCATGGGTTCCATTTTGCTTCAGTTTTATAAGGGCCCCAAAAAGACACTTAGTCTGCAAAAGTACTTAGTCTGCAAAATGTTTTTCATCTGGACGTCTTTAAAGAGAATCGTGGCTATAGAGAGAAAGCGCATCTCTGTTTTGGTTCAAGGAAGTAATAAGATTAAGAAACTTTTAAACTTTATTGAGGCTTTTTGTTCTATTAATGAGATTTAATAAGCCTATTTTTAAAACATTTGAACTATAAAAATACGCTCCAAATGTTTTTAATTTTGAGTTTCAGCATTTTCTCACTTTTATATCGGGCAATTTAAAACACATTTACAAACTTCATTCATCTCGCAGCTTTAAAAAAGAATGGGAACTATAGGAATAGCATATTTAGTTGAAGGATGTAATAGTATTAAAGAAGTTTTGAAACTTATTGGGGCCCCCAAAGAGATTAAAAAGCATATTTTTTAAACATTTGATTAAAAAAAGGACCTAAATAACTTAGAATATTGGGCTTCAATTTTTCCTTACTTTTATAAGTAGCCCTAAAAAAGAGAATTTAAAAAGAGTTTAGAGCCTGTAATATTATATATCCAATTTCGCTCACAGGCCCCTTTGAGCTTAGGACCTGATACAACTGCATCCGCTATCACCCACTGTGCATATCCCTGTCACTCGCACAATAATATTGTAGCTAAAGTAATTACAGAAACTTACAGTGTATAATGCCCAACGAGACATCAGGTTTCAATGAGACATGACGGACGCATATAACCCTATTTTTGCCTGAAGGCACAAACAGGCACGGTGGTCGGCGATCCAGGAAAACAGGAAGTTCCCGAATATTTCACACCTTTTATGGTACTCTAAATGGGAAATTTCCGGTATCTTTGTTGGAAATATTCTAAATTGCAATTCTGCGAAACGTGTTTCAGCTGGTAAAAGAAAAAAGTACAAAAAAGTTAAAATTTGGAATGTCATGAAATATCGGTACTTTTTTCATCCGAAACCGCGGGCCCCCTTTGGTTGCGGGCCCCTGGGCAATTGCCCCCTGTGCCCTCCCCTCTCACCGGCCCTGATTACAAACATACAGTAGGCAGTAAAATTTTTCTTTAAAATCCTTCAAAAATTCTCTTTAATTTTAAAATATAGGTTTTAGATTATAAAAAAATTGGGCTCACAATAATGAAATTTTATTGATTAGAAAAAAATTCTTAGATAAGAACTCAAATCGTAGTTTTCATTGAGTATTTTACTTATAGTGTATATGTAGTTACTTATAGGGTGTTTTACTTCTAAAAGAATATTTTGTTAAAGTAAATAAAAATATCTGTTTAAAATATTGCGCAAATTAAAATTTTTAATACCATTAAATTTATAAATAGTAGAATATTCGACTAGCCAAATATTCGGTTTACCTGTGTACGAAATATTTTAAATGACTATTATAAGGGTCAGTAAAAATAAAAATGGCGAACCGACACATAAAATTTTGTGCCCTCAAACGATCGAATTAAAAGTAATAGAATTTTCAGTAGAAGAATTACTAAAGAAATCTATCTTACCATTAATTTATTTTAGTAATGGCGAAAAGCTCAGTAAATAATTTTATAGAATTGGCTACTGTTACAGTCAGAGTATTATTTTATTACAGACGCCAACACGACGATTCATTCAAGAGAGAAAAATTCATTCCTGAATAATGATTCAATAGAAATGTCTACTCACTTTTCATTAACAAGATAAAATTTTTATTTTCAAAAGGAAATAGAGAGCATTTTCAAAATTTTGCGAATCTAGGGCTTAAATATGCATTTTAGATTAAAATTTGAATGCAATTGGATTTTGGATAACTCAGGAAAATTTTGTCCAGATTCATTGGAAAAGTTTGTTTAATGGCTTTCAGGTAAACAGTATTATAAATAAAAATTTAAAAAAGTCCTAGCCGTATTGCAACTGCAAAAATATAATTGAAAAAAGAAGTAATAATCAATAATCTGAAGACTTTTTTAGAAAGAATGCAAGAATCATTTTCAATGAATTATAAACAGTTCATGATTCATTCTTTTAATGGTGTCTTGTGTTTCTTCAGTAGTTTGTTCAGGTAGCTTTTAAAATATAAATTTATTGTACCCAACTTCTTTACCAAAATAAGTTAATGCTAAGGTAGTGTAGTTTCTTTCGTTACTCTTCAACTAAAAATTGTAGAATTTACCATTCGATAATGACTATATGATGTTTTATATACTGCAGCTTTTTGCTGATTTATCATTGGTTATTTAAAGCATTATAAAAAGTTTTACTTATTGCTAATAATTTCTTTGATTGTTTTTATTCATTTTTATACAGTTTATCAAATATTATTCTAATTTTAATTTAGTCACATAGCTTATTAGTTTGAATTTTTTTTACGCTCAGTTTTAAAACATAGGGTTGCTCATAAATTGAATTTGATTCCATTCTGTTTGGTTCAAAGTAAATATTTTTTAAATGATCGATTGCATAATGAAGTGTCTCTATAAAGTTTACCGAAATATTCATAAAAGGACACATACACATGAGAAACAATGGTAAAATCCCAAAACAAGCGATAAATGAATTTTTGTTATTACAAGTTTGTTTCTTAAATCATTTAAAAAATTGTTTGTGGCATAAGTTTTGTGAGTTTTGTAGTGATGGTTGACATACAGTAATTATCAAGTGGTTCTAACATTGAAAAATGATAGAAACACTCGATTTTCAATGCTTTATGTAGTCGAAATTTGTTTTTGTGTATTTTGCGTACACTGTGGCTTTTCTGGCAACAGGTATATTTTGCAAATCAAGCACATATAAAATTTTAATATTTGATGTGTGGAGTGACCTGTTGTGTTTTGGGGAGGGGGGGGGGGCATTTTCTGGGAATTAAAGAATGGCGAGGGTGAAAGTCAGGGCCTTAGCTAGAAATGAATAATAGACAGTCTCAAGAAAATGTAAGGGGGGGGCTCATATTTTCTCTCATGCAGAAAAATAAATTAGTGCATAATCACACTATAGTTGCTATGTTCTCTCATTAAACTATATTAATAACTTCATTTTATACTAAGAAAGTAATAAGATGATGCAGCGCTGAAACTAGCCTTTTTTGCGCCCGGGGCAAACATGGATTTTGGTGCCTCCACCCCCATATATGCATTCTTTAAATCAAAAACACCAAACAAAATCTTAATTTGGCGCCCCCTTCACCTTCTGTTCTGGTGGCGCCTGGGGCACGTGTCCCCTCTGCCCCCCCCCCCCTCTAGTTTCGGCCCTGGGATGATGACAAATTTGAGTGTATAACTAGTGCAATATTAAACATCATGTTATTTTATATGTGCAAGTAGGATGAACAAGTGTTGAAACATTTATTTTAGTAACAATTTAGTATTTTTGCAAAATTGTCAAAAAATCCTCAAAACTAAATTGAATTTTTTGAATAGAATTTCATATGGATTTTCGCAACATAAATTCATTTAGTGACCTTGGAATCTTTACCAGAGGGGGGGGGGGCTCAAAATGTTTTAGGGAGGGCTGAGCCGCCTATAGTTACCCCCTTAACTACGCCTCTTGTGAGAGAGAGGATTTTTATATATTGCAACTTTCATTTTTGCTGATTTATCATTGCATTATTAAAAGTATTATAAAATGTTTTATTTATTGCTGATAATTTTCTTGATTATTATTATTTATGTTTAAGTAGTTCCTGTATGTTATTCTAATTTTAATTTAGATGTACAGCTAATTGGATTGAATTTTTTTTATGCTTAATTTTAAAATATTGTGTTGCGCATAAACTGAATTTGATTCCATTATGTTCAATTGAAATAAATTTTAAAAAAATAATTGATTGCTTGGTTCAGTACCTTTATAAAATTTATTGAAATTTACATTAAAAACACATAAGCATAAGAAACTACGGTTGAATCTTGAAACAAGCGATAAACTTGGCAAGTCGATAAATGAGTTTTTGTTACCAATTTGTTTTTTAAATTCTTTTAAAATTTATTTGTGATGTGAATTTTGTGTATTTATAAAGTGATGGTTGAGGTTATTGAGTAGTTTTGTCATTAAAAATGGATATAGGTAGTGTAAATTTGTTTTTGTGTATTTTGCAGCTTTTTTTTTGGTTGGGGGAAATAGTTGTATTTTCTAAATAAGCATACTTAGGCAAGTCCAATATTTGACGTGTGGAGTGTGTGGGTTTGTTTTTTCGGCATCATTTTTTCTTTATTAGAGAATGGTGAGAGATAGGATTTTTGTGATGTCTGTGTGTTGCTATGCTACAAGGATAAAGATATGATGTTCCAATTTTGGTCACATTTAGACAAAAGTTGAACAAAAATTTTATAGTTTTTGGACTGATTGAAGCATATTAAATCATAATAACAGTGTTCTTTAGTAAATTTAATTGTCTTTCTGTTGATTATAATAACTTTCTGTGAAATATTTTAGATTGTAAATAATACTCATTAAGTAATTTCTTTCAATTTGTACCAGTTTTGGCCATCCCAGTATCATGTAGTTTCAAACATTTTAATTGATAATACGTAAAAGTAAAGCCTTTTTATGCAACATCTATTTTGTAACACATATATTTGTTTGTTGTGTTTAAATAGTTTTGCATTTTTTTTAATGAAATAATAAAAACATTAAATGAAATTTGCAGGGTGTTTTTTTTTTTAAACTGACGCTATTCAGAGCCGCTGGTAGCTCGTTTTAATAACTGTAATGGCACAAAATTTCATGAATGGAAAACCGTGGGATAAAAAGATTATTACAAAAAATAAATGAAAAATACTTCCAATCACTGCTGATAGCAGGAAATTTGGTGCTGTACATGGAAAAAAAAACATCAGCAACAGACAAAATTAGTAATTTGGATAAAATGACATGTTTTATTTATCATATTCACTTTCCTAATGAGGAATTCGACCACATTCAATGTAACCACCGTTCTCTTGCACCACACCTTGCATTCTTTGTACAATTTTTTTGACGGCCGAGCGTAACATATCACATGGAGTAACACGTTCTGGTGATTGGAACTATTTTTTCCTTGGAATCATTTTTCCATTGCTTTCATTAGTCCCCTTATAAATTTTAAAGCAGTTTCGTTTATCAAAATTAGCTACAGAGAGCTCTAAATAGCACCAGTTTTAAAAAAAACCCCACCCTGTATTAAATTATAATACAGTAGACTCCCTCAAATCCACAAACCAGAAATCCACAACTCTCTAAAATCCGCACATATTTTATGGATGTAAACAATGAAACTTTTCGTTCAGATATTGTGACAAAATTTGATTTTTTTAGTTTTGCATCAATTCCATATATTTTTATTTTTTGAATTTTCTTAATAATACTCTACAGTTGAACCTCGAAAATCCGGGACCGCGGCGATTCCGGATTTTCGATTTTTCCGGATTTTGGAGGTTTATTAAAAAATCTTTTTTATGGCTATATAATACAGTAAAATCCCGTTAATCCGCCATTCCCGATCAAACGCCCCTCCCCACTTTATAAAAAATTTGAAATTTTCAAAAAATCCCGAGAAAGTGCCCTCCCTCCCGATTCTCAAAGGCGATTGAGAGTGAGACGAATCATTATGAAATGAATGAATCATGAATCTTTGATGAAATGTGCGTTTTTTCAAGATTTTTTTAATTGATTTCATGCTTGTTTTGGCTTTCTTTTTTTTTTACAAATTTCTCCATTTTTTCGACAGAATTTACGTTTTATTTTTTTTAAACCCAAATTTTTTCAAGTATCAAAATTCATGATTAATTCAACGATTCATTCATTTTGTCATGATTCATTACTGCAAATTTTGTTGAACGCTTTTTAACTTTTTAATTTTTGTAATAATAAAGTCTTTAATTAACGGCAAGTCATTACAATATTAACCAGAATATATCTATATATATTTTTTTAGCATAGTTATCAGAATTTAACTGCAGTTGATGAAAATTACAGCTATGTCTTATTTTAAAAATTAATAAAACTGAAATCGGAAAAGTATCCGGATTTTAGAGATTTCCGGATTTTGGAGGTCCGGATTTTCGAGGTTCAACTGTATTAATGTTTTTTTCATGAAGGAAGAATAAATTTTTTTGGAAAAAATCAAGATATTGCTGTAATCACTGGTAATCACAATCTTCTTACGAAATATATTTATGCATTAATCAAAATTTTTTGGTTAATAAGCCTGGCTAAACTTGAAAAAAAAAATCCTTATTTTATGATTTTGATGTTAATTAGTAATGTACTTTTATGTGGCAAGTTTTGTTGAATAATTTTGAAAAAACACATCTAAGCTTTATATGAATATTTAATCATACACTATTGATTATTAATTTGACCTTTGCTATCAGTACTTTTATCATTTTAAAAACTATCTAAATTTTTATTATTTTAGTTTATTACTTTATTTTAATATTTTATTATACTGTAAGCATTCATTATAGTTCTGATTGCACTATTAATTGCACTCAAATTATTGTTTAAAAAATGCAAATAAAGCAATGACCAGAAATCTGCAAAATTCTAAAATCCGCACAACCTCTGGTCCCAAGCTGTGCGGATTTGAAGGAGTCTACTGTATTGTCTCTTGGATAAAATAATTTTGTGGTTAGTGGCACAAAAAATTATATTAATAATATCTTGGTTACAATAAGTAACAAGTACCGAGCAAAATTTCTCCAATCCAAAGCAATTCAAATTATTTCCAGTTGAGTAATGTTGTTGTGCATTTTAATTTCTACTTAGATTAATAATTCTTTATATATTTACTTTTTTCTATTTTTAGAAGCAAAAAATATTGGATTGATGAATATATTTTTGAAGGATTGAAACATTTTAGCGGTCAGAGAATCTGAAAAACATGTTTTTACAAAATGTCTGTCTGCATGTGACATAAATTTTGTAGTTGCACTCTATCTCAACAACTAATTCTGGGAATTTCACAAAACATTAGAATCTGTTAGACCTAAATTAAAATTAGGTATTAATTATAAGATAGTAATTAAAAGAAAGTAGATAGTGTGTAATTGTTATAGGCCTAATGAGCAGCAATTCAGCAACCTTTCGTTTGAAGATAATTCATTTGAATTTGTCATAGTTGTGTGTTTTTTGATATATTTTCTTATAACTTATATTATTAAAATAACTTTGTTTATTTTAATACAGCAGACTTAAGGCTTCCTCAAATCCGAAACCCTAAATTTCACAAACGCCTGAAATGGACAAATTATTAGAATTGTAAACAATGCAAGTTTCAGTTCACATGTAGGAGCAAAATTATAGAATTTTTAAGTTTTATATCATTCTGTATGTATTTTAATAGGCAATTGCCGATATTATGATTTAACTGATTACTTTTCATAAAGGAGGTATAAATTTATGCATGGTTATATATGCACCCCGTTCATGTGATTTTTTTCCAACGCCATTTTGGAACACCAGTTTTTATTCGAACACAGTTGTATGATATTTTTAATATTTTTTATTATTTTAAATAAGAAATAATAATAAATAAAAGAAGTTTAATTTATTAATATAGAACAGAGCAATTAATTGTGTAATATCCTGTGTCATTACTATTTTAACATAAATTTGGGATAAAAATTATTTTATTTTCGTTCACTGTTACTTAAAATAAAGATAGAAAAAGTAGTTCATAATTGCAAATTTCATTGTTTACATTTTAAAATAAAAGTGGATTTCGGAGGATTGCAGATTTTTAAAATTACTGAATTCATGTTTCCTCATGATAGAAGAATAAATTTATTTATGAAAAAAATTGAGATATTACTATTATCACTGATAATTGCAATCTAAATATATTTCAGTATTATTCAAGCTTTTTTGGTTATTAAAACTAACTCGAAATAACTAACCCAAATTTCAGCTGACCCGAAATAAAACTTCTTTATTTTATGATTTTGATGTGAATTAGTGATTGAGAGTGTTGTACCTTGGGACAGTTTTCACTTCTATTATTATTTTTTACTTCTATGATTATAATCCAATTTAAAATTTAAAGGCAACATTGCAATATACCAACATTTTTCTCTGTAATATATTGTTAGAAATTTACTATAGAGATTTTTTTTTTCGAAAATAAAAATTGCCACTCATTTAAAGTAGAGAAGGCAAACTGTCCCAAGGTACAACATCCCGTTGTACCTTTGAACATACTATGTTGTACTTTGGGACATATTACATATTTCCATCATTGCCCCACCCACTCATTTACCCTCTTCAGTGTCTTTGATTTGTGTACTCTCTCTTTTAAATTTCCCCGGTTTCAAATTTTCTCTCTTTTGTTTCTGTTATCCTATTTAGAGTTTTAAACATACAGGTCATAAGTAACAATGGCACAGCCAGATTTCGGTTCTAGGCAGGGTTTTGAGTTTCTGTTAAAGGTGTTGGCTGGTTATTTGAATCATCGGTTAATAGAATCAGCACTAATTAGACGAATCAGCACTACTTAGACAAATCAACCCTAATTAGACTATCCACTGTATAATACTTGAATTGAAAGAGCATCTGTATGGCAGGAAATTATTCATTCAGCAAAATACGTGTCAGAAAAGTGATCCAGTTCAACTAACCAGTTTTTATTTAACTAATCCGTATAATATGCACTTTCACAGTTTTAACTTAGATTTTTTGCCGTTTAATTGAATCCCTTTATTAAATGAAATCTGATTCAATAAAGTGGCAGAATCCGAAGTACATCAAAACGTTTAAAAATTAAGTTTGGTTTTGATTCATATAAGCGGCAATTATAGCAATCTTTCTTAGCTCCGAGGGGGGTTTTAACCCCAAAACCACCCCCTTGGCTGCACCATTCGTAAGTAAAAACGTTTGATGGGGCTTGTGGTCGCTTAGCAGGGACACCTCTTCATACTGTTCGGGACATAGGTAGGGGTTGTGGACGAAGATAGGCCGCTCACCGCAGCAGTTTATTCTGGAACTAAAACTGAATTCATAAAGCGGCACTCACCAGAATAGCCAAACACCAACTCAATGAATCTAGTTCCCTCCCAGCAGAGAATTTATCATCTTAATCTAACTCATTTACCTATCTCCATGTTTAATTATATCTGGCACATGGCTTCAACTACAGTCTGAATTATGCTGCATCTCGTGACTTTGTGTTGTTTGTACGTATTACTGATGAGGAACTTTGAATAAGTTTGAAATGTTTAATGCTTTATTTGTAAAATAATTTTTATGTGTTTTCTGTCTCTTAAATTAAATTATCTGTATTTTTGTATTTGTTTTCACAAATTATTAGGTGTTGTACAAAAAACAATCTAAAAAAAACGAACTGGAACTTGTGAAGGTGGAACAAATGCATTTGTTTACTACAGTTGAACCTCGAAAATCCGGATTCGTCGGGATCGCGGCGCTTCCGGATTTTCGATTTTTCCGGATTTTAGAGGTCTGTTAAATTTTTTTTAAATAAGAATATAATAACATACAAAATAATAACAATTTTTCCCCTAGTACAAATAAACTACGATTAAACGGACGAATTAAATAATAAAATGAGCAAATAGACTTTAAAATAACTTATGCTGAAATTAAATATACATACTATAACAAAAAAAAATCAAAATATAGCAATACTTAAAGTCTAATTAATGATTAGGCATCATAAAAATATCCAGAATATGTTTATATTTATTTACCGTATATACTCGCGTATAAGTCGAGAAATTTTAGACAAAAGAAGAACTTTAAAGTGTGGGGGGGGAGGTCGACTTAACGCGAGACCTAAAAAAAATCTATAAATAAAATATCGGAAAATAGTTTGCTAGCGAATCGGTGCTACAGCACCCCATTGTGTTTGTAGAGTACAAAATCCAAACTCCGAAACCCTTCCAACCTCGACGATTCTGAATTTAAGATAATTTTTAATTTATTAAAAAAAAAAAAAAATCGACCCTACCCTGTTACAAAGAACAAAAAAAATGTGTGTGATTTATGTCATTTCGGAACGCTTCAGAGGAGTCATTCTTTTTCAGAGTTGTTTCTTGTCGGAACGAGTCAGAGGAATTTCTCGTTTTCGGAGTCGTTTCATTTTGGAACGAATCTGAGGAGTCGGTCGTATTCCCAGTCGTTTCATTTCGGAACGAGTCCGAGGAATCGAACCTTTTCGGAGTTGGTACATTTCGGATCTATCCGAATTGTTCTATTGACTTGCTATTGATTATTATCTATTGACTTGCTCCTTTCGATTGCACGAACTCGTTCCGAAACGGACGTATTCTTTTCAATGACCTACCATATGTAGGTCATTGAAATTGTATTATTGAAATTGTCGTATATTGTAGGTCATTGATTCTTTTTTACATACTGAAATCTTCCTAAAGGAGGATTTCAGTATGTAACAGTTCAGTATGTTCCACTGCCGGGATCAGTCTTTTTGATTCGTTCCTCAAAAAAAGGGAAGTTTGACGCCATTGAGCATGACATTCAGTACTTTTCAGTCAATGGCGTTTTACATAATAATTCTTTTTCAGTGGCAGCACTTGTTATGTAGAAATTCTGTTTGTTTGTATGTATAATTAAATTTTATTTCTCGCATAAAAAAATGAGAAAAATATGTTTTTTTTTTTTGGAGGCGGGTCAACTTATACGCGTGTATATACGGTACTTAGTTTCAATTAAAAGGGATTAAAACTACATTCCAGAATAAATATGGAAATTGCTACTAAATCTTGTTTTGAAAATTAATAAAACTGAAATCGGAAAAATGTCCGGATTTTAGAGATTTCCGGTTTTTGGAGGTCCGGATTTTCGAAGTTCAACTGTATTTATACATTTTGTTTATTTTTTGTCATGCTAATGACATTTTTTTTTACACAAAGAATTATTTTTCTTATTACACCACTTTTTCTTATTCTAAAAAGCATTAAGGACTCATTTTAAAGGTAATTATTATTCAATTAAAATTCTAAATATGTTTTGAATAACTCAGCTGTGCTGTAAAGTTTTTTGTATTTTTGGTTTGTGTTTAAAAAAAAATGAGAAAAATATTTTTGTTGTTTTATTCTTATTTGTAACTTATTAACTGTATTTGTATCATATGAAGGTTATATTTGGATCCATGTTTATAATTTTCATTTCAGTGATGAAGATACTGGAATTTGATCTTTGTCAGTTTGTTTATATAGCCGACAAAACACTATTTGTATCTTATCAAACATTGTTTTACAGCTGTCCCATAACCTCCCTTTTATTAGGAATGTATTGGACACATTTTAAAATTTACAATTTTTTTAATTATAAAACTGTTTCCACAAATTATGTATCTGTATTGTTCAAAAATATTAGAAAGTATTTCATTTTGTATTCTATATTTCAAAATTTTTGTTTTTATGTCAAACAAAGCTCATTTTCATATTTTTGTAAAAAATTGTCCCATTCCTCCCCACTTTCCCCTATTCTGTCATGCAAGATTTTTTACAAAATGATGTTTTTTAGTAAGTAAGGTTGTCAATATAGAGGATTTTTATAGAGGAATTTTGAACAGTGTGCTTCAGTTTATTTAATCACAGGATAGCTGCGGTTAAATGAAGCAAAATGTACTGCATGAAATTTCTGATGAATAGCTGAATTGGCAGGAATGGAGGGAAAAGTTTCACAAAATTTACCTAACCTCTTTTTTGCATAAGGACGGCTCTGTATATGATATATGTATTTACACACATATAAAAACACTTTCCCTACTGCCTTCAGTATAGTAATTACATTATCAATGCATTTAAAATGAGAAAAAAATTAATAAAAATACAGTAGA
The DNA here is from genome assembly GCA_964019185.1 of Maratus speculifer. Classification (NCBI taxonomy): domain Eukaryota; kingdom Metazoa; phylum Arthropoda; class Arachnida; order Araneae; family Salticidae; genus Maratus; species Maratus speculifer. The sequence continues at coordinate 2,799,052 of CAXHSM010000846.1, forward strand.
TTCCCTCAAATCCACAAAGCTTGGGACCAGGGTTTGTGCAGATTTCAGAATTTTGCAGATTTTTGTCATTGATTTATTTATATTTTTGAAACATTAATTTGATTGGTAGTTAAGCATTGTAATCAATGCATATAATAAATTGAAACATTAAAATAATTAAGTAAAATATATCAATAAATAAATAGTTAAAAAGCAAGTAATTATTACAAAAAAAGTAAAATAAAATTTAAAAAATACATTAAAATAAAACAAATACTTAAGATGCATTAAAATATAAATAATGATGAGAAAAAATCAATCTTTTTTATACTGAAAATATCTGTCTATGTTAATAAACAAAAAAAGCTTGATTAATTAAAAAGTATTAATTTTATACAGTAAAAATTATCCTGCCTCTCGAATTATAACACTACCAAATGGTCATTGAAATTTATATTAGGCCCGCCACACACCAGTGAAACATTGAACAAAAAAAACGTGCGACATGCAACAATTGCACCCTGATAACAAAGAAAAACCGGTTTGACTGCGTCCTGTTGCACGATTTTTGACGCATGTCTCCCTTGTGTGTGGCGCGCCTTACGCTGCAACTACGATACGATAGTAATTATTTCGTTTAAATATCGATCATCGTAATTAGTAAACTGGGTGTAGATCCCAAATTCATTTCGTAACTAGCAGGGATACGAAAATAGTAATAGAACTATTAAAATGATAACTTTTTATAGCAAAAATTATCCTGCCACGCGAATTGCAAATACTACCAAACGGCCATTGAAAGTTATATTACGCTACAACTACGATACGATAATGTATAATTCGATTAAATATCGATCATCGTACGTCTAAGAAAGGCATTATTTAACACGGCAAAATTTAAATTGAAAGACATTAAAAAAAGGAAGAAGTTGAAAAGGATTTAAATATATTTATGTATTTACAGAATTACAGTAGACTCCCTCATATCCGCAAACCAGAAGTTCGCAACTCTCTAAAATCCGCACATATTTTATGGATGTAAACAATGAAACTTTCAATTTGGATATTGTGAATTTGATTTTTTTTAGTTATGTATATTACAAATTTAAATTTTTTTCGCCAAAACTAACCTTTATACTATCTTAATTTTCTTATAATAGTGTCCCGTACTTACTTCAAATTATTAAATTAAAATCTTGTTCCTAAATCTAATCTGTTAATCCTTATGCAGACGATATAAATTCTTAATTTGCCTTAAAAAACATTATTCCAGTATGCGTAAATTTAAAAAGATGGCTCTAAATTAAAAATATTCTTAATTAAAATTTTATTTCTTAATATTCCAAATAAAACTGATTTCTTCTATGTTTTTATCAACCCTTTTTAAGGAAGTCTTATTAAATTTATTCCAAACCCATACCTTTCAAAAAATATCATTATTTTATTTCATCTATTTATTTATTTTTCCGCCGTCAACGATAATTTGCATATTAATAAATTCATTTCTTTTCTTTTTCTCTTAAAATTAATCATTTATAAAAATCGTCTGCCCAAGATATTTAAAATTCTGAGTCAATTATAAATTGGTTAAATAATATTTTATTAAATAAATTTATCGTCTGTTTAAAATAGCCTCGTAACTGGACAAAAATTCTGTTTACATAAAAGAATGATGGTTGGAGGTTACAGAATGTTCCAGAACTTTCTTTTTAGTTTAAAGGGTGGAAGTCTCGAGATGAAAAAGAAGATTTCTTGGGTTGCTTCTTCGATGAGGACAGCTCGCTGAAATAATGATGGAATTTTTGCAAAAGGAGCTTTTCCTTCCTCATTATTACGAATTTAATAAATGAATTTACAGCAGCCCATGACTAATTATTGGATCTTCTACCTTTATTTATTTATTTTGTTTTTTCCTCGCTTGCCATGACTGTGTGTTTCTTTTTAACCAGTGGAAATAATACGAGTTCTCCTTAAATCGTCACATGTATCAATTCTATATGTTTTTTATTTTGTAATTTTTATTAATATGACTGAGTTCATGTTTTTTCATGAAGGAAGAATAAATTTATTACTGAAAAAGTTCAAGATAGTGCTGATATTACTGGTAATCACAATCTTCTTACCAAATATATTTATGCATTAATCAAGATTTTTTTTGTTATGAAGCTTGGCTAAACTTGGGGGGAAAAAAAAACTTATTTTATGATTTTGATGTGAATGAGTGATGTAACTTTATGAGGCAAGTTTTGTTGAATAATTTTGGAAAAATACATTTAATCTTTAATAATGAATATTTAATCATACTCTATTGATTATTAACTTGACCTTTCCTGTTAGAACTTTAATAAATTTATAAATTATCTAAATTTTTACTATTTTAGTTTATTACTTATTTTAATATTTTATTATATTGTAAGCATTCGTTATAGTTCTAATTGCACTATTAATTGCACTCAAATTACTGTTTAAAAAATGTAAACAAAGCGATGATCAGAAATCTGCAAAATTCTAAAATCCGCACAACCTCTGGTCCCAAGCTGTGCGGATTTGAGGGAGTCTACTGTATTTATATTGCGTTGGCAGCTGACTTCAGCGCCATTTTTAATTTCATTGTTTACATCCAAAAAAATTGCGGATTTCTGGCGTAAGCTGATTTAAGAGAGTCTACAGTAATTATTATACTGTTAAAAATTTGTGCAGCTTTTGCTGCATATTCACTCCACAGTTTTTATAGAAAACGATTACTAGACTTTACTATAGAGCATTCTCATTGGTCAGAATACAGATATTCTGTTAAAACTGTGAAGTGACGATACAGCCAAAAGCTGCAGATTTTTAACGGTGTTCTCTAATGAATATTTTTTACACAATGAATTGCACATGGCCCAAATACAACATAAGTATCAAATTCATGGATAATTTTACCCTTTTTTTAAAAAAGATCTCATAGGTGCTCTCTCTACCACTCTTGTACCACTTCAGTCAGGTTTCCTTACAGGTCTGGAATTCAGAAATTCACCCAATAAATCAGAGAACTTTTCATTTACTACTTCAATCAGAATCTCAGTGATCCCCTAAATGAAGAAATTTTGATTTAATTATTCATACAACCTAAAAATTTTTAGATAAAATTTATGCAAATTGTATTGCAAAATGAAAAATAATTAAAAATTAGAAATTCAAACAGCACATATTTTTTATTCCATTTATAGGGATTAAAGTGTATTTTCAGGGATTTTACAACACTATACAAGTTGAATTTTTACTGACAAAGGTCAGGAAATTTTTTAAATAAAATCAGGGAAAACCTGGAAAACACATATTTTTTTTTACCAGAATTGTATAGGAATCCTGTCAATGGGTAAAACGGTGTTGGGATCATTTATTTGTGTTTTGCATTCAAAACAGTCTTTCTATTATAAATTTTAGTCACAGTCTTTTCATTTTAACGTCTCCTATAATTTAGATATCAGTTTGTCATAAGTTTATTTCTCTAAACATTGAAAATGATTTTAATAAACAATTTCTACTACTTAAGAAAGGTGTTACAAAGTATACTAAAAATAAATCATTTTTGACATGTTTCGGTTCTAATCAAGAACCATAATCATATTAAATATATCCAAATCATTTCACTGTCAATACAAATGACATGCAACAATGAGATAACAGAGACAAAACACGCATTCTACTGTGAAAACATTAACTTAAAAAATTAGATTATGATCTAAAATTAATCTTTACTATGGCTCCTTCTATTCAAGCTTTCCACAAGGAATTGAATCACTAACTCTAACCATAACCTAGGAATTAGAGATGGGAAATAAAGTTATTTTTGGTTAACATGTTACATCGTTCCACACTGGCACAAGTAATAGGTTCCAACAACCTGTTACTTTTGTAACGTATAATTAGAGGCTGTACACTGTGTACAGATGTTTTAACTAAAAGGCCTTTAAATAAAATGTTTCAAATAATTTTGGGATGTACGTATATAGACGCTTTTTTTATTTTATTTTTTAATTTTTTTAGATGAAATCACATTATTAAAAATGTTTTTGGTTAAAAAATTTAATTTTTACAGGACTAAAGTTAGCTAGTTATGATACTTTTAATTTCATGTATTTTCAGTTTTTCTGGCACTAAAAACACGTTTTATGTTTATATCGATTAAAGCACAAAAATTAGTAAAATTCTAAGTTTCATAACTCAGTAAGTTTTAGATATAGAAAAAAAAATTTTTTTTTTACTATTTTAGTTGTTAGAACATGAACAAACTTTTTCTGAATGGTACTTGTACGATGTGGTCATTGTAAATTTTATTAAGTTTCTTAATTATGTATAAAAAACCCATCTATTTCAATGTAAAGTGAATTTTAAATTATGCATAACAAAATCTGAAATATTTTTGTTACTCGAACAATACCTCTGAAACAAACGGTTTAGAAATTAGCTTCTAGTAAACATTAAGAGGAACCACTCTGTATAAAAATAAACACGCTTTTATTAATATAATTTGTAAAAAAGAAAAAATGAAAATTTTTTTGACTTAATTGCAGCCATGTGTATTAATGCATGTGCATCAAGAACAACACAAGAACATGAAAATATTCCTTATACATTTTTAATCAAATGCAGTTTCTTAATGCAATACTAAAAACATGTTTTTCATATTTGGAGACTAAAAATATGACAGTTCATTCAATTGCATGTATTGTGGCACGGTACATTTTGGTCATAGAAGAATAAATTTTTACTGTCTTAAATGTTAAATCATAGAGAAACTTATAAGATCCAGAAACTGTATTTTTTTTATTTCATAAATATTAAAAAAAACCCACTATTTTAACGTAAATCAATTTTTATAGGATGCAAAACAAAATTGGAAACATTTTTGCAACTTTAACTATATCTCTAAAACTAACGGTTTAGAAATTAGCTTTGGGCAAACGATAAGAAAAAACACGCTATATAAGAAAAAAACAATCTTTAACAACTTAATTTGTAAAAAAAAAAAAGAAATTTGATCCATGATTTCACTGCAGCCATATTATTAACAGCTCATCTGTCCAAAATAATCTATAAGGACCTGAAAATATTTTTTTCATTTTTAATCAAAAACATTTATCCAAACACCAAACAGATTATTATTATGTTTTACAAATTAGTTACATGCGCATTAAATACTTGCACAAAGAGCGCGATGCTGTTGTCTTTCTTCTACTTACAATGAAACAAAATCACAGAAATAGAAATGTTTATAGCTCATATTTTCAAAAAACACAGTGTTGAGACTCTAAGAAATAAATAAATAATAAAAACGTATGTCTCGATAAAATATCTAGTATCAAATAAAAAAAGAAAGAAAACTGTCAAACTGCATGATGTATGTCCTTTTTAAACATTCAGATTCAAAGAAACACTACCGGATCAAAAATAGCTGTGTGAAAAATGTTATGAAATCAAAATTATATCCACCCTCTGATCCCTTTTAAACATTGAAATTCAAAGAAAACATCGCTGGGTCAAAAATGGCGGACGGACTTACTCAGTCAACGCAACGAAGTCGAAATCATTGCCGTCCTGTGATATTTTTTAAATTAAAAACAAGTCTTGCTTTTCATTCCAATAAATCTCATCTACCAAAATAGTTTTATGCAACACTATTTATCTGTGTAACAAATTGCAACAGTTGAACAAATGATGAGTTAAAAATATTTTTTCTTCGTGTTAAATTAAAAGCAGTTACAGTAATAGAATCAATAGTAATGAATATTTGTAATAAAATAACTGTCAAGCTCTATAACGTTTCTCGGAATATTTTAACAGACGTGGCATTTTTTTGTTTTTGTTTTTCTGGCAGATGGCCAGTGTGTGGCCAGTCAATTGGACTCTGATTGGCTGTCTGCGAATCACTTTATAAGGCTACCAAGGTTTTACTCATTTTTCTGCAGTGGATGTGGATGATATATGAGGAGCCCAGAAGCCAAGGGGTATAAGTGACAAAATTCAAAAAATTGAGTTAAGTGCACAGGCTATCTGGAAATATGTCTATTTATTTGTAGGTAAAGAGTTAAGAGTGATTTTTTTATTATGTATTGAGTTATAGGGGTCAATTACTTAACCTCTTTCCCGAAACTGTGAAACGAGTGGAGGCCAAGGGGTATAAGTACAGCTGTGTCCGTTAACGTCTATATAGCTATAGCAGAAGCGCGACCAAAGACACACAAAGCCATTTGCTTTTTTATGCATTAAATAAATACATTTTAACCGTTATCAAGTAAGAAAAATCATACGTTAAGCATATATTATGAAACACTTTCCAACACTCCCTGAAATCTTAGAAAATTTTTGCTATTTAGGGTAATAAAGTGTTACTAACCATTGCCAAATATGTATTCTGATATTTTTGACCAGCCCTATGTTTTATCAGTCGATTGATATATACTGTATAACGGGAAAAATTAGTTTAGCAAGAAAACACATAATAGTTTGAAATTTCTTTTTCAGTAGTTTATACTAATAGATGGAAGCATACTTGTATACTTTTGTTCATTCTGTAGTTTGTCTTGAACCAGTATTTAGCTGAAATTTATTTCAAACTAAAATACACTTAAGACTACTGAAATCACACTTTCAGAAATTATCATCCATCGGTGACCATGTATAAAATTTTGTGCGTGATCATGTAAAACATTTTATCTATATTTTACAAGCCTTTCTTAGTAAACTGAATGCAGTTCAGCATAGAAATACATGACTTATTTAAAAGCAATCTTTAAGTAAAACACGCTCATACGAGTATTTTTGTGTAATCCTGTATATGAACTATAGCATTTATACATGTCATATAACATGTATAAATTTAGTGAAACTTAAAAGTGCAATTCATAATTAAAATGATATTTCGTCCATCTATCAATCATCATTGATAATATATACAGTACTTCGGATAGAATACGCTATCTGAAATCCTTTTTGTGTCCCTGTAAGTACAATGTACTTCGTATTATGCGCGAAATAACTTATATTAAGCCTCAACGATATATATATGAATTTTATTATACATGATAATAGTAATAGAATTATAATAAGTCGCAAACAATTCCCTCTTTATCATTAGGTAATGTAAATCTTTTGTATGGTCCTGTAAATAAATAATAACTATTCTTTTCACCTCAGATTTTATAGGATGCTTATTTTAGTGAAATTCGTAAATGCATATAAATTTTAATATGTGACAAGGTGTAACATTTTTCAAATTCATTTAAAACGATTTTTCCCATAAACTGTAATGTAATGGAAAATTTTTTATTCTCCCTGTATACAAACTAATCGGGTTAGAAACTTCATTTGCAATAGATTTGTGTTGAGGTAAACATGAATAATTCCCAAAATTTTCAGGGCAATCCGAATATATTTACGAGAGTTAGGGCGCGGATAGACAGGCTGACAAACCAAAATCATATTCACTTTTCAACTTTGTTTAAAAATATAAAATTCCAATGTTTCTAAACTTATAATAAAATTTTAAAACTTATATTAGAACAAAAGTTTTTCCTTTCATTCATTTACATCACCATTATTCATAAATTTTTCGTAAATTCATTTTTTCATTTCATAATTTTTCCTTTTTTAGAATTTATATTAAAACAAAATTTTGTCCTTTCACTTATTTGTATCAACATTGTTCTTAATTTTTTCATAAATACAACTTTTTATTTAATAGTTTTTCATTTCTTGTGTTCATTCGGCACTTGTACCCTTGAGATTCCAAGCAGTGCTTGGAAGCAAAGGGGTATAAGTCCTGAATGATGATAAACATCGCTTAGTTATACATTTAAAAAAAATGTACTCCACTTTTTTTTCAACTTTTATTTAAATAAGAGTTCAAAAATTACTAAGAAATGAGCAAAAGTTTCATATCTCAATTCATTCAATTACAATTGATGTTTAACTTTAAACTCAATTTACTCGAAATCTAAATTTTGTCACTTGTACCCCTTGGCTTCCGAGGTCCTCATATCTAGTCATTAAAAACTACTAAGACATGAAAGGAAGATTTTTGATTGCCTGCGCTGTTAATGGTTTCTTTGTTTTAGCTTTGCGCGTTCAAAAAAGGACTTTTTTAAGTACATTTTTTAAGCTCCTTTTTTTATTAGTATCGACAACAAATTTTAGAAATTTTATTTTTATTATTATAATTTTAATATGAATTTCTAAAATCTTCTTTCAGCTTTTTCTTTTATTTTTTACATATTTTGTGGGCAATTCATTCCAAATTTAACAGGGACTTTCCGTTAATACGTTAAGAATCCGTTAATATGTTGTTCACTTTAATCGAGGTGTTTAAACTGTGTACGGCAAAGTGGAAAGAAAATCTAAGACAGTTCATAACTGTTTCAAACATGCTGGTTTTATCCAAGTTCATCACACCTCGAGTACCGTAATTTCCTGTGTATAATCCGAGAATCAAACAATCCTTTTCGGACCCAGAAATCTTATTTAGTGGTTGAAGACAAATATTTACGGCGATCTAATAAGTTACATTGCTTTTTAAACAAATTCTGGGTCTAAAAATAATTGTTTGATCCGCAGATTATACGCAGGAAATTACGGTAATGGTAATGAAGAAGACATTATAGTATTGGAAGAGATTCCAATGCTGTTTAAAGAATTATTAGATCGTGAAATAAAAATAACGGGTGATGTCCAGATGTACATTGATTTTGATAAGGATATCATCACATCACTAGATGCAACGATTTCTGAAATTGAAAAAGACAAAAATTTCTTCAGACTCGGAATCGAAAGTGACACGGAGTAACAATAAAATAAGCCTTGGCTACAAGTGAAAAATTGCATTGCATTGATACAATCAGAAATTATCTAACATAAATTTCTGAAACAACGGATATTGTTCAAAATTCATTGTATAATATAGAAAAAGAATTGTATGCAAAGCATCTATGGATACGCAAATTTTAATTCATCAGTATTTAATGTTACAATAGAAAAGAAAGTCATCAGAAATCTGATTTTTATTTTTTTCAATTTCGTTTTTGTATTTATTTTGTTTAAAATAATGCTTTATTGCTTAAAAATGCAAGAACAGTTGTGAATTTAAAATTATCCTTAATTAATTTAAAATACAGCTTTTTATAAACCTATTTTTCCCCGACTCCGGTTACCACAACACTCCGCTTATGACGACACTTTTTCTGGTCTTATGAGTGTCGGGATAACGAGGTTCGACTGTATATGTATTATGTATGTAATTATATATATGTACATATTAGATACAAATATAAATAAATGCTATATAGCTATGTATGTTTTGTACAAGCATCTGAACGTCATGAAGTTCTTTAAAGTATCTTAAAAGGAAAAGGAAATTTCTATAAGGTTTCTTTTTGGAACAGAATATTTTATTGATACAACACTTATAAGTAATTTCAGTTGTGATAAAAATCAATTTGAAGTGAATGTAGTTAGCATGGAGAATTAAAAAAAAGCAGAGGGTGGGGGTAGTTAAAATTTTAAACAGTCAAACCATTCAAAATAATATCTATTTTGAAACATTAATCTCTTTAAATCTATTATACAAGCTTTCATCGGATATTTGGATTTATATCGTTTAGCAGACGGCCACAAAACTTTCATTTTTGAATCTCTACATTTTTTGTTGCTTTTTTAATAATTACTAAACTACAAAAAAGAACGTAATTATCATATGTTAGTTTTATTTTATTGTATGAATAAATGTTAAAATGTGTCTAAAGTCAAAGAATTTTGTTGTATTGTGTATATGGGAAAAAAAATTCTCCTTTTTGCCTTACTTTCGACTTTTATGCTTGCCGTAGTGGGAGGAATGAATATCAGTACTATGTCAAGTGCCAGACCCCCTTAAAGATGACAACATTATGTATGATACAGTATCCTATCACATAAGCTCCAGAGAAAGATGTAGATGGAAGAGGATTAATATATCTACTTATATAATGTACACATATGTATCTGTATCTATGCTTGAGTTAAGGGGGTTGTTCACTCAGCTTCCAAATTCACCTCAGTAATATAAAGTCATTTGATACATTTGTATGTTTAAAATATCTCTTCAGAAAATTAATTTTCTTAACTTCTATTTTTTGTATATACTTCTTAAAAGTTGGCTCTGTTTTTCTTAGTTGTCAAACACTGTTTATGAAGCATATGCATAATTTTATAAAAAGTGTTAAAATTTTACTTTTGTCTGCTTTAAACACATAAAATATTAAATTAAGCCTAGATTTTAGAAATAGTTTGATAACTAAGGAATAAAAAAAGCATCTTTTAAAAAGAAAACACACAAAAAAAACAAGTTAAAAATATTAATCTCCTTAAAAAGATATTTTGAATACATGAATGTATCCAACGTCCATAGATTTAACATTAGAAAGCAGAATTCCGACGCTGAGTGACCAGTTCCCAATAAATGAAAATTGACAAACTGACTTCTTAGTTTGCAGTAAAATTTAATGCAGTTTCTTAAAAAAGTCTTATTTATTATTTTTCTTCCTGTTTTTTAGATTGAATGGTAGTTAAAACTGTTTTTGCTGAAGTTCAGAAAGTCATTTCCTTGATTGAAAATGGTAACTATTTCTTCATAGTGAAACTTCGAAAAAGTTTCTGTTATCATCCGAAACCAATTTTTTTAATTTAAGAAAATGTCATCGATTACAGAAGAAAATTCTTCCTCCTGTCAACAGCAATTTGTTCCTCAAAATGGGGAAAAAGAAAAACATTCCTCCACTGGTAAAAGAAAAATACCTCTCATTTGTGAAGTATGTTCTAAAACATTTTCTCATAGTAGTAGTCTAAGAAGGCATCTCTTGTCACATACAGGTGAAAAACCTTTTGTTTGTGAAATATGCTCAAAAGGATTTTCTCAGAATAGTGATCTAAGGAAGCATCTCTTAATTCATACAGGTGAGAAACCGTTTGTTTGCGAAATATGTTCCAAAGGATTTTCTCATGAGAGTACTCGAAGAACCCATCTCTTGACTCATACAGGAGAAAAACCCTTTGTTTGTGAAGTATGTTCCAAGGGATTTTCTGAAAATAGTAGTCTAAGAAAGCACCGCTTGACTCATACAGGTGAAAAACCTTTTGTTTGTGAAATATGTTTCAGAGGATTTTCTGATAATAGTAGTCTAAGAAAGCACCGCTTGACTCATACAAGTGAAAAACCTTTTGTTTGTGAAATATGTTCCAAAGGATTTTCTCGGAAGGTTCAACTAAGAATCCATCTCTTGACTCATACAGGTGGGAAACCTTTTGCTTGCGAAGTATGTGCCAAGGGATTCTCTGACAATAGTAGTCTAAGAAAGCATCGCTTGACTCATACAGGTGAAAAGCCTTTTGCATGTGAAATATGTTCCAAAGGATTTTGTCAGAATAGTGATTTAAGAAACCATCTTTTGATACATACAGGTGAAAAACCTTTTGTTTGTGAAGTATGTTCCAAAGGTTTTTCTCAGAAGGGTAGTCTAACAACACATCTCTTGACACATACAGGAGAGAAGCTTTTTGTTTGTGAAGTATGTTCCAAAGCATTTTCTTATAGGAGTAATCTAAGGAGACATCATCTATCTCATATCAAATAGACACCTCCTGAAAATTTCTTACCTTTTTACTCTCATAATTGAGTATGAACCCTGTATCTGTCAATGCATTTACTATTATAGAATCACTTGTGTTTTAGCATGTAGTATTGAAATAAAAATGTACACTTTTTTTTTCTAAATCTTCAAAAAATCTTCCACGGCGTATTGTGTTTTTGATAATAAGCCAATAACTCATCACTTTTTCACCACATTACGATAAGCGTTTATCGTAAAGATTTAGTGTGGTTACTTTTGCTTTTTTAAAAATTTCTCTTTAACCCTTTAAGACTTGGTAAGTTTTGATAGAAATTAAAAGTTTATCTCCAAAATTTATATTTCAGCCTTAATTAAATTTTAGCTAAATAGAGGCATGTATATTTAGATAGCAGATATAATACAGGTATGTACAAAAATATTCAAGTATGCTTCAATCTATTGACATAATTTCCAAAAGTCAAATGTCAACCTGTTATGCGTCTTTCATACTTTCCAACATACTTGAAATTATTTATGGTTTTGATTGGTCTGTTTGTCCGAACTTTACATAAATATAGTTGAATTGTTCTTTATTTGAATAGAATACCTGCGTGTCAGGAAAAAACTGATAAAGAGGGAATTAGAAAATTTAAGTTGGAACTTTTTAAATATTTGAAGCGATCAAGGAATTTTTGATGAACCACTCTTCATCGCCGTAAAAGAAAAAATTTTGAATTAATTACTCATCCAATCTAAAATTGCATATAAAATTGATGCTTACATATAACGATAGAAAAGTTTAAAAGCAGCTCATACTTTAATTAGCATTTGTCTAGATTAAAATGGTCGATTGTGGATGGTTTTACAACAATATATAAGCCAAATGTTTATAGAGAAAGGTCAGGGAAAAATTCGGGAATGTTTTTATCAGAATTGTGTAAACTTTGTTGAAATATGTTACTGAGGTTAATATGGCATCTTTGGTATTAAAAATATATGTGGCCAGTGTTCTAGCACACATTTGACCAACGTTAATAATTTGGCTAATTAAAAATAAAAAAACATTCGCCAAAGGAAAAAAGTATTAGCCAAATAGATTCACCGTGTAGCACTAAAAAATTACCTTTAATTCTTTAATGCACCTCCTTTTTCTCAATATGCTCTAAAAATTTTATAACTGCGACAATTGCTATTAATCTAAATTCAACTATCCGCCACAAATATATTAAAAATATGCATATTTAAACAAATTCTAAAATCGATTTATTTTATTAAAATGTTATAAAATAAAACTTCCTAAGTTAATTCAGAATTTTATGATATTGCATACAATGAATCTGAAAAATCAAAATAACTCATATTCAAATAAACTTATTTTTCTAGAATTCTTCGGCTTTTTTAGAAGCTCATACTTCAAATGTAGTTTCAAAATTGTACTCTTCAAAGTACAGGGCAAAAGTGCACCCACAAAAAAGAGAAGAACGAAAAAGCAAAAATTGAGCACTAGCAATTTGGTGAATATAATCGCTTGTTTACTCACCAAATGAAGAATTCAGTCGCAATTTGGCGCAATGGCGAGCGACAGCGAGAACACTGTGTGTGGCCCTTCATGATTCATTTAAAAGACACTTCAAAACTATTCCATTTCATTATATTCTATGCTGAAATTTCGTTAATTTATAAAAACACAATATTTATAAACACCCATAGTCATCGTCTGGTCTGTCCATCTGGACACACCAGATGAACAGACCAGACAAACCAGAACAGAACGACCAGACACTGCAAGAACTATCCAGCTAAATGGTTTGAAACTTAATATTTATATTTACTGCCGAATTTAGTTTATTCATTTAAAATTTTATAATAATTGTATTAAAACTTAAAGAGATATTCATAAAAGTTTTTTTCGTTTCATTCAAACCTGTAATACATCATTAATTCAATGATATCCCATTATGAAGTCATATTTTCTTCGTATTTCTGAATGTAACATACATAAAGTAATAAGTTTTGAATCATGCATTGTTGTATGAAAGTGCAAAAGCTGTTGCACCAGTTTTTGAATTCTTTTGAAACTAGTTATACAGCAGAAGACCTCTAATTCATAAAAATTTCTTCCAAGAGTTGTGCAAATGAGATATTTTTTCTGCAGATTACAGGTCATGTCTATTTAATCTTTGTTTGCATTAAAAAAATTCATATATTGAATAAATTTAGATTGTTAATTCTTTCAAATAAAGAAATTACAGATTTTAATGTATAAGTAAAGTGAAAACTATTTTTAAAATGATAAAAATTTATTAACTTTTAAACACAGCATAAGTAATTATTTGTTTTAAGACTTTTTGTTTATATTGTTAGAATTTATCTTGAACTCTATAAATAGTCAAAAATTATTGTAGAGTTACAAAGCTTTGTGGGTCTAAATAATAATAATAATAATTCTGGCCTGAGGGAATAAGCAATGTGTTCCATAGGACATTTTTTAATTCAGATTTCTTTCTAAAATAATATATATAACTATTGCAGTGCATTATTTTGTTATAATAAAAAAATAATGTTAAGTAATCTATTTATGAATAATTCTTTAAAAAGTTTTTTTAAAAAGGTACAAGACAGAAATTCTTTTATTGTCAGTTCTTTCTACAACAAAATTTTTGTACTACTTGACAATCCCATTGACCGGTTTCACCAAATTATACAAATTGACACAATTTTTATTTTAAATAATGAAAAAACAAATAAATTAATAAACCATTAGTAAAAATACTAATTAAAAGTTGAATTAAAAATCACTCAATGATATAACAGACACATGTAACGTGTTCAAAGTCAGTGAATGTGAGATTTACGATTATTCATTATTCACAGTTAATCTTATAGTTAGGCGATAGTTTTATTGTTAACGGGTTAATCTGGTAGTACCCAAAATTTATGTAGAAGATGCATTGTCGGTAAAGTCAGTTAATATCGCAATGTACCATTGAAGGTTCCAATGGATACAGCTAAATGACTTGCATACATTTATTGACACATAACCTATTGTATTTAGGTTACTCATGCAGACACAATTCAACCAGATCCGGTGGGAGAGAGGGGGAAAGAGAAACTGCCCAGGGGCCAGATTTAAGAAAGAACAAGTACAAGAAAGAAATTTTATAGTATTCCAAATCCAAATTTGCGCAGTCTTTTTTCCTTTATAATCTAAAAAAAATTTCGAAAAAACATCGCTAGAAGATTTTTAACAAAATCACAGGGAACCCCCCCTCCTCCACTGAGAAGACTGAAAGCTGTGAAATACTGTAATACTGCGTCTATTTTCTTGAGAATAAAAATATCGGTGATTTCACGAGCTGTAAATTTCTCGAATTTCAAATGAACAGAACCGAAAGTTGAAAAATCTCAAGAACACATTTAACGATGTTGAAGCCAAACATGAGATAATTTTGAATGGCTTGACAGAAGCTGGTACAAATATTGTAAATGGAGTTGCTGCATTCCAATTGTTGTATCACTGTTTTTATTCAATAAATAGTTGTATAAGTATTCACCAAATTTGTGTACTTATTTCTTATTTAAGACGTTGAGTGCCACGGTGACTGACACTGATCTTTTTGTCTAGGACACATTCGGAACCCATGACTGACAGAATAAAATATAATATAAAACTAAAAAAACGTATTGTTTTAAATAATTATTAAGGAAGTATAATCCTATAATAAACAAAAGTTAAGTAAATTTAAAATATTTTTTAGTAATTAGTTAAAACAATATAGGTATTTTTAGTTTTATATCAAATTTTAGTCTGTCAGTCACCGTTGACTGACGCAGCCTGAACGGAATATTCAGTGTCAGTCACCGGTGGTCAACGTGTTAACTATCTGTAATCATTAAATTTTGGACAAGTGAAAACTTAGTGATGTTTTCCTATTATTTCAGACAAAAATAAGTATTGTTCGCGATTACGATGGGTTTGCGAAAATATGTGCCTCCATAGTCCAAGAGCCGACAGCACAAAACCCTGTGTCATTGAGCACAAGAAAAAATCTTTTATTTTTTATAATAATAATACTAGGGGAATCTAATGATCCATGTCTGTCGGAATTGAAGTGGTGCATAAGCCAAAAATTAATACCACTAGTGGTTGACTCGTAGGCTTAGTATTGGGTTTTCCTGCACGCAGTTTTGCGTGTTTTCATATTTTTGATTGTAGGACAAACATAATGCTGAACCTACCAGTAAACCACTACTGGTATTCATTTTTGGCTTATGTACCACTTCGCTTCCGGCCATGGAGATAGAATAGTAGAAGGAGGACAGAGAAGTTGGGCTTTTCCCAACAGAACTTAGCTCCAAAGTATTGCCCGGTGCATGGCGTGGCGCTAGTGATGCTACACTGACTTTCGATCACATGACCTGTTTGACTAGTCTCTCGATAAGTCTGCCAGCGGGACGTAGGGCGCGCCAGATTTCATCGTCTCCCAAACCGCTGGAAAAGCTATCCAGACTCGGAAAGACTCTAGGGGCGAAAGTGGAAGCACCGTCTTTGTTCTCCTTCTAGTATTTCTACCTCCATGCTTCCGGCAGACATGTGTAGCGGTTAACTATAACCTGAACAATACGATAAACTTTCAACTCCATGTTATACATGAACTCTAATAGTAAAAGTTAACTTTATTCTACTTTTAACTGTAATGTGAGTTATATTGATGAACTTTCAACTCCATGTTAAACATTAACTCTATTCTATTTTTTACAACTCAACTCAATGTATGCAACTGAATTCTGACCTGTAACTGTAACGACATTCTGTTTTGCCACTCACCTCTCTGTTGGTTAGAAATGCAGAGATCCTGCGGAGTCATCCATTTGAAATACTTTAATATAAAAAGTGATTTGATTATAATTGATCATCGTCCTTATTTTGTACTTCATCATCAACACCTTCCTCATGTCCTGGGATTCGTCTGGTAAAATGTGTGGCTAGCCAACTTAGCCACCAAACATGGATCATTCGATTCCCCTGTTCCATAAAATGAAGGATTTTTGCTTGTGCTCGATGACATAGGGTTTTGTGCAGTCGGCTCTTGCACTATTACAGCTGTGGACCGAGTTACAAACATTTTCTGGTGTTTTCTAATTATTTGCGGCAAAATATTTTGCGAGGCTTGAATTTTCGCGATTACGACGGGCTCACGAAAATAAA
The DNA here is from genome assembly GCA_964019185.1 of Maratus speculifer. Taxonomy (NCBI): domain Eukaryota; kingdom Metazoa; phylum Arthropoda; class Arachnida; order Araneae; family Salticidae; genus Maratus; species Maratus speculifer. The sequence continues at coordinate 2,815,861 of CAXHSM010000846.1, forward strand.
CGCCTTTTACAGTAGTTGGCCGTGTTACAAATAGCTTGGGACTTCTTCTCTTTCTCTAAAAAAAATGACCCTATGGGAGGAAGCCATGACTGTGCCTCGAGGCACTGTCACATGAGGAGTTATTTCCCCTTTCTCTGTGAGTATTGCCGTTTTATTTGGCAGCAAACTTTCCGTCATTGTTGCAATTTATTTACATGATACTTATTGTATTTATGATTATTCTATACAAACGTTGGTTTTTCTCCTTTTCTTAAATCCTTATTTTTGCATTAACTATGTTTGCTACAAAGTATAGAAATAAGCATAATTAAAAAAAAATATGAATAAAAAAGTTGAAATTTTCGATTTTTTCAAGAATTATGAGTAAATATAAAGAAAATTGCACAAGAAATAGGTTAAGCACACACATTTTTTATGTAAACAATAATATTTATATTGCCAAATTAAAGCCTATAGACCCCTTGCATTGGCGTCACAGCAAAAAGGTTGATATCTAATCTGGAGCCCAAACAAAACAACATAACTCCCCGTTTGCCGTTTAAAACACGTGGAGTCTTTCTGTTTAATTTTGATTTTCCTTATTCTTGCATTATTTTCCCAAGTACTTAAAAACGAGGAGGAAACCACTATGTTTACAAATGTGAAAACAACCACATTTGTCTTATGTTTGGGCGCCAGATAAAGCATGTGATGTCACGTACAAGGGGTCTATTATTGTCCGAATGGTCATGAAGACTTGATTTAGATAATGAAAAGATCAAAGTAGAGTTATCAAAGTGGAGTTAAAGGTCAGTAAAACAAGGTCTGGTCCAAAAAATTTTGCTAAAAGTGCTTACGTCATGATTCTACAATTTTATTTTTCGTTTTAATTAATTGTAGATTTCTACGCTTACTAAAAATATAGCTAAGTTAAAATATTGTAAAAAGAGCCTATCTATGAATTTTATTTTAAGCAAAACACGTGTTGATTATGCAAAATTATACTAATATGCAAGAAAAAATACGTAATACATTTTCATTTACTCGAAGGCAAATTGTTTATAACACATTTTTTTCTTTTCTATGCAATTCCATCTTAGAGGATTTTCCTGTATACCATTTTTCAGATTTTTAACGCTTCAATACATGGAATATGGATTAACAATATTAATAACAATTGAAAAAATTGCATACGAAAAAATAGGAATTCATTTTTAAAAAATAGATATCACAGCTTGGGGTACTTATATAAAACTGAAAATTATAAACATAGAAAAAAGTTAAGATTAATATCTTTGGTCAGAACTCCTCGTACGAGGAAAATTTTTAACCAAAGGTATGTAAAAAAACCAATGTTTTGTGTAAATTTTTTGGGCTTGGGCCGAGATTTAATTTTTTTTTCGATTGGGTCGTTGCTCGGGCCGAACTTTTAACTTTTTTTGTCGCGCCGGTTTGGGCCGATATTTTTTTGTAAAGGCCGGGCTGGATTGAATTTTTAATTTTTATATTGGGCCGTATTTTTATTTCTAATAATCGGGTCGGGCCAATATTTTTCTGTACGGGTCGGATTGAATTTTTAATTTTTTAGTCGGGCATCGACTATCCCTGAAATTTTCGGCCCTTGCAAACCTCTAGGGAGGCCTCTGATTCAAGAAAACTCAAACAATCATTTTACGCACTTATGAAATCTTCGATTAATATATCAGAAACCATGATTATTTGGGCTAAAACATTATAATGTGAGTCACCGGTACATAGTCAGATGGCTATGGGGGGGCAGCTGTATCAGGCTCTAAGCTTCAAAAGGCCCTGTGAAAAACCGATTTCTATACAGCATGTGCATATAGGACATGCAGGAGTATCATCTGACCTCTGTTCGGGGCCTCCAACTTCTGCTTGTACTCTTGACGAGTGAATTTAAACCATATTATGAGGAAAGAGAAAAATTCTGAAAACAGAAACACTGCAGCATATTTTTACTATTTTTTAAAATATCAGACTCACTTGTGGCTTCATGATCCCTGAATTTCACCCAACACATTTAAAATGATATTGAATATCTGCTGTCTTTTCCTGAAATCTTTTGTACCTGTTCCTATACCTGTACCTAATAAAAAATAAACAAAAAAATCTTGATGTTTATGTCTGCTGCTTGCATAAAAAGTGAAGCGTAATATTAAATTTGCTTTCCAGTTTTACTTTAACTCCCTTGACGACAGGTTTCTTTTGATTTAGATTTATGCGGACGAAAATACGATAATATTAAATCTATACAATAAAGGCCAAACGTATCTGTGCGTAACGCATACATCATGTTTTGAATGGCAACACTTTCCGATGAAATTTCTGTTTTGCAATTTTCGCTATTGTAAATTTTTAAACTTCTAGACATTGCACGGTTTCAATCTTTATACCATCGTTTAGAGAAAAAAAATGCACTTTTAAATGCCGTTTGTTAGAAAACGGTATCTCAAATTGTTTTTGAGATATTAATTTTTTTGTAGTTTTTGGTTCAATTTCTCTAATGGTGGCAACTTGGGTATCGCATTTATGTGGGAAAAAGAGAAAAAATAGCCATAGAGTAAAAGAGAAAAAAAATAGAGATGCAGTTTAGTGGCTGGAGGTGACGCCAAAAATGTAACTCTAAAATTCGCTGCATTGCATCGCTGCACAACGGCGTGCTTTCACAAAAAAGAAAAACTTTTAGCGATGCAATTTTAATTCATAATACAATGAAATGCTATTTTATAATGCTAAAATATATTCAGATCTTTTTCATTTAGAGAAAAAATTATGTTAAAAAATTCGGTCTCTGTTCCATGTGATTGTTTTGTTTGGGTCGAATGAGATACTTATATCGGAAGAATAACGCCCATCAAACCGTTTTAATCGCATACTGCACCTCCATCTATCTCTTTTCTCCATGGAAAATAACAGATCACTGTATATTTTAGTTGTCATTTTTTTCATAGCAACTGAAAAAAATAGTAATTAAAAACCTGTTATGTCAATATATTGTCGGCTATAAAACCCGGTGAATGTTGTTGGTTTTATTTCGTTTTTATCTATGAATTTAGTGACTTTTAGTTCGTTGTAAACTTATTTTACAAAAGATACATCAATTAACCTTTACAAAAATGTATTTTAAAGAATATCTGGGTGTCATATTTTCTTAGTTGTTTTTAAAAACTGAGAAATCAATTTTATTCTTTGGCTAATAACTGCTATCTTGCGTCTAATACGCAGGGCCATTGTGAACAATAGGGAGGGCTCAAGAGAATGTAGGGGGGCTCATAGTTTTTTTTCTCTCTCTCTGATGCAAAAAGATAAATTAGTGCATATTCATATTGTAGGTACTCTGTTTCTTATTAAACTGTTAAATTAACTTCATTTTATGCTTAGAAAAGTATATGGTGATGAAGTTTTGCGTGTATAACTGTTGCAAAATAGCCCATCATGTTAGCTTCATATGTACAAATAGGATGAGGGAGTGTTGAAACACTTATTACTTACCCATCGTACGTAGTATAGGGTAAGTCTTGCAATCGTTTTGAAAATCGAAATTTTTTTTTTGACGGATTTACACCTTTTAGACACTGGTGTCTGTCTGTCAGTCAGTCTGTCTGCCTGTAAACGCTCTATCTCACGAACAAATTGAGATAGAGACTTGAAATTTTGTAAGTACTTAGTATGTAAGAATGGGACGAAGCATTTGGAATATCAGGAACCTCGATTATCCGGAACTATTTTTTCCGGATTCTCGAAAAATTCGTTCTGATGAAAGGTACATAAAAATTTTCGAATTTTTTTATTTTAAGGAATGCATGTAAAAGGCAATAAAAAACACAAATTTTGCATAAAGAACGAAGTCGATCGGATTATTAGTTGTTGAGATATTTGTAATCCTGTTTTCCACATTCTTCGATTTTTCATGATCCTATATTTCATTCAAATTTCAATTCAGAGGTATATTTTAATTGAAAATGAGACGCTTCATCCGACGCAGCAAACTGTTAGTTAATATGATTATCATTTTTGGAGTTATAAGGATGTTTCTTTTACGTAGTTTGGCGTTTTATATAATTTGTTGAAATTGGTGCATCAGCAATTCATTAATAGAGTATTACTATGTGTATTAACAACATTTAAATGTAGTTTTGGAATTGAAATACATTGTATAAATAGTTTTCACATATTTTATTTTCATATGCATATAAATGATGGGTAAGTATTACGGTGGCCTCCAGCGACTAGTTTTAGATACAATTTAGTAATTCTGCAAAACTGTAAAAGGGTCTCAAAACTAAATTAGATTTTTGAACAGAACTTCATTTGAGTTTTCGGAACAGAAATTCATTGAGTGACCTTGGAATCTTTTCCAGGAGGGGGGGGGGAGCCGCCCATAGCGCCCCCTTAGTTACGGCCCCGCTAATACGGAAATACTGATAATTTTAAAGCTGTATATGATTACATAAATAATATGTTTCATATAAAATTGCTATTTGGAATTAGTTGGCAGTTTAAAAAGCCTATTACGCAGAAAAAATTTATTAGACTTTCCAATTTTAAAATTTAAAAAAGTTTTTCACCTTTACTTTGTGACCTGGGAACCCCGGGTTCGGTGTACTAGTATCAATAATGTCTGAAATTTTCAGTTCAATCGGAGTTTATTTCCAGAAGTAAGAACGCAGACAGACGGACAGATGGCCAGACAAACCAAAATTATAAACACTTTTCAACTTTCTTGGAAAGTCTTAAAAATGATCCTTTGGTAGAGCAGCCAATTTTCACATGACAGTCAACAATTTGCCGAAATGTAATACCGTAAAACCCTGATCTATCGTTCCCACATCTATAGTTTTCTCGCAATGGTCATTTTATTTCTACGATCCCTGCACAAATTATACTTAAATAATGTTAACGTAACACGCACCCATCGTTTTTTCAAAAAGTTGTTTTCCCGCATTCATCGTTGTAAAATTTTTCTCCTCTCCGAAATGAAATTGAAAGTCATGCAAATCCATATGACATACAAACTGGAATTATGTCCTTTATCCTAAAATAATTTATTTGTGCTGTTTGTGTTAATAATGATGACAATAATGTAGATGAAGTGTGATAGTATTTAGGCGAGGATAACATTATGTTTCCATTGATCAAGATGTTGCTAATTGTGTTGTCCTAAACATAAGAGAAACAAAGAATAAGATTACGTTCATGCCGCCGAAGCTGAGCCACCAGTGCTAATTCTGTCTGATGAAATTACAGCATTTGAAACTGCATGGACTTTTATATATGCATTTAAAATTACAGAAATTTATCAGAAAAATGTTGCACATCTTAAAGATTTTTTTTTTTTTTTTTTTTTTTTTTTTTATTAAAAAACTATGAACGAAAAACCACTCAAAAATATTATTTAAAAAAATAAATATGAAATTTCTATAATTTCGATTTATTTCTTTTACAGTTTAGTAAGCAAAAATATTAATTTTTTTAAATAAATATGAATTTCCTATAACTTCAATTTATTTATTTTATAGTTTAGTAAGCAACAAATACGTATCTAATAGGATACTGTATACATTGCATGCATTAGTAATACATAAACATATGTTTTTTCGTATTTTGAAGTGAATCCACATTCATCGTTTTCCCGCACCCATCGTTTTTTTTCTCGCACCCCTCGAAAAACGATGAATCGAGACTCTACTGTATATTGTGATAGTCCACAGACCGTTTTAACATATCTGCTTTGCGCTAAATTCAAATACCGGGCGTTTCGTATCTAACTTTGAAGGAATAAAGAATGGACTATGATAGGTGATTTTACCTTACTTCAATAAGCTATGACTCTATCTGAGTTTGGGGCTGGTCTTGGTTGGATACCCTGCATTGTATTTCACATGATTATGCGACAAGTTTCATTTAAATCCTCAGAATTTTTTTTAACAAAAAAAAAATTAACACTAAGTATTTTTTTTTTTTTTTTTTACAGAAACATATTTTAACACACTTTTCATGTTTTTGTTTCAAGCATTGCTTCAATTCCCTTCTTATTGCGTAGGATATTAAACAAGATATTGTTTGTCTTTTAAGATCAAAATAATATTTAATTTTTTTTGAGGGGGAGGAATTATAGTAAAAAATTAAAGTAACTATCTAAATAGCTTTATATAAAAGTTTACTGTAACGTAAGAAACATGTCAGAGGTTATTTGATAATTATCAAAAAATTCTTATCGGCGTGGCCTATATCGGAGGTAGATTTCGAAGTTAAGTACTCATGTCGACAACAAAAAATAAAATATGATTAGAAATAAACATTGTTTAACAACTTTATATAGCCGCTTTTGAAGAACTTTTAATTTCCTTTTCCCGTAAGGGCTGCTTTTATCAGAATCATCTTAAGCTATATTCGGCACAAATGCCCACTTTGACAGCATTTTAAAAAATAAATGCTGACATTATAAAAAAATCGACCAATGCGGCACATTATATAGTTCGTAAGTAAGAGAGACTGTCAGTTGAATACATTTGAGTACAAACTTGAATGTATAAATTAGTCATAAATAAGCAATTTGTTATTTGAATACATCCTCGATTCTTCAATCGCAATCGTTTCAGGAAATTTTGTTCGAATTGCCCACTGTGGCAGCTTTTTAAAAAATATATTCTACCTTTATCAAAACACCCCCACAAACACTCGACTTATGGCCATAAGCTGGTTTCGTTGCGGCCAGAAAGAGTTACGGCCATTTGTGACTAAACAGTATTGTGCCATAAATGACGCGCCGCTAATTGCGGCAGCGATCGTCAAGCCGCTATCGGATCGGCGACGAAAGAACTGTTGCGTTTACTTTGCCGGCCAACTTTTAAGGGTCGGTTTCTGGCTAGCATGTAACGGCCCACCATTTTGTAGAAAGCAGAGGGCTAATGTCGTTTAACCAGCATTTTTATTTAAAGAGAGGAAATGTTTTTTGTCTCAATTTCTTTCAGTGTAAGTTTAATTATTTTAAATCTGAGTTTAAATAAGCATATAAAAATTATGCGAGATATATATTTAAAACAGTGAAATAGATGGCATATTTTTATTTAGTTTGAAAAAATAGAAAAAAAATAGAAATGGTTTTAAAAATGTATATAATATTCCAAGTATTTTTTTTCAGCGACGCCTTATTACATCCATTATTCACAAAAAAAGAAAGAAACAAAGAAATTGAATAAATATTTAAAATGATTTATAATAAATAAATAAAAAAAACTCATTTAGATTGTACTTAAAGCAGTCTATCTTTCACAACTCTCAGTAATTTCAAACTTTCGCATTACACACGCAATATTATTTTTAGCCAAAAATGCGTAAATATTTCTAAAATTGGCTTAAAAATACAATTAATTTCTCTCTCTCTCTCTCTCTTTTTAAGGAAAGATCATAATTTTTCTTATTCAAAGTGTTTGTTTCGGTGAAAATATTTAATAAAACGAGGAATTTATTTTTTATGCTCTAAAATGTACATTAAACGACTTCTTCTCCTTCGCACATTCTTAAAAGTTACGAATAAAATTATCTTCTCTATAAATTATGTATTAAAATGTATATATGTATGTTTTTATAAACACGCTGGAATGAAATTCATTTGAAAATATTTTCCTTAATATACAAAAGCAAAATATGTCTTATTGAGTACAATAACAAAAAATTTTCTTTTAAAGAAAAAAAAATAAATCCTTAAACGGAACGAATTCCAATTTGAAGAAGCATCTAATAAAAACATCTATTTAAATTCATATTTGCTCGGAAATGAATGAAATTGCAGGATCTGTTACTCAGAAATTATGTAATCGAAAGGTGGTTTATATTTTTTAGTAAATCTAAAAAAGAATAAATAAAAAAAAAAAATAAAAAATCAGCAAATACTGTTAAATTGGGAGTTTTGAATCTGTGTTCTGAAGATGATACTGCGAGACAGGAGGAAAAACGGTTGTTACGTGACCACAACCGCTTACATCCCAATAATTTACTTATAAGAAAATGGAAAATTTATTCAACTTTAAATCGCTTTAGTTATCAGGCTAGCCAGTTTAATGCCTTTTCCTTTAAAAATGAGTCAGAAATTGCATAAATATTTAGCGTTGTTGAATAGGGATTTGGCAGTCGCCTTATAGCTGAACGAAATCTTTTGTGAAAACAAAACACTATATAAAGTTATTTGTTTAAATATAGATTATATATTTAAATATTTATTATCAATATTTTATAAGATATAATTCATATTTACAGTAAACTCTGTTTAAGAGGAATCTATTGGGACAGAGAAAATTATCCATAGTAGAAATATTTCGCCTTAGAAAAATTTTACGCTATGTATTCACAAGAATTTTATAACCTTTCAGAGTTAAACTAATTTCCGTCTTATACAGAGTATACTGTATTTATGTTGTTATATTTATTTTGTTAAAAAATTAATTTCTTAAGAAGATACTGTGAACTTAAACGAAATATTTGTTTTATTAAATTGTAATTGTTAAAAGGCATTTTCATTTTTGTTAAGACATTTTCGTCTCCCTCCTCCCCTTATTTCTAAGCAGATGATGAAATTTTATAAAAGCTTTCTTTATCTTTCAAAGACATAGAAAAAAAATTCTTGTGACAAAAAAATAAGTTTGAAAAAGACATTATTGAAGACAAAGGTTTCTTTTAATTATTTAATTTATAATTATAGATTTTGATAAATTACAGCATGTAAAAATTTCCCCCTGAAACATTTATTTTTTTCCACTATACTATATCCACTAAAAAAACATTTGGGAATTGTCGAAGTGGAGAAAGATGTTCAAGGTCACTATTGCCTGAGGGGATTTCTTGGAATTTAGTGGGGTTCGCCGCATTGCTAGAGAAACTGGGTATTGTCGGAGAGGAATTTGAAGCTTTCAGTTTTGCATTATCGATCTTCTCTTCACTGTAGTTGTAGTATGCTGTCGGCATTTAACTGTCCGTGTGCAGAAATTCTCCAAAGAAAAGTTCCAGATTAGTATAGTAAGTCTTACCTAGTATTTATATGTTTATTCATTAAAATTTTAATAGATTAAAATCTGAACTTACTTTTGCATCATTGTTTTTATTATTAAATCGTTGTAGAGTAACGTAATATAAATCTATGAGAAATTTTTACCAAACGTAGAATGATATTGGATTATTTCTGGCGCAAAGCAAGTAATTAAGAAATATCGCAAAACTGTGATAATTAAAATTTGATTAAAGTTTATTTTTATTTTTGAATCTTTTCGAAGTAATTATTTTAATTTTACAACCATGTACACATATGAGATAAAAAATTGTGAAGCCTTAAATAGTTTAATATACGTAAAGTTTATCCTTATTTTAACAGGTAAAACATACATTTTTTTCACACGTGAGTTTAAATTAGCAATACAGGGCATGCTTTTAAAAATACCACAAAAACTTTATTCTTATTCTTGTTAACATATCTTTTCGAATAATGATTTGTATTTTGGTATCGTGCATGGATAACATTACATAATATTTAATATAGACTGTCTTTTTCATATTAATATTTTGTGTAAATTAAGAAATATTGAGCGTATTATTTATTATTTTTTTCTCTCAAACTTAGAATTTTATCGTCGTTTTGAAGTAATAGATGTTATTTTCCGATCATGTCATAAAAAATATTGTTAAAACTTTGGAGTTTAAATTTATTTTTATTGTTAAAAAAATCGAGAAATTTTTTTCGCATAATTTAATACCCGTAAAATTTCGACTAGTATAGAAAATTTTATTCATTAAACAATATGATAAAGTTTTTTTTAAAAAAAAGAACAAATTTTAATTCAATAAAATTACGTAAAATCGTTAAAATAATGGTTGCATTTAAAATTACTGCAAAGATTGAAAAGATTAAAGTATGTTTATGAATTAATGAAAATTCTTGTAATACTTGAATACTGTTGCTACTTTATTCAAGCGAAAACAGCTGCTTGCTAAGGTTCATCCTATGGATGGTTTATTTAAAATTATGTTTTTTATTTTAAATATTTCTGAGTCGAAATATGATTGTTTGCTTAGGGAATTATACCCCGAAAATTGCGGTTTATATATATGTATATTGCATTGGATTGCTGAGGTCGATCTCTGCAAAGCGCTCGTTTAGTTTTCTAACTTTGTTACTTTGTTCATAGGTTTTTTTTTTTTTTTTTTTTTTTTTCTTTTTTTGACTGGGATACTATATTTTCAAAAACAAAACATTCTAAAAAAGTGAAGATCCACCTCAGTTATCCTGTGTAAGAAAAAATTTTAAATTTCAAATTCGAACGAGATATTTACCTCCCCCCCGCCTTATGATTAACGTTAACAAGTGTGTGTTTTCGTGTGAGTGAAGTTTCTTCTTAAGCTGTGAAAGAAAAATCTAAATGTGAAATTTAAAAATATTTAAATGATGCAAATATAACGATTGTTTCTCAGATTATAATTTAATAAAATTTTAATAAATAAGCATATATTGGTAACAGGCTTATCAATAGATGTAAAAATCACATAAAATGAAACATATATATATATATATATACACACACACATATATATATATATATTTACAAATACATGAAATTTAAATGTAGCACACGTAACAGATCATATTAAGGTTATATAAATTGCTTAAGGGTAAATTCAAAATTTGTTCTATGAAAAATTCTTGTTACAAAATTATTTAAATAATAAACTGTTTTCCCTGAAAAAAAAATTAATAATCGTTCAGTACATATTTCAAAATAACATACATAAATTTATTTATCTTAACCTTTTTTAAATACAATACTTGGTATAGTGAATTAAATAAATAATTATTCTTTTCAATTAAAACTTTCATAATCTACAACAATTTATATAATTTTAAAATTATTTTAATATATTCAAAGTTTGATCTATAAAAATATTTTCTGGAAGATTTTTTAAATGATAAAGGTTTTACACGAGAAACAATATATTAATTATTATTTAGGTACAATTTTCAAAAGAATTGTGAATTTACTATTTTTAAACTTTCGGAAATTTTCAAAACCTACTACTTGGCATAGTGAAGTTATTAATTAGCTTATTTTTTGTTTCAATTAATACTTTTAAAATCTATATGAAATGCAACTATTTAGAAATGGCATTACACATGAATTTTTAAAATATATAATTGGAAAAAAAAATAAAATTAATAAATTCACTTTGCCAAATAATAAGTTTGGAAATTTTTCAAAAATGTAAATATGTACATAATTCTTTTGAAAAAATTACCTAAATAATTATTAATATATCGTTTTCACGCAAAAACACTTATCATTTAAACAATCTTCCAAGAAATATTTTTATAGATCAAATTTTGAATTTATGCTTTTGTAATCTTTATGGCACGAAACTGGCAGGCTTTTGGCTAGTTAAAATTGAAAATACACCAGAAAAGGCTTTTTTATGGGCAGCTTTTGGCTAAATTTAATTCTTCAAACACAAATGGCTGGGTGAGGGTCATCTCCTGGCCAAACTTTATTTTTACTGGCCTTTAAAAGAATAAGTGTGGCCAGTTTGTAGCTGTCTGATATTTTTGATAAAACTTTAATGGCACATTTGTGGGCAACTTCTTGTATTTATGGCCATTTATCTTCTAGTTACTTTCTGGCCGGCGTGACAGTTTTTTGATGGAGCCGTTACTGCCAAAGATGGCGGGCCGTTATCAAACACTTTGGGCCACCACTAACGACGCCTATAGTGGCCCACCAGTTATGTGTTTGTTGGGAATGTATTGATGATATATGGTATATTTTACTTTTTAACCACACAATAGTACAATAATGTTCTCTAATTTAAAACGGAAAGTTGCCAGAACATTTAAATAAATAATATATACATAAGCATCTATCATTTATCCTGTTTTAATAAGCTGAAATTACTTAATTTTAATAATATCCATTGCATTTACTAGCCGCCATGTACTGCATGACGAAAAATGGCTACCAAACATGTAAATGTTGAAGTTCACGCTGGATGGAAAAACGTGGCCTTCACTGAGTTGTTTTCGTCTAGAACGCGCGCAGATATCAACGGGAACTTTGTTTCGTCCTTGGCACGCGCTGCCATGTTGTTTCATCCTGTAATATTTGCTTCGACGCGAAGCTTACAAAATCGCGAACAGATGGGCTAGTTACGTGTTTTCAAAGCTGCGGTTCTTGTAAGGTAAAGTAGTTTCTTTGCCATATGTTTGCATCCCTGCCCCTAATTTAAATTTTCACCACTTGCTGCATATGTGCGCGCTAGTGGTATTTTAAATCAACCAATTTAATTTAAACAATGACCTCATGGAAACGGAGTTAAATAATTTATAAATTTTTTGGCTTAATATTTCTGATTTGAATGTAATTAAATAACAAATATGCTTTAACTAATTAGATACGTGGGTCAAATAGTATATTTATTTCTTTAAAATATTAAAAATGCTTCTGAATACAACTAACGTATGAACACATCTAAACTTCTACTCAAAATAATAATAATAAAATTACACATAAATCTTATTAAAGTCATTCATTAATAACAGATAAAAATTATTAAAAAAAATTAAATGACTTTTATAAAAAAACTGTACAGTATGATCTTTAAAAATCTGATTGGTCTTCTTAAAAAGGACAAAGGAAAAAATATATAGAGATGTTGCAAGTTAAAATTCATTTTTTATTTAAATTTCCTAGTATTTTCGTCCTGCAATCCCTTGGTCTTTGTCAAGGATATTTTTTATTACTTACTGTTCCATTCATTGAAATAAATCACAACATTTGAAAAGCGGGAGTCTATAATTATGTAGATAGATTAAAGTAGAAGTAGCTGTACTTTGAATTGAACTTCGGTAGAGAAAAATATGTAATTTAAATATCGTTTTAATGTTATATATATAGATATACATACACATATATATAGTAATAATTGCGCAAAGGAACATAGAAATCTGGAACTAACTTCAGAAATTATAGATTACATACATTAAAAGTAAGATATATTTTTTTTTAATTTTGCATCATAATCTGGATTTTGCCCTTTTTTAAAAAATTTTGATATAATGATAATATATAATATTCTGATATGAAATTAATAAAAATATATTTCAGAATTATTAAGGTAATAAATAAAAAAAATGCATTTGAATTTAATTCAATGAATAATGATAAATTAATAATTAATTTCGTATTTCAAAATTCAGTAAATTAGCTACGAACGTTAACAGGTTCTCATAACTCAAAAACTAAATTTCATATAATTCTTTTTTTTTTTTTTTTTTTTTTTTTTTTTTTGTAAATATTTATTTATGCAAATGTATTATTTTATGTTAGAAACTAATGCATCACTATTTATTATTTTGTAGTAATTATTTATTACACATAAAAGAAATTGACAAATTTACCCAATTAGTCTTTAAAATGCCCATTAAAAGTGGACTATGATGCTACTATCTTAAGGTGAGATATATCATAAATAATCCGCGCAGTTTTAATTATCCAATAAAAGTATTTTAACAATAATTGGGGTTTAGGTATATTGTAAATTATTTGTACTTTACATTTTATTTTTAACTGTCTCTCAAGTTGTTATGCTAAATTTAAAAACTTTACATTAAATGTATTTAATGTAAAGTTTTTTTAATTAATTATTAAAGTTTTATTTATTTATTTATTTATTAAATATGTAATTGCAATTTTTCATGAAAAAGAGTTTGTTCGCAATGGGAGTAAATTAAAATAATAGACATGGAAAAATCACATTTTATTTATTATTTAAGAATTCAAGGAGGAGTTTTCTTTAATTATTTATTTTTGCAGCCTTTTAAGATTTGGTTTGGTTTGGTTTGTTTTTTCGTCCGATTATCTACACTAGGAATATAGGACCGGGGAGAGTGCCCTTCGTGGGGTCTTTCTAAGGGAACCTAACCCGTATTTACGCAAGGTTCGAAGAAAACCACGAAAACTCCGAACGGTTAGGCCGACAGCCGCCATTGGGTTCGAACCCAGCACCCGCCGTCTACCTGTTGAGAGGTCTGAACCTCTCGGCCACTGGTGGGGCAGCCTTTTAAGAAACAAGGAAAGTTTAATTTATAGACACACTCCTACCCGCTCCAGAAACCTTATTTTTCATAATAAGATTAGAAATTTATGCTTATATAAAAAGAGAAAGGCACAGAAAATAATAATAATAATAATAATAATAATAATAATAATAATAATAATAATAATAATAATAATAATAATAATTCCTTTCTAATAATTTTCGCTATCAAGAACAATTCAATACATTTAGGTAAATTTTATTAAAATTTTGTACTGCGTGTATTCAATTAAACTAATTTATAAGGTACATAAAAAGTTGTAAATGCAAAAATTGGATTAAAAATTTTAAATATGTATTTTAAAATAAATCTTAATATTATTTTTTTAAAATCCAAATGATGTAAAAAATGTAATATTTTAATTTAACACACATTATTAAACAGATCTTTGTTAAAAATAACTTAAATAAATGGCTCCTTTTTTGCTATAGTTTTTAAATTAAAAGGTATTATGTTCTTCATTAAATTATTAAAAACATATCAATTTCAATGATAATTATTTTGTATAATTTTTTCTGTTTTTATTTATAGAAATCATTTATATATTTAAGTAAGATTTTCCTAATGGTATTGCAAACTAATTAGTACCTAAAAGTATTAGAAAGTAATAGTTAATATTAGTATTTTATTTCTTCCCTTTTCACTTTTATTAATTATAAATTCAAAATCTTACTAGGATTAATAAGATCATAGGGGTAATTCTTAGAATTAAAATTTTCATGTTTCTTAACAAGATGCAAAAATGACGAATTAATATATATATATATATATATATGTAATGATATGACGACGATGTTCTATAATAATGTATAAGCTCTAGTGGAATACCATGTTTGCTGTAGAATACTACTATTCACTAAGAATCAATAGCGGAATGAGCTGAGCAGTCGTTCTGGTAAGTGGATAAGCCATGGATTTGTTCTTTTAGGAGTTTATCCGGAATAAATGTAAGTCAGTTCGTTTTTTATTCAATATTTATTAAGATAAAGACATAAATTTATCCCACTGGTAACTATTGCATAAATCTAACACTACGACTTTCGCTCACCAAGCTGCAACATTCCGGCGTTCTACGTGATCGGAAAAAATGATATGGGCGTCCTACTAGTTAAAGGGTCAGATGCATTCTGAGCTCTGAAAACCTAGAATGAAAATCCAACACTTGCACGAAAAACTAGCCCCTCATCTCTCCGCGTCAGTCATTTTAAAATCCAATTAGGATTAACTTCGAGGCTACGCGTCAGAAATCCTCACCACTGATCGGTATACGAGGCGTGGCCTTCCCGTAAGAACTATATCATGTCTCGCAAATAGCTAACATCTCAGCGCATTAACACAAATCAGGTGATGTTAATAAAAAATAAAATTAAAATCCCGAGAATATTCTAAATAGGAAAAAGATTACGAAATCGCTTCCCGCACTTTTTGAGAAACAAGCAATAAATTATTAATAAGTGAAATAAAATAAGAAAAAGAATTTTAGCTGTTAAAAGATTAATACATTACGAAACTAAGATTAAAAATATATTCCACAAATTTAGAATTAAAAGCTGAGAGAGAACAAAATGGCGCAATTTTTTTTATTTTATTGCATATATATAAAGAAAATAAAAAAATTCTTAAGGATGTATTCAAATCCAAACGGCATATTTTCTGATTTATTTTAAAATTCATTTTTGTTGTCAAAAGCATCAAAAATGGTAGATTCAATTATTCAGAAACTATAAATTGCGCTTTTTTTTTTTTTTTTTTTTTTTTTTTTTTTTTTTTTTTTTTTGCTGTTGCAGTTGCTGTTGTTTTTGAGCAGCAACTAGTGAAAAAACTTCTGTAAAATGTGGCGTTTTGAGCTGAATTTCCAGAAGCGAGAAATCTGGGGGCAAAACAATAAAATAAATAAAAAATGTTTCTATTGAAAAAATAATTGTTTATAAATAAAATTTTAATTAATTGAGCGAAAACTGAAAGCATTTTATGCATCTTTTCAAAAATCACTTCAGCGAGTTTCATGTTTTTACCTAAAATATGAATCTGAAAATGTGACCCGAAATTTTCAGTTGCTGTGCGCGGGAATGATTTTTTTTAAATACACTTAATTAATTACTAAATATGATTTTTACTATGACTAGCCGTAATTTTTTCAATTTATTGGAAAGCATACAGGTAAATTTGAAATAAATTTACCGTAAAGTAAATAAACAAATAAATAAAAATATGCCAATATTAGAAGATATTATTCCTAAATGAAGATAAAGTATAAATAGATTTTTTTCAGGTATTCAAGAAAAAAAAAATATTCAGAGGGCATATATTGAAGGACACGTACACACATATACTTAAATATAACTGTAATTTTAAAAGATATCAATTAAATATTTGGCATTAAAATGTATGCCTTCCTTGCCCTTTCTCTCTCCCTCTTTTTTTTAATACTTTACACTGAAGAATTTTTATTTCAAATTCCCTTACTTATGGTGTCATATAAATTTAGTATTTGGTTTTAAAATAGGCCCCTTCCTTTCTTTCTCACTTTTCTTTATATCATTACTAATTTATTTTAATCAGTCTTTTTATTTCAAATTCACTCGCTTATGATATGATATAAATCACACATTTAATATTAAAATATGGAACCCACCCCTTACCTTTCTCACCCTCTCTCTCTCTTTCTTTATTTTTTTAACTTTAAGTTTTTTTTTTATCAAATTCACTATTTTCTGATGCCATATCATAAAAAGTAAATCATATGGGTAGTCGCAAAAAGAATTATATAATATTGTTATTGTTATTATTTTAGAAATACAGTAAAGACTGTTTTTAATTTATTGTTAAGAAGAAAAATGAAATAGAAAATTGATTTCAAAACCATTACGGGAATTTTTTTAGACGTTTAGCCAGTAGTATGACACCCGTTTGTAAAGTGGGAGGAGCTTTCTTAGTTATATATCCCGGAACGTACTGCGATTTAGTGCCGATCGATGTACTTAAAACGTTTATTAATGAAAACGAAGCAGGAATGAATTGTTTGTATATTAGATATTTAAATGTGGACTAAAAAATATTAAATATTTTCCAAGAACGTAGCAAAAAAGCCGTAGCAGATAATTTATAAAATTTTGAGCGGAAAAAATGCTAATAACACCATCCTCATAAAATATACATCAACGTTGTAAAATAGGCATTTTAAGGAAAGAAGAGAGTCAATAGACGCTTTCAGTGTGACGTCAGTCATGACATTTTCCTTGGATACTGACTCCAAACAAACGGTTGCTATGTTTCATTTATTATTAAAAATAAATTGTAGAAAATGGTATCATTGCACATAAAACATGAAACATGTGTCTATTATATATAGCTAAAAAATATTGCTGAAATGTGCAAGTAAAATAGTGAATACAACATAGCAACCGTTTGTTTGGAGTCAATATCCAAGCAAAACGTCATAACTGACGTCACGACTGAATGCGTCGGTTAGAACCCACGCGTTCAATAGAGATAACAATTAGCCCTTTCCGGCACGGGCAAAATCTCTAGTAAAATGAGAAATTATCGACTGACACCGGAATTCAAAAACGATATTTTTTAGATATTTTGAATTCCTTAATTTAAGCTTTTATTGTAAGAGCAAAATTTTACTAAAATATTACTGGTGCCGTTGGCAAGTTTGGAATTAAAATTAGGTATCCCAGACCGGGCACAGTGTGCCGGAAAGGGTTAAGAAGGCCATTCCTATCTGCCTTCCTGTTACAAAGACCGGAGGGCATCCCCATGCACCCTATATCTCTTGTGCAGACAATCGGCCACTACACCAACACCGTCATTATTTCGTTTAGACTTGATATAAACTTGGGATCAGAGTATCGTCTTCTAATTAGGACAAGGTTAATGAATGGATTAACGAGACACAGGCCACGTCCCATGAATACCATTGTTTCCAAACACTAATCACCGCTCTTTTTGAGCGCTGAATTTTTTATATAAATAAAGCGAAATTTTCTATTCGAAGACAGTGATGAATATATGTTCTGGTTCTGTAAATTGTTATTTGCCCTTCCCCTTTTTTTTCTGTGTGCGTAGTCCAAAAAAAAAAAAAAAAAAAAAAAAAAAAAAAAAATTGATTGAATAATTTAGTTAAAAAAAGAAATGCCTTCTATCTGTCTGACATTTTATATGGTATAACTTTTTAAATCACACTCTAGTGAAAAATCTATTTGCATTTCCACGCTTTATTTAAACGGTTTACGGGGCAACAGTTGGGGCCACGATAAAATCCAACAAAAAACGATATAGGCGCTTCCCTGGGTCAGAGGATTTTTTCCACTTCCAGGAGTATAATCCGTGGTTTATCGAAAAATATTTCTTTTTATGCGCGCAAAAAGCAATAAATTCCTAATCTTCTCCTTTCGGGTACACTGTTCGATCAGTGACATAATAATAATAATAACAACAACAATAATAAGGGATTAAGCGCGTGCGATATTCAGGATCTATATAAAATTTAGAGAAAACTCAAAGTTTCACACCAGATAAAATTTAGTATAAAATTTTTCAATAATACAATACAACACATGATTGTGAGCTGGTCTTTGAATGTTCTAGTTCATGCAATTCGCTATATAAGCGAATTTTATAATAAGAGAGAAATTAAGTTATCAAATGTTTGTTTGATTTTCAACATCATTAATGTGCCTTACTCTATATAACAAAGATAAATTTTTTGCTACCGTAATATTTCATTATATGGCGTTTTCGGTTATTTCTCTCATTTTTAGCTACCTTTGTTAAATTTCCGATTTGCTGATTAAAAAAGAAATAAATGGAATCGTCAGCGGCATTTCTATGTATACATTTTGATGACAATAAATCTATATTTCAAAATGTGACTGAAGGAGACGTTATTTCTGCACATCAAGGAGTTAATACTTCTTTGGCCCAAGCAGAGAAGGTCGCATTATGACGCGGACTCAGTATCTCGGATGCTGTTTAGCTTCTCGTAAAAGCATGGAAAACTTTTGAAGTGTCAAAATCTAAGCTTAGAACTGAAATGAAATTAGTTCTTTATAGCTGTTAATTTAAAAATAGATTATCAAAAGTAAGATAAAAAAAAAAAAAAAAAAAAAAAAAAAAAAAAAAAAAAACAAGCAATAGTGTATTTTTATCTTGTGAAAATGTGAAATATAAGGTGTATACATACGATTTTGCTTTTATTAAATGTTTTACCATATCCTTTGTGTTGAGTGCGAGGATTTTTTTTCCTTGAACAAGGAATAAATGGAAAGCCTTAGTAGCAGAATTTAAGTTTCTGTATTTTTTTTAATAAACGCTTTTCTGGTGCAGGGCTTGTATCTCGCCTTTTTCTTTCTCTTTTTAAAAATCTCCGAAGATGCGATTTATACAAAATTTATGATTTATATCGTCTTACGATAAAATTTCTCATCAAAATCTCCAAATGGAGAGTCCACTTTCTCCCAGAAATTTCGCTGGGATGAATAACAACTAGTTGGATGTGCCAATCCCAAAACTTTCTTCTATCTCATACGTACATTTTAATATTTAAAAAAAAATAGTTACTCATTTTAATGATTTAATAATTTTAATTCAATACCATACGAACTTTGGTTTTCATCTTAAATTTTTGCTTCAATCAATTAATCGGAGTAAAAACGAATTTCCGTCTCTACACGAGCCGATGGATAATAGAATGATAGGCAGATTTTTTTTCAAATTCAGCGAGGACCTACTTGCCTTACCAAAAAATAATCATATACAAAAAATTTAGTTCGGTTCTAGGACTAACTTTATACACTTTTAGGTGGTGCAGTATTGGCATAAAATTGGCAATAAATGGCATAAAATTGGCTGTTGCAACGCCCCCTTCCGGCGGATTTTTTTCAAATTCAGGGAGAACCAACTAGCCATAGCCATACACTTACACAAAGAATTTGGTTCAATTCGATGCATAACTTCATGTACTTTTGGTCGGTACAATACTGAAAAAGGCACAAAAATCGCGATTGCAGCGCCCTCTTCCGGCGGATTTTTATCAAATTCAGGGAGGATCAATTAGCCATAGTCATACACATACACAAAAAGTTTGGTTCAATTCGATGCATAATTTCATATACTTTTGGTCGGTACAATATTAAAAATGGCACAAAAATCGTGATTGCAGCGCCCCCTTCCGGCGGAATATTTCAAAACTGAAAGTGGATCTGCTTGCCACATCCAAAAATATTCACAAAAAATTTGTTTCAATTCTATGCATAACGTCATACACTTTTTGATGGTAGAATGGCGACATACAGACATGCAGACGCACAGACACACGGACAGACAGACATTTTGTAAAAAAAAAAAATTTAATCTCTGACTCCTAAAACATGTAAATCCGTCGAAAACCGGAAGTCGAAAAAATTTCGATTACAATGCTTTCTTCTATTGAAGATAGACGAAAGTAAAAATGTAAACAGTTATTTTAAATGAAGGGGGCGGAGCTTGTCTGTAATAGAGAAAATGGTCGCTTTCATAGTAACCTGAGAATTAGCTCCTCTTCGTTTTCCCAAGATGTACCTGGTTGGCGCTAAATTTCATTACACTCCGAGATAAATTATCGGAAGGCTCCTCCCACACTTGAAATGAGCACCGCCTACTGACTAATCCTGTAAAAATAATATCCTAAAATGGTGCTGAAATTAGTTTTAGATTTTTTTTTCTTCTTAACAATTAATTAAAAATATTACTCCTCGTATTCTTAAAATAGTAATAATGATAATAATAATACAGTGAAATGCGTTTAATAGGAAATTAATAAGACTGAAAATCTTTTTTGTGTTAAAAGAATTTCTTATTAAAAAATTCGTAAAAAAATGAAAAACATCAAACAGATATTTAAAACTCATCTGAATTTTTTTATGCCAACAATTCTATTTCGATTTCCTTTTAAACTACTAGTAGGTTGCCATTAAGATAAAAAACAAGTAAAAAAACTGTTTTTTTTTTCAAAAATTTTTTCAACAACATATTAACCACAAATTGTTACAGATCGGCCAGTGTTTTATTCATCTCTCTATTCTTATACACGTCTAAAAAACTGAGTGCAACATTAATCATTTTCTGCTTTTCTGAAGTAGAGGGGATAGGAACGGCACCGTTGATTCCTTTGTCAGATTCATCGTCGGAATCTACATTTCACCCGAAAAATTTCGCGTAAAAAAAGGATTAATTTGCATAGTATAGTTTGCATAGTATCTGACTTCTATTTCATTTCGTGTTAACCAATTTTTCATGTTAAAAGTATTTCACTGTAACATATTCGTTGCTGCTCATAAAAGTTCCATTTTATATAACATCCTACACTAGTAAATTTCAAATAAATTTTTTTAAATAAAAAGTGAAAGACAGAGGTGGTGTATATGTATGTTGGGGGGAGAGTATGTTTTATTACCAAGTATTTAATTTACATTCTTCAACATTAAAGTTATAATTAAGTATATGTGTATCATATGTATCGTTATATATGTTAATATATGTATCATGAAAAATTTCTTTTCTGTAAAACCCGAAAAAAAAATATTTCTTTGCTCTTTATTTTGATTTTGATTTTGAACTAACATCTGTTAATCTTAACTTCAGATATATATATATATATATATATATATATATATATATATATATATATACATATTGATGTATGGTATATTTTTTCTGTTAACACATTACAAATGCATTTTAATTTTAAAATTTTTTATTATTTTTCTAATCAATTTAGTAATTTTTTGTGTTTCGTTTTTGATGTTTTTCTTCATTTAATTTTGTTTTTTTATGTGTGTTGGCAGCCCCAAATTTGTATTATTTTGCTTTTTCTTGGCTGATGAAACGAAGATGAAACCACATTAGATTTGTAGTTCCAAAGTATTTGGGGCTTGACAATTCTGCTTTGATTCTGCGAATTCCATTTGCATTATTTTATTTATTTATTTAATTTTCCCCCATGCTCATTGTGGTAATTTTCTATTACATTCAGTGATTCATATATTGTAATACAAATAAAGGTTTTATATATATACAGGGTGATTCAAAAAAGATGGGAAAAATTTTAAGGGGTAATAGTATACATCAAGCAAAACAATATTAAATAGGAAACCAAGGGTCCCAAGCGTTTTCCAAGGAGATAGCCGCCATTAAAGTTTGGGGCCCAAAAATTTCAAATACACATAAAAAACGGAAAAATGGGTCGATTGATTTGCGGTTTTCACTAAAACTATTCTTTATGTTGGTATTTTCATAAAAATACATTATAAAGATAAATTCCGAAAAATGTCGGTAGAGGGAGCTTTAGACTTTGGTGTAACGAACATTTGTTTTTTGCCGTTATTTTTTGCATCTCATTAAATGGTTTCGCAAGCTTAGATTTAAACTTAAATTTTGAGCTCAAAATCTGAATAGTTGGGAGTAGTTAAGTAACGCAAACTGAACTATGTTCAATGGGGGTGGGGAGGTTCAAATTTCAAGTTATCATAAAAAACGGAAAAAATGGTAGATTCGTTTACGGTTTTCGCCAAAACTATTCTTTATGCCAGTATTTCCTTAAAAATAAATTTTAAAGATAAATTTCAAAAAATTCCGTTAGAGGGCGCCTTAAACTTTAGAGTAACCAACAACTAATTTTAACTGGTATTTTTTGTATCTAATAAATGCTTGTAAAAGCTTATAGTTAAATTTTTAGCTCAAAATCTGAATCGTTGTGAGTAATTAAGTAGCGCAAAATTGAAGTGTGTTTGAGGGGTGGGGAGAGTAACATTTCAACAATTGAACACAGTTCAGTTTGCCCTTCTTATCCCCTCCCAACTATTCAGAATTTGAGCTCAAAATTTAAGTCTAAGCATTTGCAAGCATTTAATTAGATAGAAAAAATAACGTTTAATAATAGTTGTGGGTTACTCTAAAGTTAAGGGCACCCTCAAACGAAATTTTTAAACATTTATCTTTAAAATTTATTTTCAAGGAAATAGTGACATAAAGAATAGTTTTAGCGAAAAGCGAAAACAAATCGACCAATTTTTCCGTTTTTTATAATCATTTGAAATTTGAAACTCCACACCCCCATTGAACACAGTTCAGCTTGCGTTACTTAACCACTCCAAATGATTCAGATTTTCTGCGCAAAATTTAAGTTTATTTCTAAGCTTCCAAAAAAATTTAACGAGATGCAAATAATAACGGTAAAAAATAGCTTTTCGTTACTCCAAAGTCTAAAGCGCCCTCTATCGCCATTTTTTTAAATTTAGCTTTATAAATTATTTTTAATAAAATACCGACATGAAGGATAGTTTTAGTGAAAACCGCAAATCAGTCGACCAATTTTTCCGTTTTTTATAATAATTTGAAATCTGAACCCTCTGAACACAGTTCAGTTTGAGCTACTTAACCACTCCCAACTATTCAGATTTTGAGCTCAAAATTTAAGTTTAAGTCTAAGCTTGCGAAACCATTTAATGAGATGCAAAAAACAAATGTTCGTTACTCCAAAGTCTAAAGGGGCCTCTACCGACATTTTTCGGAATTTATCTTTATAATTTATTTTCATGAAAATACCAACATAAAGAATAGTTTTAGTGAAAACCGCAAATCAATCGACCCATTTTTCCGTTTTTTATGTGTATTTGAAATTTTGGGTTCCAAATTTTAATGGCGGCTATCTCCTTGGAAAACGCTTGGGACCCTTGGTTTCCTATTTAATATTGTTTGGCTTGATGTATACTATTACCCCTTAAAATTTTTCCCATCTTTTTTGAATCACCCTGTATATATATATATATATATACAGGGTGTTTCTAAATTCATGGAACAAACTTTAAGGGGTGATAGTACACATCAAGGCAAACAATATTAAATGGGAAACTAAGGGTCCAAAACGTCTTCCGAAGGAGATAGGCGCCATTAAAATTTAGGGTCCAAAAATTCAAATGATTATAAAATACAGAAAAATTGGTCGATTCGTTTGCGGTTTTCACTAAAACTATTCTTTATGTGAGTATTGTCTTGAAAATAAATTATAAAGATAAATTTCAAAAAATGCCGATAGAGGGCGTTTTAGACTTTGGAGTAACGAACAACTATTTTTTACCGTTATTTTTTGCATCTCATTAATTTTTTTAGAAGTTTAGACATAAACTTAAATTTTGAGCTCGGAATCTAAATAGTTGAGAGTGGTTAAGTAGCGCGAACTGAACTGTAGGGGGGGGGGGAAGGTCCAAAAATTCAAATGATTATAAAAACAGAAAAATTGGTCGATTCGTTTGCGGTTTTCACTGAAACTATTCTTTGTGTCAGTATTATCTTAAAAATAAATTATAAAGATAAAATTCAAAAATTGCCGATAGAGGGCATTTTAGACTTTGGAGTAACGTACAACTATCTTTTATTGTTATTTTTTGCATCTCATAAAATTTTTTTAGAAGCTTAGAAATAAACTTAAATTTTGAGATGAAAATCTGAATCGTTGGGAGTGGTTAAGTAGCGCAAACTGAACTATGTTGAATGGGGGTGGGGAAGTTCAAACTTCAAATGATTATAAAAAACGGAAAAATTGGTCAATTCGTTTGCGGTTTTCGCTAAAACTATTCTTTATGTCAATATTTCCTTGAAAATAAATTTTAAAGATAAATTAATAAATATTCCGTTAGAGGGCCGCCTTAAAATTTAGAGTAACTGACAACTATATTTAACCGTTATTTTTTGTATCTGATTAAATGCTTGCAAAAGCTTAGACTTAGATTTTGAGCCCAAATTCTAAATCGATAGGAGGGGTTAAGAAGCGCAAACTGAACTGTGTTCAGGAGTTGAAATGAACCTCCCCACCCCTCGAACATAGTTCCATTTTCCGCTAATTAATTACTCACAACGATGCAGATTTTGAGCTCAAAATTTAAGTTTGAACTTTTACAGGCATTTAATTGGATGTAACAAAAAACGGTTAAAAATAGTTGTTGGTTGCTCTAACGGAAACTTACTCTGACGGAATTTTTTGATAGATATCTTTAAAATTTATTTTCGAGGAAATATTGACATAAAGAATAGCTTTAGCGAAAACCGCAAAACAAATCGACCAAATTTTCCGTTATTTATAATCAATTGAAATTTGAACCTCCCCACCCCCATTGAACACAGTTCAGTTTGCGGTACTTAACCACTCCCAACGATTCTCATTTTCATCTCAAAATCTAATTTTATTTCTAAGCTTCTAAAAAATTTTTATGAGATGCAAAAAATAATGCTAAAAATAGTTGTACGTGACTCCAAAGTCTAAAGCGCCCTCTATCGGCAATTTTTGAACTTTATCTTTATAATTTATTTTTAAGATAATACTGACGTAAAGAATAATTTTAGTGAAAATCGCAAATCAATTGACCAATTTATCCTTATTTTATAATCATTTAAAATTTAACCTCCCCCCACAGTTCAGTTTGCGTTACTTAACCACTCCCAACGATTTACATTTTGAGCTCAAAATTTAAGTTTATGCCTAAGCTTCTATAAAAAAGTAATGAGATGCAAAAAATAACGGTAAAAAATAGTTGTTCGTTACTCGAAAGTCTAAAGCGCCCTCTATCGGCATTTTTTAAAATTTATCTTTATAATTTATTTTTAAGACAATACTCACATAAAGAATAGTTTTAGTGAAAACCACAAACGAATCAACCAATTTTTCTGTATTTTATGATCATTTGAATTTTTGAACCCTAAACTTTAATGGCGCCTATCTCCTTCGGAAGACGTTTGGGACCCTTAGTTTCCTATTTAATATAGTTTGTCTTGATGTGTACTATCACCCCTTAAAGTTTGTACCATGAATTTAGAAACACCATGTATATATATATATATATATATATGGATTTAAACGAAGGGGCGGAGCTTGTCAGCAATATTCAACTAATTCAACACAGCGTGAGAAAGAGCACTCCTTCTTTCATTCAAAATGTACTCAGACATTTATCAAGGAAAACGAAATAGGAATAAGTTGTTTACTGTACCTGATTGTACATTCGATATTCAAATATAAAAAAAGAGTATTAACAATTTTCTAAGAATGCTACGAAAACTATATCAGTTTTTTTTTTTTTTTTCAAAATATTGAGTGGAATAAAGAATGATAATAATATCGTCGCCATAAAATACCAATCAGTGCTGTGAAATTGACATTTTATGAAAAGAAAATTGTCTATTGATATCCACTTATGCGGCAAAAAAATTGAGCCTCGTACATGCTGTAATTTTCGCTAGCCATCGCAAACACACACACGCACACTGAGAGAGCAATTCCTCCTTTTATTAGTATAGATATATACTAATTTATCAGACATATTATTATCTAAATGTTGTAAATTAAATGCATTAATATTTTGTGATTATTTTTTTTATTAATAGTTAATAAAATGTAAAATAAGAAGGTGCTACCATTTTACTCCTTTTTCAATATAAATTTGAGCCGGCTCAGAGTTATACTGATGTTTGTAATTTACTGATTACAGCAACTACAGTCAAAAATTCACCATGTATATTTTCTATAAATGCCGAAAATTTGCATTAGATATAACATATAAATTTTTTCAGAAATATGTGTAAAATACACAAAATTTATTTAAAGGCGTTACTCGGGGAGTTTTCTCATATTTGACTTTTCTTACATTCAACATTTTTTATTCGCTTTTGAATACTAGTAAATATTAGTATAACGATGGATATATTTAGTTAAAACATTGAAAACTGTTTTCTACGGTTTTATATGTATAATAAAAAGTTTTCTTTTAATCCTAAATATTCATAGATTTCTTTTTCCTGTTTTCTTATACAAAATATTTGTTGTAATATTATAAATTATACAAATTTCGAGATGTTGGGAATTAGGAGTCTTTAAACATCTGAAAACATTTTTTGGGGGGTTCAAAATTATCCTAATTATAATACTTTTTCTGTAATCAATTCTTTTAGATTACAACTACCCTATGATCCAAAGATACCGTACTGGGTAAATTAGAACCACATTTAAAATGTATTTTTTATTGCTTTTATTGTTATTATTCCTTAATTTTTGATAATCATACAATAATTTAGGATCATTTCTTCTCTTTTATTACTTGCAACAATTCTGTTAAAATGAAAGCGTGACATCTGAAAATAGGACTCTATTTAAGACGTGTATGGAAAAAAACGAAGCAGAAATGAGATGGTTGTATGTTAGATATCGAAATGTAAAGTAAGCAATATTAACTATTCATTAAGAAGGGTGCAAAAAAGCCGTAGCAAATAGGTTACGAAATGTTGAGTGGAATAAACAATGCTAATAACAGCATCGTCATAAAATTTTCTATAAACCCTTTAAAATAGGCAATGTATATGCTCCAAATATGAAGTTGTTTGATCCATTACTTCTCTTGCTAGGGCGTCCCAAACAGGGATAGTTTAATTTAAACCACCCTGTATATTAGATATCGAAATGTAAAGTAAGCGATGTTAACTATTTATCAAGAAGTTTGCAAAAAAGTCGTAGCAAATAGTTTACAAAATTTTGAGCGGAATGAACAATGCTAATAACAGTAGTGTCATACGATTTTCTATCAACGCTGTAAAATAGGCCTTTTAAGAAAAGAATAGGGTATTTTCGGGTCCACGCGTCCAGCAGAAATGATAAATACCAGTTTGGTCCTGTCTCCCTTCCTTTTACAAACACCCTCACGGATGGCATCTCCTCACCCCTTGGGCTTATATCATTTGTGCAGATAATCGGTCGTCAACAACATTAACACCGTCATTATTCCGTTTAGACTTCATATAAATTTGGGTTTTATTTTGTAACGATCGATTACCTACCCGATGGATATAGGCCCTGGGAAAGTGCCCTTCGTGAGGGTCTTTCTAAGGGAACTTAACCTGTATTTACGCAAGATTCGAAGAAAAACACGAAATCTCCTAACGGTTAAGCCGACTCCACGATTGGGTTCAAACGCAGCACCTGCTATATAAATTTGGGATCTGAGTACCATGTTCGTTGCAGGACAAGGTTAATGAATGGATAAACGAGACACCCGTCACTTCCGATGCATACCGTTATTTTCAAACACCAATCATTGTCCACTTTAAGCGCTGAATTGTTGATGTAAATAAAGAGAATATTTCTATTCGAAAACAGTAGTTGATCTTGTTCTGATTCTCTAAAATAGTTATTAGGGTCCTTTGTAAAAAGAGCATAAAAAATTTTCCACCGAGTAATGTAATGTGAAAAAGAAATGCATTCTATCTGTCTGACATTTTATATGGTACAAGTTTTTGAATCACAGGCTGGTGAAATATTTATTTGCGTTTCTACACTTTATTTTAAGGAGCATAATTTGTGACTCTAACTATTCCAAGAAAATTCAACAGAAAACGATTTAGGTACATCTCTGGGTGAAAGGCTTTTTTGTACTTCCGGTTTTTTTTTTTTTTTTTTTTTTGAAAAGTATTTCTTTTTTATGTACGCTAGGAAACATATTTTTTGTTTCGGGTTCACAGTTCGATCAGCGACTCTGATTTTTTATTACTATTCCATTTAATGCTTAATGTAAGACGTGCATATTAATAATAGTAATAATAAATGACTAAGTGCATGTGATATTGAGCTCCTATATAAATATTTCGAAAAATTCAAAGTTTTACACCGGATAATATTCAGAATCAAATTTAAAAATAATACAATATATTTTGACTCTCCATCGGCTAGTTTCAGAACAAAGAAGCTCGCGCAAAGTCGCTTTATTTGTGACTATTATTTAATTAATTAAGAAATCAATCTGTTAAGTATTTGATTGATTTTCAGCTCTATTAATGTACTTTACTATAGTAGGCGAAGGTAAGTCTTACATAGTACTAACATAGTACTTCGTCATATTTCGTATTCGGCTATTCCTCTTGTTTTTACTTACTTTCGATAAATTTCCGATTTGCTTATTAAAAAAATATGGAATCGTCAGCGGCATTTCTTTATATACACTTTGATGACAATAAATCTATATTTTAAAATGGGAACGGCGCAGACGCTATTTATGCGCATCAAGGAAATAATATTTCTGTTTTAATAATATTTTTGAAAATCAAGGATATAAGAGTTCAGTGGCCCAAGCAGACAAAGTAGAATCTGACGAGGACTCACTATCTGCTTTTCTGTTCAGCTTCTCGAAAAAGCATGCAAAACTGCTGAAATTTCAAAATCTAAGCAGTGAAACTAGTTCATTATCATTTTTTAATATACAAGTAGATTATCAAAATAAATTTAAAAAAAATCAGCAATATAGAATTTTTATCTTCTGAAAAAGTGAAATGTAAGTAAAAATGTAAAGTGTATACATACGATTTTGCAACGTCTATTTAACGTTTTACCATATTTTTTGTGTTGAGCGTGAGGCTTTTTTGAACAAGGATTAAATGAAAGGCCTCGTAGCTGAATTTAAGCTTCTCTATTTTTTTATAAACGCTTTTCTAGCGCAGTACTGTATCGCTCCACACAATGTATCTTGCTTTTTTCTTTTCTTTTGAATTCACGCACTTTTTACACTAATTATATATCACTTTTTATTACAATAAAATTTCTCATCTAATGTTTCATTTAGAAGTCCACATTGTCTCAGAAATTAAGCTGGGATGAGAATATGAGCGCTGAAATAACAGAAATGTAAACAAATATTTTAAATCAAGGGAGCGAGGCTTATTTGACATTTATTTAACTTTTATTTAACATTTTACCAATTTTTTTTGTATTTTTCTTTTGTAAACGCTTTTCTGGCGCAGTCGTTATATCGCTCCACTCAACATTGAAGTTATAATTAAATATATGTGTACACGTGTACTTTTATATGGTAAGTTTGACCGGTTTTGTTTGAGATCGCCTGATAATAAAAAACATTTATCTAACTATTTTTATTTGAATGAATTTAATCTGATTAAATATACATATATATTGTTTAATTTTCTAAATTAGAATGTCACATGTGTGCATACATAGATTTGAGAATCATATTAACCCTTCGGACTCCGGCATTTCTTACACAAACTTTATTTGGCAGCACTACTTTTTTAAAAAGAAGTTTCCTTCAGGTACACAATTTCAAAAATGTTCTGATTAAATAAGGCAAATTTTATTTTCCTTTATTACTGATGACAAAACCGAATTTTGCAAGGAAAGATGATGCCTCGGCAGCGTATACAACGGAGTGCCAAGGGTTAATATTGTGAAGATATAATCTTTCTTATGGTAAACACGTTCTAAATGATACTCATATAATTTAATTGCACTCACATCAAAAATATTTCAAAGAAAACTTTAATAAATATTTTACAACAATCTAGCAGTTAAGAAATGTTTCAAATGAAAATCAAATTTTAAATCGCTTAAAAGGCGCAAATGCCAACCTAGTGAAATAGATTCCATGCCGGGAATTGAACCCGGGCCATCAGTATAGTTCACTGACGTTCTACCGACTAAACCACATAGAACTTATCGCTTTAGTCGGTAGAACGTCAGTGCGCTATACTGATGGCCCGGGTTCTATTTCCGGCATGGAATCTTTTTCACTAGGTTGGCATTTGCGCCTTTTAGTCCGTAGGGCAAGTGAGCATATCGTTCAGTTTCGTTTACCATGTCACGCAACTAAGTGATTTTTTGAAAATGAGTCAATCTTGATATATATTTTTAAAATTTACAATGTTCCCCAACCAAAACGTGCACATTAATTTTTAATTCTTCTCAAAAAACATACATTCATTCAATATTATAAGATAACTTGTGTTAAATAAAACTGCCAAGAGATGACGCTGCAAAAACATTTTATTATTTAAATATAAAAAATTCAGGATTATTTCTGATGTAAATGAATTTTTATTTTTATTTATTTATTTATTTATTTATTGCTTCAAGTAAAAATAATTCTTACAAATAAGATAGTTAAAAGGGTCTTTAAACATTTTCTGTTTTTTTTTTTTTTTTAGTCGATCATTTGGTCTGTTTTATAAACAAATAATGGCAATCTACACGACATGTTGCATAAATACCGTAAAAAAGATTTTCAAAATTAAGTTTGAATAAAATTTTTCATCAGCTCTCTTTGGTTTCAATAGTTTAGCTCAATATTGAAATTTCCATCCCGTTTTCAATAAAATTTATTCGAAATTTATACAGAGATTTTTAAAATTTTCGAATACTTTATGCAATTTTCGGTGCTTTTTTTGCCCTCCACTTTGCCCTCTCAAGGGCACTTTTCTAAATCTTGCCAATATTCGTCATGTGATATATAGTTGGGAGGCAATATGGCCACTTATTCATATTATGCAGCTTCTATGCCCCTTTCCCCACCTTTCACACCCCCAAGGATCTGGTCAGAGGTTCGTTCAGTTCGAGATTTTTTTTGTTTACTAGATTTTGCTGTACGTGCGCACTGTGTTTGGTATATGATGCCATATACAACAAGGACCCAGTTCGAGATTTCCTATTACAAGATTGTGCGTATAAGCTAGAGACACCAATGAAAGGAGGGGCTCACTAGCGAGTGAATCCATCGTCTCTTTATTAACACCGGCTCATTCACTTGCAGACGGCTCTTGATAAAATCGAATCCTGTATCGTATAAAAGCAATTGCAAACTGGAGTCATCGAGAAAAATTTTACACTATCGAAAGTTATCGAGATGTTCATACAATCGAGAAAATCGAGAAAAACTTCTCGTTATCGCCCATCACTACCCAGGCAGTACATCCATATGGGCCCGCAAGGGCAAAAGTGGGTCAGGGATATAGATCTATAAGGGCTATCCATATGGACCCGCATAGAATGTCCACTTTTTTTTCTATATGGGCCCATATGGGCTATTTATATATATC
This sequence comes from Maratus speculifer, assembly GCA_964019185.1. Classification (NCBI taxonomy): domain Eukaryota; kingdom Metazoa; phylum Arthropoda; class Arachnida; order Araneae; family Salticidae; genus Maratus; species Maratus speculifer. Next base: position 2,847,896 of record CAXHSM010000846.1, read on the forward strand.
TATATGGATGTCTATGTCGATATATAAAGATATCTATAATGATCTATGTGGATGCCTATGTAGATCTATAATGATATCTATATGGGCCCGCATAGAATGTCCCTTTTTTTCCATATGGGCCCATACGGGTTATTTTTATGTATCTATATGGGTGCATATATCGATCTATAAAGGTATCTATATGGGTTCTATTTGGATGCACATGTAGATCTATAATGATACCTATATGGGCCCGCATAGAATGTCCACTTTTTTTTCCATATGGGCCCATACGGGTTATTTTTATGTATCTATATGGGTGCATATATCGATCTATAAAGGTATCTATATGGGTTCTATTTGGATGCACATGTAGATCTATAATGATATCTATATGGGCCCGTATAGAATGTCCACTTTTTTTTCCATATGGGCCCATACGGGTTATTTTTATGTATCTATATGGGTGCATATATCGATCTATAAAGGTATCTATATGGGTTCTATTTGGATGCACATGTAGATCTATAATGATATCTATATGGGCCCGCATAGAATGTCCACTTTTTTTCCCATATAGGCCCATTTAAGCTGTTTACATAGATCATTAAGGATTTATAATGTGATCTTTATAAATTTCTAAGTCTCTGATTTAAGAAGACACTTTACTTATTTGAAAACATCTGTTCCGTAATGTTAAACCTAAGTTTTTTGAATTTCTCATTTAAATTTGGATATTTTTTAATGTTTTCTTTCTGCATTGTATAGTTGAACTCAATGTTAAACCTAGTTCTTGAATTTCTCATTCAAATTTGAATATTTTTAAATGTTTTCTCTCTGCATTGTATAGCTGAACTCAATCTCTAAAGGGACCGTTTTGTATTTTTTCAATTTTGTTTGTAATTTTTTAAAAGTACTTTCATCTTCGAAACTGGTTCCGAATGTGTAAATACCTTTACTAAAAAAAAATTTTGTACCAAAATCCAAGATTAAAACTAGTGATATGATATCGACGTCAGTTTCCTATGCAGAAAAAGTCATTTTGAAAATATTTAAATTTAAACGAGATATTCAAAATTAACCTATCCATAACATTATAAAGCCCATGTTTTCAAGTAAATGAAGGGGATTCGTCACTCATTTGAAAAGATCTGTTTCATAAAGTTAAATTTATGGACAAGCTATTTTTGAATTTAACTTAAATTTAAATATTTTTAGAGATTTTTTTTCTACATATAGGATAGCTGAATTTGTTTTCTAATAGGACAATTTTGTAATTTTTCTTTTTAAATTTTGGTTACAGATCTTCAGGTATTTTCATTTTCAAAACTGTTTTTGAAAATGAAGGTATTATCAAAGTTTATGGAATAGCTGAAAAATATCAAATTTTCTTTATCTGCTTTATGTAGCTCAATAAATTTAATAAATGCAAATCGTGTATGCACTGTACAGCCTGAGAATTTTGTCTACTGGGTCATACAGTGTACATGCCATACACACTTCAGACAAATTTAAAATGTTACTTTTTTACTAAAATAAATTAATAAATCAACCAAGGTAGGTCACCAATGACCCATTATCTTTATTTCTCTTACCTGTTTTGTGAAAATCAAAAAAGAGACGTTCAACATCCTAGTGATCTTGAAAGCTTCACAAATACTGTAATGAAAGAGACTGACAACCAGGGATGTAGTGGAGAGTGTCACATACCCTCTGGAATTTTTTAAGGAACACCGTATACCCTCTCTTTCTCAAGAAAGCCATAGTAAATACACTCTAGGGTATACCCTCTGCCTTGAGCATATACCCTATGCTTAAAATATATGCCCTGTTTTTTTTTTTTTTTTTTTTTTTTCCTTTAACGATTACACCACTGCTGACTCTTTGGAGCAAGTGATCATGGCTATCAATCTCCATGCACAAAATTTCTCTTCTGGGGTTCAAAAGCATCCCGAGATCTTGTGATTTTATGGTTAATGTAAGTACATTGTTACATATGAAATGTCTCACAATTTTAAACAATATATGTTTGCAATAAATTCATTTATATTTTTTCACAAATATGATTGTTTCTAAACAGTACATAATTTTTCAATCATCAAATCAAAAATAAAAAAATACTATCAAATTTAATTTGTTTAAAATTCCAATTTACTTTTTATTTAAGTTAAAATAATTTAAGCATAATGAAAAACATTTAATGCATATAATTCAACTCCCAGAAGATTAATTTACATGTACTTACAACAATATAAACAATTCTGCACCTCTGACTGATATTCCATAAATAAGCACTTTATAAAATAAGAGCACAGTAATATCTTTGACATGCAGCTAATATAAAAATATTGCTTTTCTATACTATACTTACTTTGCTAACCTTAATTTACCAATGACAGGATTTTTACTGATGATTTTTTATTATTATTATTCAATATTTCTAAATAATTTACTTTGAAGATTAATTTGTTGAAATAGTGTCAGAGAGAAAATAATTACCAATGGCAGTCATGTAAATCTGAAATGAAAATGAAACAGACTAAATAAAACAGCAGCACAATTCACTTGGTTTATGGTATGTTACTCCATTTATTGAAAATACAATTTATATATTCATACATATGTATTTCTATAGACTATATCAGAATAGTTATCTTGTAACATAGTTCTATTTTTCATACAGTTTTAGATGGGTGTTGCACCCTCTCTGTAGTTTCATTTAGAAAAATGCATGCTTCGAGCCTCTATAAAAGGAGAAAAATTCGTATAAGAATCTAAAATCCTATGAGCAAACACTCTGCTCTTCTTTACTTCTAGGAGAAGGTCAATAGATATAATTATTTGAATATTTAAAAACAACATGTATCATTGCAGAAGAAAGTTCATGAAGAATAAACAAACATTCTTTTCCCTCTTCAAATGCATAACTTTACATCCAGGATCATCAATGCAGGATTCTTCAGCTTCGTATAAATTTTAATCAAGATTCCATGTTAGGTACAATTGAATTGCTCCAAGCATCTGGTTAATGTCACCACCTATTTTTAAAATGTAAGGATTAAAATTTTAAGATATAAAATTGTTTGTGCATACATAATTTTATCTAAAAATGAAGAAATATAATTTTTTTTTTTATTACATTTCACACAACAGAAACAGTTAATTATAACAGTAACACTACCCATTTAATTTAGCTTTGCAAGGAAAAAGCTTCATTTGAAAAACTGATAAATTAAAAACCAATAAATTCACCAGGAACAGAATCATCATTTTTTTTTTATTCCAGCTTCTTTTTCAAATGTGAAATTGTGTTGGAGCAAGTAACACAACCACACTCAAGCTAATGTTAAACCTATGGCAGCATTCTTTCCAAATTTCTCATTTACATTTCAATATTTGTACAAGGTTCTTCAATTTTTTCTTTTTTTTAATTAAGTTTCAATTTATATTTTTAAAGTGACTACAAAAAAAAAAAAAAAAAAAAAAAAAACTTTTCAAAAAGTGCAGTCAAAATTAAAAAAAAAAGTACCCCAGGAAAAAGATCTGATATCTATCTGCAAAGAAAAAAATATATATAAATATATGAAAAAGAATGTCCCCAGATACATAATTTTAACTTGCGACTTAAGAGTGTTCTTATTTGAATACCATGGGATTTTATTACAGAAAAATATAATGTACCTAGATAGTTAAAAGTAATAGTTTTGAACTAGATTTAAACTTTTTTGTTTATTATTTTCACTTTAATTTCACAGTTTATTTTAAAAATTAATGAGACAATGAATGATTTTTTTTTCATTTATAGATCAATTGTTATGAAGATTTGTATATTTAATGAGTTAAAAATGAACGAGCTGATTCGTTTGATATTGTCTGATGTCAGTTCCTTAAATAAAACTTAAAACTTCGTATGATTTAAAAAAAAAAAAAAAATTAATTAAACCTAGTTTTGGGGACCTTCTTCGAGTCTAATGCATTCGCAATAAACCTTTTGTCTGAACTAACCTATGACATGGATCCCTGTATCTAATGCAGCATATGTACCAAAAATGCTCTGTATTTACCAAAGATTATCGCAAACAACATTGAGTGAACCAAACCTTGTAGTAGTCCATAAAATGCGAATAATTAATGCTTCATTAAAGTTTAAAAAATGTTGGTTATTGAAGTCTAAGATAAACTTTTATAATACAGTAAGCAGCTGAATTGTAATCTAAGTTGAATGAACCAAATCTGTTAAAATTGGGTCCTTAGAAATGTGAGAAAGAATGTGTCCTCCAGTTGTGGAAAGTGCACCCCCCCCCCCTTCTGTAAATTTAATGAATTACTATAAATATTAACATGATGTTTAATAAACGGATGAAATTCCTTATCTAAAGTTATGTAATTTTAAATTTACAACTTCAGTGAGTAAACATAACTTTTTGAAAATGCTGGCAATACTCAAAATGTATGCAAAAAAGGTGACAGCTGAAGTATAAAGAAGGCCCAGGTATAGGGGACAAAGGTGTATTAACGGGAATGTAGCTGGGTATGAGAAAATTTCTTAGTAGTTTAAAAATAGTTATAGGGTGCTAAAACTGTCAAAGAAAATTGTAAATACAATTAGAGCATTGTTTTAGAAATTGCAATAAAGGAATGAAGAAGGAAATTAAAATTCAAACTTAGCAGTAGCTGAAATCTGGAAAAATATTTGTTGTTCATATAATACCTGGGGGACCTAAGAAATTATTTTAAAAAAGCTTGTGAATTGGATCATTTTTGAGAAAGTTATGGTAGGGGGTCTAAAAGAGGCTAACTAATAGTAGAACAATAGCATGAAAATATGCTAAAATGTTTTACTATTTATCAATTTAGATTTTCAAATTATCAAAATTAAGAATAGTGTACATAGTATAACATTAATCCTTAGAATAATATTTTAAAGAAATGCACAAAAAATTAGGTAAATGTTTAAAAAAGGATGCTATAAGTCATGGATAAAAATATGAGAGTGTTGATACGGAGAGAAGAATCTAATGCAATTTAACATATAAGTAGTACAGTAGACTCCCTCAAATATTGCACAGCTTGGAACCAGAGGTTGGGCGGATTTTAGAATTTTGCAGATTTATGGTCGTTGCTTTTTTTACATTTTTTTAAACAGTAATTTCAACATAATAAATAATGCAATCAAAGCTATAATGAGTGCTTAAAATATAATAAAATATTAAAATAGGTAATAAACTAAAATAATAAAAATTTAGATGATTTTTAAGAATGATTAAAATATTAAAAGCAAACGTCAAGTTAATAATCAATAATACATGATCAAATATTCATTATAAAGGGAAATAAAGAGGAGATCTATTGGATTAAAAGCTTTTTGCAAATTAATGTAATGTTTAATAAAATTACGAGTTACATGATTCTGACATGGATGAAATGTGATTCATGGACAAAATTTGCATTTTTAAAGCGATCGGACAACAAAATTCGCTTTTTTTATGCAATTCATTGACGAAATTAACTTTTTTTTTACACAATTCATAGACGAAATTGAGTTTTTTGCACGTCTCATGGACAAAATTCATGTTTTCTGTGCAGTCTTTGGCCAATATTCCCATTTTTACGTGATTCTTTGTTGAAAACCCCTTTTTCATATTTTATGAGATTTTTTTATACTTTATGCGATACTTAATTAAAATTCATGATTTTTTTCATAACTTTTTGACAAAATTTAAATTTTTTTTTTTCTTGACCTTCGACGATATTTTTTGCTTTTTCTGCAGAACTTTGATTGACTAAATTTGTGTTTTTTCTGTGATAATTTGACGAAATTGGAGATTTTTTCTGCAAACAATTAACAAAATTGATTTTTTATGACAACTGTCTGTCAAGTCAATATTTGCAATTTTTAGTATCTGAAATTTCAGACTGATGAATTTTTAAAGTTTTTGGCTGTCTTAAATTTTTGGAAAATTTGGAACAGATGTAGTATTTGCCCGGAGTCCCCCATTTTGTTTCTTTGTTGGTCACTTATGGCCACTTTATATTTAATTTTTGAACAATTAAGAAATTAAACTTATGCAACAACAAATTTTAAAGAAAATCAGCAATCCAAACATTATTTGTAAAAAAGAAAAAAAAAATAGGGAAGGGAGAGGAGGAATTCTTAATCAGTAAACGGTAAATACATAAATTTTAAAACAGCCAAATAAAGCAAATATCCATTTAAAAAAATATATATTCCTAAATTACAGTAAAAAATGTGTCAGAGATTAGACACTTAAAACGACAACAACAACAATAAATAAATAAATACAAATACAAAAAATTTAAATTGGCAAAAAAATGGCCACCATCTCCGGGCTAATACTATATGATAGCCAAAAATTTGAAAATTAGCCTTGCTTTTAATTGTATGCTAACAGTAAATAATTTGTACATAAAATTGAGGGGATATTTTTAATTTTCTGGTACTTAAAAGAAGTAAAAAAAAAAAATTGTTTCTTTCCTAAAATTTGTGCACGGCTTGCGTCTATATTATACAACTCTGGATCTAACTGTGATTTCAAAATGTAATTGAACTTTGATATAACAAATCTCAATTTATTTTTCAATTTAGCGACTATTTCTTCAAATTTAACGAAGTTATAATTCCGATTTAATTAATAACATTCAATAAAAAAAATAAATTTGAAACTTTTTAACATGTATAAAAATTTTTTAATGTTCTTGTTTGCCAATTTTCTAAATGTAAAGCAAAATTATCTACATGTAAAAATACATGCTACAGAGAGATTTCATTTTAAATACATATAAAATAAAGTTTTTTGGGAGTGAGAGGAATTAGCCAGATTTTATGTTAATAATATTTATATTTAATTCATAAAATTTCAAATAAAATAAAATGTACTTACATTAATTAAATGTAGCTGAACCTCCTTTTAAGAGTAAACTGAGACATTAAGATGGCTAAGAGACTAAGTGTCAAACTTGATAGTAAATCCTATGGAAATCAAAATGCATATATATAATAATTATACTAAATTTGAATATTTAAATTTCATTTTAAATACATATTGTTCTGAATTTCTTTTGTGCAATAAACTAAAACTTTGAAGCATTTTAAAAACTAGTGAAACCCCAAATCTAACATTCCCGCATTGATTGTTTTATTTCTACGGTCCATGGCCGTGCAAGTTTGAAATTTTGCCAACACTGAAAATATTTTGAATTCCCTCTTTAACTGAGTCTAAGTGAACACATACGCATACACGTAGCTTGTATTTTTCCCATGACCCTATGACGAAATTCTTTTTTTCCCCAATCTTTAGCCAAAATTTGCCATTTTTGTGCAATCTTTTGCTAAAATGTGAGACTTTTCGGCGAAAACCAAGTAATTAATACAGGGTTGGCAAGTTTTTGACGTATGAAGATTTTTAACGGATTTTATCGTTATGTCAAAAACTGTCCAAAACCTACTTTTAGCAGTTTGTTTTTACATTTTAATTATTGATTTTTCATTCTATCTTTAGCATTAAGTCATTATACGTTAAATATTCACTATCAGAAAGACTCTAAAGTATATTTATTCATCCAAAAGAAAAAAAGGAAAATCTGCATTAAAAAACAAATAAAGCATTTAAGAATCTCTGTAAATGGAAAAATAATTTAAGAATAATTTTAAAGGTAAAAGATTCTTACTCATACAGTCATAGGTATGTAATAAAATATGCAAAGTGTTATTTCTTTCAATTCACTTTAAATAATACCTAAATAATTTTAAATAAAATGTAAACAGGACATAAATAGTCTGCTTTTATGGTAGTTGTAATAAATTTCAATTTAAAAAATATTTCATGACTATTCAGGTAAAAAATTATATGTAAAAATATAAGTACTAGAATGGTCTTTAAGATCCATACATATCTGCACTAACGTTAACAAATAAAAACCATGGTATATGAATATATAAATCATTATTATATTCTGAATTTTCTTAAACATTGTTTTCTATTCGTTAAATTTTAAGTCTAAGAACTTTCAGATGAAAATGGATCTTAGAGATTTGCATCAAAATTTTATTATCACATAAATTTTAAGATTCTGCTTATTGAACTGAAAATAAAAGTCACCATTTAATTACATTTATAAAATGAATAAGATAAGCATTTTGAAATATTATATTGAATAATATTCAAATTTATTCAATGACCAGCCCTTGACATCTATTGTCATACCATATAACAGAATTTTTGAATTTCTAATTTCTATAATGATTGTAATGTAATTTTTTTAAATTAAAAATCTATATTGAATGTTATTTAATAATTAAAATAACCTTTTATTATCATTTAATATTAATGTTCATTGCAAAATCATATTAATGAAGATTATGATAAATATTGTTCTTTCCTTTCACTCTTGTACTTTTACATTTTTCCCATTTAGGAAATCTTTCTTTTAAATAAATTTAACAAAAGTAATTAAAAATAATATTAATAACAAGAATAACAAGGAAAAATCAATTTAGAAATAAATTATATGCTGCACTTACATTATAAATCAGAGAAAAATAAAAAGTGGTATGTTTTTGGCAGAATAAACCGGTAAAATCATGGTTTTTACCACTGTCCAGGGTTGGCACGGTTTAAACCTTTTTTTTTTTTTTTTTTTTTTTTTTTTTTTTCTCAAAAAACCAATTGGTTTTTTTGAAAAAATCTAATGATATTTTCTCATTTTTCTTTTTTTTATAATTTAAGACTTACAAATTATTGTATATAAATATTTTCTACTTTTAACACTTTTTTTTCAGCAATAAGTATTAGATATAGTGGGCCTAGGTTATTTTTTTATGTATAGGATGAAAATCAGTATGCATTGGTGAACATATTCCATTGCTGTAAAGAAAAATCTTAGAACATGAGAATTGATCAAAGATAAAATAGATTAAAAATATTCAATATTTAGTATAAAATATTTTCATTAAAAAAATGCAAATTATTTAAAGTAGGGGTGCACAATCTTTTCAAAGGAAGGGCCACTTACAAATATGTCTGGGTGGTCGAGAGCCACATCAATAATAAGGAGAGAATTCGATTTCAAAGGTGATCTATGGCCTACATTTAGATAAAAAATATGTTTTCAGAGAGAAGTGCGGGATACCCCTTTAGGTTCGCTTAACCAGTCAAAATATCTAATTTAGTTGGTAAGGATATATCAACAGTTTTTACGTTTGTATATATAGCAGATATAGCAAGAATTATTCTCAAGTATTAATATTCCTTGACTTTATTCAAGAGAGTAAATTTTGTTTTATTAAAAGTGCTAAAAAACAAAGATAAGTGGCTGGAGCCGAAAAAAATGTGAACTTTATGAGCGAAGGAGAGGAAAGGAGTCGATCAACAAAATTTTTCCGTGCCTCATCACTGAAATTCCCGATTTTTCAACATCCTGATCAACAAAATTTACAGCTTTCCATGCCTGATCGAACAAATTTGGGCTTTTTATGAAAATGATCAACAAAATTCGTAATTTTTATGGATCTGGGTGAGAAAATTCAATCTTTCTGTGCCTGATCAATAAAAGTTACGATTCTTACGAAACTGATCAGGAAAATTCACAATTTTTACGATACCGATTGACAAAAGTAACAAATTTTACAAAGCCGATAGACAAAATTCGCGATATTTACGAAGCCGATCGATTAAGTTTGAGATTTTTACAAAGCTGATCGGTGAAATTTGCGATTTTTCTTCGCATGATCGATAAAACTCGTGCTTTTTATGAAGACAATGGACGAAATTCAGGATTTTTGCGAAGCCGATCGGCGAAATTCGTGATTTTTACAAAGCCGATCGAGAAAGTTCAAATTTTTTTGCGCCTGATGAACAAAATTCACAATTTTTCCGCGCTTCATCAACAAAATTAGCGGTTTTTACGAAGCCGGGCGTCGAACTCGCGATTTTTCCGAGGCTTATCAACAATTTTTTTTTCTGCGCCTGATCGATGAAATTATCGATTTTTAGGAAGCCAATCGACGAAATTTGCGATTTTTACAAAGCCGATGGATAAAATTCGTGATTTTTACGAAGCCGATAGATAAAATTCAAAAAAATTTTTAAAGCTGATCGGCAAAAATTGCGATTTTTACAAAGCTGGTCGGCGAAATTCGCGATTTTTCTTCGCACGATCGTCTAAATTCGTGATTTTTACCAAGCCGATCGAGAAAATTCACAAATTTTCCACGCTTGATCAACAAAATTAGCAAATTTTACGAAGCCAGATCAGCAATTTCACGATTTTTCAAAACCGATTTTTTCAAAGCTGATTGACGAAATTAACGATATTTTCGAGCCTGATCGACAAAATTCGCAATTTTTTCGAAGCCGATCGAAAAATTTCATAATCTTTCAGAGCCTGACCAGAAAATTCGAGAATTTTACGAAATGATTGAAGAAATTTGTAATTTTTCCTCTCACGATTTATAAAATTCACGATTCCTCCATACCATATCGATGAATTTCGCTATTTTTACAAACCTTATTGGCATAATTTGCGATTTTTATAAAGCCCATTGACGGAATTTGCAATTTTTAGGAACATGATCGACGAAATTTGCGATTTTATTTGAGCCTGATCGATGAAATCTGCAATTTTTCTGCGTGAAATCGACAAAAAATTCGCGATATTCCCGTGTCCGGCCAACGAAATTTGCGACTTTTCGGCACCCAATCAATAAAGTTTGCGAATTCTCCGTGTCCAAACGACGAAATTTACGCTTTTTCCGCCTTTAACTGGCGAAATCTGCATTTTTTTCCGCAGCCAATCACTAAATTTGCGATTTTTCATTAATTATGAGGAAATTTGGATTTTTTTTACGCGGCAAGATGAAATTCGAAATTTTTTTTCTTTTGCTAAATTTTCAAAACTCATGATTGTTTCGCAGCCGATCGACGAAGCTTTAAATTTTTTCGTGCATCATTGCAAAATTTGCGATTTTTCTGTACCTTATCAACGAACTTTGCAGTTTGTTCTTCCCTGATTGACAAAATTCGCGATTTTTTTCCTGCCCGATCAACGAAATTCATGATTTTTTCATGCCCGATCAACCGAGAAAACAAGCAATTCCCCCCCCCCCCCCCCCGCCGATGAGTTTAATTTGCATTTTTTTCGTGCATCATCAAAAAATCTGACGATTTTTTCTTGCCTGATCAACAAAATGTGGTATTTTATGTGTCCAACCAACAAAATTAGCGATTTTTCCATGTCCGGTCAATTAAATTTGCAAGTTTTTCCATGCGCCATGGGCAAAACTCGCGATTTTTTCATACCTGATGAACGAAATATGCACTTGATCAATGAAATTCGCGATTTTTCCGTTCCCGATCTACGAAATTTGCGATTCTTAAGGGAGTGACGATATTTTATATTTTCCTGCAGAAAATTGACGAAATTTACGATGTTTTTCTGCAACTTTAGCACAAAAAATTAAATTTTTTTCTAGTTGTAAAGTGACGAAGTCCGCGGGCCACAGGTTGTGCATCCCTAATTTAAAGCAATCTATCATAACATCCACAAGTTTTTGAATATGGAGCTACATAACTTGATGATCTTTAAGATTTTGGTAAAACTATAAAAGAAATTTTTTTTTTGGTTGGGAGATAATCTTTAAAAATTAAAATCAAAATATGAAGTTGTATAAGAGAGTATTCAAAAATTGGGTGCTAGTTATAGCATTTTAACAATAACAAGATAATCGCCCCCCCCCCTTTGTTATCTGCTAAATCTAATGCCCATAAATGTTGATTTCAAATTGTCTCTCAAAAAACAAAACCCCCAAGAAGTATCTCAAATTTATTTTTTTTAAATTGTGGAAAATAATATTTACATTCATCAAACTACATCAGATGTTTATTATCAAAAGATAATAAACATTTAATAATATAAATCAAAAGATTGTTTATAAAGATTTTTAAAGCATCAATGTTTCACTGTGTAGAGTAGTTTATTGTTTGGACATAAGATTGTTTACTAATAACTGTTTAAATTAAATTATGATTTTTTTTTCAATTTTTCACATAATTCACTATAATTATTTAATTTAAATTATTTTTAAATGAATTTATACTACTTATAATCCAACAATGTCTATTTTTATTAATAAATATGCATGTATATGTACTAAAAAGGGATGTTTAAAAAAAAACCCTGTTTAAACAAAAAAAACCTGGTTTAAACAAAAAAAAACAGTTTTTTGGGGTTTAAAAAAAAAACCTGGTTTTTTTTCCAACCCTGCCACTGTCATGTGAAAATCAGTTTTTAAGGTCAAAAACCCAACCCTGACTTTATATGATCTTATAATGAAATCTGTGCCTTTTTTCTGCGACCCTTTTGCAAAATTTGCACCTTTTTTGCAATCGTTTGGATAGAAATTGTGTCTGTTTTGCAAGCCTTTAACAGAAATCACGTCTGTTTCACGATCCTTTGACAGAAATTTGTGATTTTTCGACTAAATCCAAATATTTTATACGATATCTTAACGAAATTTGCTCCTTTAACAGATATTTTTCGCGATCTTTGACAGAAATCGTGGTTTCTCTTCAATCATTAGATGAAAATCGTGTTTTTTGGAGATCATTTGCGGGAAATCATGCCTTTTTCACTAAGCTTTGGCAAAAGTTGTATTTTTTCCATGATCCTTTGACAAAATTTGAATCTGTTTCTAATTTTTTTTTATAGAAATTGAGTCTGTTTTGCAATTATTTGACAAATATAATGTTTTTTCTATGATCTGTTGACAAAATTCATGTCTTTTCTACGAACCTTTGACAAAATTTGCATTTTTATTCCCAATCGTTTAATAAAAATTGTGTTTTTCTACAATCATTTGATGAAAATTGTCTTTTTTCGATCATTAGACTGAAATCGCATCTTTTTTGTAATCCTTTGGCAATATTCACGTCTTTTTTGTGAGCCTTTGACAAAAATTGCACTTCCTCTGCAGTCATTTGATAAAAATCGTAGGTTTCATTGCAATTATTTGACATAATCACAATTTTTTTTTATTCTTTGACAGATACTGCATCTATAGCCAGAGTTGTATAATATAGACACACACGCAGAGAAAATTTTATGAACTTTGCAGAAAGTTTTAGGAAAGAAAAAAAAAATATTTTTGTAAATTTTTTTAGTACCAAAAAATAAAAATATTGCCCCAATTTTATGTACGAATTATTTACCGTCAAAGCGTATTTCGTCAACAGACCTCGAAAAAAATCGCGAATTTCAACAAAGAATCGCTTAAAAAAGTGCATTTCGACAAAGAATCGGGTAAAAAAGGAACATTTTGACAAAAGACTGCATAAAAGACGTAAATTCTATTCATGAATCGCGTAAAAAATGCGAATTTCGTTCATGGTTTGCGTAAAAAAATACGAGTTTTGTGTAGAATCTCACAAAAAAGCGAATTTCGTTCACGAATAGCGTAAGAAAAACAAAATGCATCTAAGATTTGCTCAAAAAATATGAATTACATCCATGAATCGCTAAAAAACACAAATTGCGGCCACGAATCGTTTTTTTATCAATGAATATGTATATGTAATAAAAAGTGTATATGTAATTAAAAAAGGGGGTCAGGAGTTTAAAAACAAAACAAAATTGGTAAATAAAAAAACCAGATTTTCAACATGCGCAAACAACAGAAAATAAGTTGAGAAAGTAACAAAAATTTCATTAATAATAATAATTTTTAAAAAATCAAAATTTCATTGCTATTAAATACATTTTATATTACTTTTAAGTAATAACAACTATTTTAAACAAATTTTTCTATCAAATATTTTTTCTTTTTGAAAATTTGCAATTCAATTTAGTGTTCAAACACCATAAAATTGACTGGTTCTCATACATAAAAACCAAGCAAAAACGTTTTATAGTTTTCAGTAAAAGCAAAATATTTTATATGGAATGCTGTCAAAGTTTACATTTTGTATGCAATAGCATGTTAGAAGAAAAAAAAATGCTGACTAAACAATCAACATTGAATTCAGGTGGTCTGGTAGGGAGGGGTATTCCCCTCTCCCCCCCTCAAAAATGCGAGATTTTGTGTTTTCAATGACCAAAAAGTGCAATCCCCCACTGGAGATACAGAAATACGAGCTCTAACAATTTTAGGCTTACGGCTAACTTATGCACCTGATTAGATGCAGTTAAAAATAAAAAAATTCTACATACAAATCTGATATAGAACGTGAAAAAAACAATACAGTATAAACAAAAAAACATGCATATATTATACAGCTTACCTTGCTTTTCGGAAATGTTGCTTTGAAGAACTTGCGACGATCGCCGATACATAACAACAAACCGGACGCCACGTTCTGTAAGTTGGTTGATTGGTGGTCTTTCTAGATCGGCTCAGAATCCTCCGCGGAAAATCTCGAGTGTTTAGATCTGTCATGTTTTCCTGCATCTATCTCGATAAAGATCGCAAGAAGCCATTGATCTGTTTAGAGGCGTTCGCCCATTTCTCCCTTAAGTTTAATAGATAAACCAGCGGTGCGCAAGATTTTGTAAGGTTTGTACTGCTATTGTTTTATGTGTTGTAAAAGGTTTTTTTTTTCATTGAATTAGTTAATAAAGAATTTTTATAAACATATAAAGATCAGTTGCTTTGTATTTTTTTATTCTCAATTATATAATTAAATTAAATTTTACTTAAAAGTAAGGGCACAAAATTAAATTCAAATTAGCTTAAATAAAATTTAATATTTTTTTTACATATTTTTTAATGAATTTTAATAATTAAAATATATTTTTAATTCAGATACACTATTTTTTAATAATTAAATAATACGAATTTAATTCATATGCACTATTTTTTAATAATTAAATAATTTTAATTATTAAAAAATTATAAATAATTACTAAATTTTTTAATAATTAAATTATAATTTAAAAAATAATTTTTTTTAATTAAATAATAATATTAAAATTAAATAAATTTATTAAAATGCAAAATTTCTTACACTTATATTCAAAATATTTAAATAAATATTATTTAAGTTAACTTAAAAAAAGCAATGTTAACATTAAAAAATTGTCCCCAGATTCTGCTAGATTTTCTATCAAGATCTATATAGATAACCCTTATCGATCTACACAAATCTACACAGATTTTCCAAATGCTGTACAGATATTACATTTCACTATTTTCAGGATTTATTTAATGTATTAATATAGTAATCTGCATGTGTTATTAAAATAAACACATAATAAATATGCTGCGAAATTCATACTACAAAGTTGATTTATATAGATATTTTATTATCATCATATAATAATAATAAAAATAAAATAATAATTAATTATAGTAAAAATAATTACGTGTTATTTATATTATGATGAAATCTTCTTTAAATTAACTTAAAAAAACGCTATGGTATCACTAAAAAGTTGTCTCCAGATTCTGATTGATTTTCTATCAAGATCTATATAGATAACCCACATCGATCTACACAAATCCACACAGATTTTTTAATTGATGTACACATATATAAATTTCTACATTTTGTTACTTTTTATAGTTAATTTAATCAAACAGTAAGCTGATATACTTCTAATATTAATATAAATACATAATAAATGCGCTTCGAGCTATATGCTACAAAATCAATTTATATGGATGTACCTGGGTTTCTCATGGGCAAATGGGCCCAGCTAAAACCCATCTGCCCATATGGGACCCATGTGGAGCCCACATGGGCCCATAGTTCTGTGCTGCCTGGGTAGTCTATTGTACTTTTCCATGTATAATGTCTAAGCGACCCTTAAATCTTTTTATATTGAATTTTTTTTCATTATTATTATTATTATTGCTGTAAAATTTATTGATTTTTCTCATGCATGTTTATCTACCATTTAAAAAGTAAGGTTAAATACAAAGTAAATATTTATATACTAAAAACAAAAGCATTCAAATAGCTTTTAAGGAATGTTACAAACTTTTATTTGTTTATTTTCTTTCTAAAAAAATATGTCCAACTATTTTTGTTTCTCATCTATTTGAATCTACTATTTAAGAGTAAGAATAAATAATGGAAAATAATTAATTTAAAACTTATAGCTGTATTATTTTAATATTACTCAATATTATGATAAACTTGTTTTTTTCTTTTTGTTCGTAAAAAGATTACATGCGAATTCTCTACTGTATTTCTCTCATCAGTGCGTATTTTCTATTTAAAAAATAAGATTAAATGAATACAAATATTTTAATATAAAAATTAAAAGTACTAAAGTACTCTTTTTCGAGTACGACAATAAATTCGCATTTAAAACTTATAACATACATTTAAAAATATTAAAATACAATACATTTAAAAACGAATATGGCAATAAATTTACAGTTACATGTAAGTATTTTAATATAAAAATTAAAAATATTAAAGTAACTTTTACCACAAATCTACTTTTTTGATAATAAAAAAAGTATGTGGTACAATTTTTCTCAAAACAGTGTACTTTTTTCAAGTATGCGTATCTACTGTTTGAAAAGTAAGAGTAAATCAATACAAAAATTTTAAAAAAATTAAAAGTCACATAAATTTTTTTTTCGCATATTCCAATAATATACCTAGATTTTTTTTTTCTTTTTTTGTTTATACAAAAATATGTGCAGCGATTTTGTAGTGTATTTTTCTCACTTATCGATATATTCTATTTTAGAAATAAAATTAAATGAATGTGAAATCATTGAAGTACATTTTTTCAAATATTGCAATAAATTTAAGTGTTTTTTTTTTTCTTAATTATGTGCACCTGTATTTTAGGGAACATTGCATTTTTCTCATGTATGCGTATCTATTATTTTAAAAAGTCAGATTAAATGAGTACAAATATTTTATTATAAAAATTATACATATTTTTAATTATATTGCAATAATTTTACGTTTTTGCTTGTAATAAAATTATGTGCAACTGTTTTGTGGAGAATAATGCAGTTTTCTCATCTATCCATATATTCTATTTAAAATTAAGATTAAATGATTGTAAATATTTTAATATAAAAATTAAATCTTTAAAGCACATTTTTTAGAATGCTGCAATAAATTTACTTTCTTGCTTGTAAACAAATTATGAGCAACTAATTTTAAGGGAACATCGTTGATTTCTCAAGTATGCATACCTACTATTTAAAAAGTCAGATTAAATAAATACAAATATTTTAATTTAAAAATTAAAGGCATTAAAATTACGTTTTTCAAATATAGCGATAAATCCAGGTTTTTGGCTTGTAAAAAAATCGTGTGCAACTTTTTGGGGGAACATTGCATTTTCCTTATCTATGAGTATCTAGCATTACAAAAAATACACATTTTCTTAGTTGCCAGTCTTGGCAAACGAAACTTATTTTCTAAGCATCTTTTTGCCTGTCGCCCCACAGACTATTTTAAGCAATTCAAAATTTGATTTTCATTTGAAATGTTATATTCAGGGCGAATTTTCTCTCTGGAAAAATTTCCACGCATTAATAATTAAGAAACGTTTTATCTGGAAATTCTTGACATACTGCTAGCGCCATTAAAGGCAGCAGATGGTAAAAAATTTAGGTTGCTTGGTAATCAGCGGAATACTTAGCCACATCACCCCAGGCAAGGTTGGGATTCGGGTCGGCTTGAGAAGGCGACGCTGAGTCGAGTCACTTGGTTGGTCAGTCGACATAGTGGATCGAGTCTCGAGTCATTTGCGGTTGGTTGGTTGGGTGAAAGATGATGCAATTCTATATCACGTGTATAACACAGAAGGGAATTTTCGAATGTAAGCTCAAATACTACGCAAGGAATGTGTTTTTATGTTTAACTAAAATTTCGTAAGGTACATACCAAGTTCTAAAGATCATTTACAGAATTACACAAAATAATTCGTAATGTTTATCATGTATAAGCAAGCGTGAACTATGTAAAGAACTTTTTTCTTTTTTCTTAATTATGCCTTTTCCTGCTTGTTAATATTTAGTATACTAAGATATTTTTCGATAGTATAAGCAATTTAATATAGAGGCATACTCACAAAAATGGATATATTGTTGTCTATGAATAGCAGTCTTTAAAAGTCCATTGTAGTACTTTGAACGTACCGGAAAAAAGTTTCATGTTCTATACTTGATGAATGATTCTTCTTTTTATTTGTTTGGCAGTATATATACTATTGATAGATCTTAAATTCCATGCTTGAACACGAAACTTTCTGATATATGTTTTACTCATTGTTAGCTATGAAGTTATAAAATTAACGCGCGATTACTGAGGCGAATTAGAATCAAAAAGCATTTTCTACTTTTTAATAAATAAATAACTTATAATAAAAGATATTCTTGTAACGTACGGCAGTTTTTCTCATTTCTTTTGCTACCTCATTCTGAAATTAAACATAAACTCTGACAGTAATTTTCAAATTTATTTCGCGAAAAATTGGAAAGCGCCATTCTATTACATAGTTTCTGAATAGGAATACTTGACAATTTTACGAGTTTGTTTCCGAATAAAAATGAGTTCAGAAATTGTTAGAAAGTAGCTCTTTCGTTTTTATGAACAGTTTTAATAAAATACGAATAAATATTTGACAAAAATCTATTTTTTGTTTTACAGCTTTAGAAGTTATGATGTTTTAACTCTCTTTTTTTCTTTTATTCTAAATTATATGCATTTTTAATGAATATTAAAGAATCTAGAAGCAATCGTAAACATTACTGTTGCTATTGTGTATTTTCTGTCTTGCGAAAGCATACTAATTTAAAATATGCTGTAAAATTTCTTCATGATTATGTATAAAATATTCTCCAGAAAAATCTTAAATGTGTGTTCACCCTTTATCTACCTACGGTACTTATAAGTACCATTAAAATAACTTATTACAAAATTCTTTTAATGCGTCAGTTAGTCGTAATACTGCTTAGAATGAGTTACAGATACATTACTCTATCTTGTTCCAAAAGCATTATTGGTTACACAAAACAAAAATACTTTTAAAAGGATTATTTCTTTTGCCTTTGCATCTAATCAGCTTTCTTGGCGCTGAGGGAAAAAGATGGGGATTTTTCAATGCGAAAATATTTCTATATTTATATTGTAAGAACATCATATTTGTACATTTTATAATTCTACAAAATACTAAGAAAATAATAAAAAAATAAAATAGTTGAGTAGGGTTATAAAAATTGTACAAAATCCCAGTAAATTCCAATTTAATTAATCCTTCTAAATCCTTCAATTCTTCTAACATCCTTTAAATATTTATGAAATGATTATATAAATCTTTTAATTTAGTTAAAACAATTTGTGTAAAATGCTACCCTCTAAGTGTTTAGAATGTAATATTCCGTTCATTAAGCGCCAGGTTTCACTGCAATATAAAAAAAAATTTTAAATAATATAAGTCTATATATTTAATAAATTTTCAAAATTATCAATACTCTTAAGGATCACTTTCATATTTATTATAAAATTTTTTTAATAATATTGAAAGAATAATATTTTCTGAGCATTTAAAAGAAAACACGGAGAAAACTTCATTACAATTTTACCTATTTGCAAGACGCTCAGGGGGTTAAAATGTAAAATTTTCATGAGTTCATACTCTGGCAGATTAAGGGTTAAGAAAAATTGGAATATTTTGTAGAAATTGAGTCGGGCGGAACAGGCTCAATTTAATCGTTTTTTTTTTTTTTCAATGGAACAGATTTTACAGAATCTTTCATTTTTACATCGGCCCGGGATAGCTACACGGTCGGGCTTGTGTAGACCTCTAAATGAATTGTAGATGTCTGCAAATGTCATTTTAGAAATCTATCACAATTTATTCAGTGCCGCTCCCATCGGGACGGAAGCGTGCAGGAGGCAGGGTCTATTTTAAAAAAATAATATTATTTTGTGATATTTAAATTTTTTAATTTCCTTCCTTTTAAAATTCTATTTCTAAAACTATCATAGTAAATTTAGTGCATAACTGCCAGGTTCCATGCTTTTTTTCCTAAAAATATTTTTTAATATATGAATAATTTAAATCTATATTTGAAAAATTTGTCTTTTAAAATTATTGAAAACATAGGATTAAATAAAGTATATTTCTTTCATAAAATAATAATAATAATAAAAGCATAAATGTTTACTACTATGATACTGAGGTTTCACCCCCCTCCCCTCCAGACTCAAATACAAAACCTCTTTGCGATTATAAAAAAAGGAACAGGCAGAATTTCAAAATTATACTCTGTATCTGATTTTAAAGTAGGAATAACTAAACTTTTAAAAAACATGTGTAAATCTTACCTATTTTTACATTACCATTTGTGTCTTTAATGGTCAAAAAGTGCAATCCTCCCTCCCTCTCGCTCAAAACTCTTTTTTAACCCGCTACTAACGTAGAATTGTATTTCTCACTCTCTTCTAAACTTTATTTGTATGTTACATTTTTTTTTTTTTTTTTTTTTTTTTTTTTTTTTTACAGAAAACACAAAGATAACATATGATTTGCTTGATGGTGTCTTTCCTCTATATGGCGACCTACACAAGCATATAGTAAATCCAATTAATTTTTTAATAAATGCCTTTGTCCTTGTCCCTCTTTCTCCTTTCATTCATTCGGTCATCTTCCCAATCATACGGGAAATGCACATCTGCAGAACATTAAAAAGTATAAAAACTAACAAAGCACAAAGAAAATAAACGGAACTGCAAAGCGAGGACGTGCCGTTCTGTTAATTTCTTCTGCTTAATCTTTTATGTACAGACGGTACATTTAAGTACCATTAAAATAACTTGTTACAAAATTCATTTAATACATCGATTAGTATTAATATATTTTTGAATGAAATATATTATTTTATCTTATTCCAAAAGGCATTATTGGTTGAATAAATAAAAAATATTTCTAAAATATCATTTCTTTTTTTCACTTTTCATTTTATTTTCGTATTTTAGCTTTCTTGACGTTGAAATATTATGGGTGTAAAATTTCAGTTCAGATTTATTCCTATATTTCTAGAGTAAGAAAATTATATTTGAAAATTTTCTAATGCTACAAAATACTAATAAAAAATTGTTAGAAACAAAAGTTTTGACTGAAGGTATAAATATTGGTCAGAATCCCTATAAATATAAATTTAATTAATTAATTTTAACTGGCGAAATCCTTCTAAAATTTATTAATTGATTGTGTAAATCTTCTAATTTAGTTTTAAAAAATCGCGAAAAATGCTTTAGTAGATAAAATTTTCGAGAATTCATAATTTGAGACATAAAGGATTAAATACCCGGGGAACGTTGGGAATCGTACTTTCATTCATTTAAATAATCCAACTTCTTCTGTGGCTCATTAGTATTTTTCGCCCTGGCTTCCTATTTATAGATACTTTTTTCCAATAACAATTAATTTTTTCTTGTTAATACCACTCATTAATGGTTACATTATATGTATGCATATGACTTTATTATTATAACAAGACATTTGTGTTTCAACATTTAGTATAATAATAAAGATTTCATTAATTACCGTTTATGTTTCTTTCATTTGAGGCACGTTTTACAATTTAGATGTAAATTAGAGACTAATTTTCCAGACCAAACATTTGTGATGGAACATAAAAAATACTACTAAACTTTGATGTCCGTTTAATCTTTTTCTAAAACAGCAATCATAAAAAAATATTCCTTAGACTATCATGTGAAAAATATGTAAAATAATTGTATTCGCTATGTTATGTTGAGTAACACATATCTCAAATTTAAGTTAACTTTAACTTTTGTGATTTGGATTGCAAATTTAATTTTAATGCAGTAAAAGTAATTTTTCCCCATAATCGAAGCAAAATTCTGTACCGAAAGAATTAATATACAGATTGCTCTTTTTTTCTTTTTTTTTCTATTCAGAGCTCTTTGTAACTAATTTTAATAACCGGAACTGCTTTAAAATTTATAAGGGGACTGGATCAGGCAGGGTCGCGGACCTACCAATTGGCTAAAGCTCAACATGTCCCACCCCATTATATGGGGACAAATGAAGCCAAGGACAAAAAGATTCCGAGGGGAAAATAAAGAGTCAGTTACCAGTAAGGTCTATTTTATGTGACATGTAATGCTCGGCCGTCGAAAATGTTGTACAAAGAATGCAAAGTGTGGTGCAAGAGAACGGTGGACAAATGTAGTCAAATTCCTCGTCGGAAAAGTAAGTATGATATATAAAACATAGAAATTTATCCAAATTATTAATTTTGTCAGTTTTTGATGTTATTTTTTCTATGTATAGCGCCAAATTTCTCGCTATCAACGGTAATTGTAACTATTTTTATTTATTTATTTATTTTTGTTGGAATCTTTTTTGCCGTGGTTTTATTAGTTCATTTATAAAATTTTGCGTCATTTCAGTTATTAGAACGAGCTACCGGTGGCTCTGAAATGCGCCAGTTAGAAAAAAAAACACCATGTAAAAATTTCCATCCTCATGCTTTATTTTTATTCCCGGTTTACAGCGCATACGCGTACTATTTAACTGATATCCTTCTTTCAAATATTCATTGGTAAATGTATGGTATTTGAGTAAAAGCAGTTAATTAATTTAAGACACTTGGGATTGATCGTTTACTCAAGATTAATGATCGAAAATCTCTAAAGGTTTTAGTTTGAGTTAAGATATAAAATAGAAGTGCTTGACAATATTTTTAGAATCCCAATTATGCTTCAATGTCTTGAATTAATCAATACTGCGCTATAATTTTTTTCGGTATATGCCACCTTAAGAGTACCAGCATCACAGCCTGGCTTTATCGATGACTAATTGGTTAAATTTGGTAATTTGTCTTGTATACGGAAAGATTATCACAAATGCTAATTAATGTATGAATTTTTAAGATAAAATAATCTATTTAGAATGAAATAAATAAATAAATATCTCCAAATTATAAAGTTAATAAAATAAACATTAATTTTAGACTTATGAAAACATGATAATGTTCGAAGCCCATCTATTGAATTTTGAAACAATAAATTGTTTATTTATTATCATTTTTCATTGAATTATATTTAATTATATTGTCTACTCTTTTTTATTTATTATCTTTATAATTCGGAAATGAATTTGCTTTAATTATATAAAATTATTAGATATAAATATATTTTCATATTAAAATTTCAAAAGAGATAACTTCAGATTATAACATTAAAATGGAAATTTTCAAAAAATATTTCCAGAATTCTGTGATTTACTAAGGTAAAGACTTTTATTAAAAAACAAGACTTGTACTGAAAAGTAAGAAAAATCATGCATTAAGAAACACTTTTTAACATTTCTTTAAATCTTTAACAAAACTTCGTTATCTAGGAAAATAAGATATTACTGTACATAGCCAAACAGGTTTTCTAATACTTTTGAATAGCCCTGTATTTGATATGTCGGTTGATATATAGACTATATAATGGCGAAATTCACTTTAACAAGAAAACTTCTAACTGCATGAAATTTTCCTTTCAACAATTTATACTAATCGATCGAAACTTTTTTGAATACTTTTGTTCAGCCGTGTAGTTTACCTAGTACCTTTAATATACGAAATTATTTTGCTAAAATTTTATTCAAACGAAAATATTCTTTAAACTATTCAAATTACATTTCCAGAAACTATCATTCACAAGCAACCATGTATCCAGTTCTTTGAGTGACCCTGTATATCCTTTTATCTATATTTTATTAAAATTTCTTAGTAAACTGAATGCATTTCAACGTAAAAGTACATAAATTATTTAAAAACCACCTTTAAGTAAATTACGCTAATATACAGTAACCTTTCCGAGAATTTTTGCGTAACCCTGTATATCTAATTTGTGTAACTATACGCATTTATACTCACCCTGTAATATACATACATTTTGTGAAACTTAAGAGCTCATATCATAATTGCATTAAATCCATCCAACAGCCATCATCTATAACATACAGTAATTCGGATAGATTATACTATTTTAAATCTTTTGTGTGTCCCTGTAAATGCTACGCATTTCGTATTAAGCATGAAATAAATAATATTAAGCCTCAGCGACGTGTATTAATTTGATTATACATGAAATTGTTTACCATAATTAAAATATATCACAAACAATCCTCCTCCTTTATTACTATGTAAAAAAAATATATATGTGTGGCCCTGTAACTGAATAATAACTATTCTTTTCAGTGCATACTTTACAAAATGCATATTTTAGTGCGCTTAGTAGATACATATAAATTTTAACGTGTTTCACAAAATGTAATATCTTTAAAATTCATTTGAAACGATTTTTCCACATAGGCCATAATATAATGGAAAACTTTTGACTGTCCCTCTAAATAAATTAATCATGGTAGAAACTTCATTTTCAATAGGGTTCGTGCTAGAGTAAACATCAATAACATCCAAAAATTTCGCGGCAATCCGACTATATTTACGAGAGTTAGAGCGCGGGCAGACGCCCAGACAAACCGAAAGCGTAAACACTTTCAACATTGTTGGAAAGTGTTAAAAAATAAGGGGAAGTATATAAAAATATCGGGGACAGGATAATTATCACGTTTCAAAAAATTAAACTGGATGGGACATCTTTGAACAGCACAGGCTAAATCGAGTAATTTGAAAATAGAACATTTTTAATATAATAAAATTTTTACGTGTCATACTGATGTAATAATACTTACTTGATTGGCCTTATTACTAGTATTTTTTTCTACATGTACTTCTAAAACCTTTAGGCCACATACTATGTCTGACTGATTTTCTTTGAACGAATTCAGAATAAAATAATAAAATCTACATTTAGTAAATTTACATTAGTTTATATTAATATTATGTATAAACTTATACTAATTTATATTAATGAATGATTTTAATATAATTAAATATGTAATTTTTCTTTCCTTGAATAGAATATTACACACGTGCATATATAGCTATGATTGGGAAGCATATCCAACATTTTAAAAGATATAATCATCTTTATTTGAGAAACGAACTTTGATAGTTAAAATATAGAAATTGTTTAATTTCACTCAGATCAGAATATTTAAAGAGAAAATATTTATAAATTTTATTTTGCGATACCACATTATTATTTTTCTATTTACCCTTTTAAAAAGCTGAAGAGCAGTCATGATCTTCAGCTTATTTATAAAAAAGAGGTAGTGTTGATGTAGGACAAGGAAAATTCATTACGTTTGTATGAGGTACAACGAAAATACTTTTGTCATGACAATGTCATGCTTCAATTGAGTGAGGTGGTGAAGAGTTAAAATCCAGGAACTACAATTAAGAGTTGGGACGGAAGTAAAGGCTTTCCGCTTTCTCGCCGTGTACACTGTATGGCAGTATGCAGCTTAAATCTGACAATGAGAAGTCAGACGTCAGGGGGGTGGGTATTTTTATGTTGTTGTCAGGTTGATAAATAGAAGAATATAGTTTTTGGAAAACATAAATGGAATTAGTGTCTTGACTGTAAATTAATGCAGTAACGCCCGTTTTATCTGATTATAAGGAGGGTTTTTTTTTTTCACTAAGAGGAAATTCCGAAATGATGTCATGCTTGGGGTGTGTAGTGCTTTTTTCTGAACTGAAAGTATATGTTTATGTAATAAATCCTGACATTTGACAAACGGGAGGGAGGGGGTATGTTTTTGCTTGATATTATTTATCTGAAAAATCACATTTACAAAACTTAAAATGCTTATTAATATTATATTTAGTGGAAAAGAAAACTTTGATATTTTTTCAGTGTTGAATCCAGACATTTTTCTCCTCAAAGAACTTCTGTGGTTCCTGGTGTGGGGGGGGGGGGGGGTAATGCCAATCCCGGGTCATCTCCCCCTTTCCCGAAATCAACACGATATCTTTCAATAACATTCGATTTAACAATAACTTGTTTTGATTGTTTATTTATTATTCTGACAAAATAATAAATAGGGCAATTTAATTCCCCCTTAAAATACTACTAATAAGTAAATAAATAATAAAAAGAACAGTTTACAAGTATAAAAGTGATTTTAAGTTTCCCAGCGTGCTGTGACGTAAAATTTTTTAAAAAAAGTTTTTTTTTTTTTTTTTTTTTTTAAATTAGGGGTTTTGTTTCCTGCGAGCTACAAATCGATCATAATGTAACTCAAAATTCTTTATCAATAGATTTTAAAATTCGTGTAAATGATAGGGGAAAGTGGGAAAACTTGATCATAGGAAATACTTGAGCCACACATATTATCTCTACAGTTGGTTATTTTCTCTTTCTAAAACAGGCAATATGGTAACATGTTTACAGTTCGGAACATGTAAAAAAGAAATCACATACCTTGGTACTATTTTGAAAATATGGTGATTAATAGTTGTTTTTTCCCTGTCTGAAGTAAATATTTAGGTGAATGTTTTTTTTTTTAAGTTTTGTTTAAAGCTGCAACAATATAGATTAATTTAATAAGTATAATTTCAATTGTATTTTGAATCTAAAATAGTTCAAATAGCTGCCTGCTTTACTTAGTAAAACTCTGATAAACTAAAATGGTTGAAAACAAAAATAGGGATACTTGACCCACTGGAAATCGGGGATACATGAGCCATGGCTTAACCAACCTCATTAGGAAATTAGACATATGGGGGAAACAAAAAAAGATAAAATTACATTATCATATTCACTAATAGATTTTATTTTCACTGATAAGAAAAGAATTTTTTTTTCTTAAGAAAATAATGACCTAGAAAAAAATGTTTAGAAATGTATATCTTTTTAATGAAAATTAAATTTTATTTTTCATTTTGACTAACAAAATAACCTGTCTAGATAAATGTAGGCATAGTTTTCTATTTAACTTTTAACTTATTACATTAAAATAACATTTAAAAACTGTTTTACTGATCATAATCTCTAATATTTTAATTAGTTAGGTCCAACATATTAAAATATTTATTTTTTTAATATTTGAAATTGTAACCTCTGTTACTGATTGAACATGAAATTAGCTTAAATAATTGCAGATTCCAAATTTAAATGGCCACCAACTGAGGATGTTGCTACCATCGATGAAACCCAAGTTGAAATGATCCTTCGACCACAAATTATCACTAAAAAAAAAATGATCGTGTTACTAGTTTTGTTTTTACAATTGGTTTTGAAGGGCTTTATGTATCTTAATTTATCATTATGAAAAATATTTGTGCAAAAATAAAGCGAAAAACATTACTTTTGTAGGTATTTTTCTGTATTGGCTCAAGTATCACTCCCATAGGGATACTTGAGCCACGATGTGAAACAAAAAGTAAACATTTATTAAACATAGAAAAATAGTTCAAAGTTAATTGAAAGTGGTTTCAGTTGAAGAAATATTAAATTTTCATTTTCAGTATTTTATTTTGTGCTAAGAAATTACAAAAAAAAAAAAAAATAAAATAAAAAGTGGCTCAAGTATCCCTATCTTTCCCTATTTAATGTTATTGAATGTAATATTCACGATCATCCATTATTGGCATTTAATCTTGTACTTTGGTGATAGTTTTTTGGTCGACGGGATAACCAAGTAGTACCAAATACGTTTTTACAAACCCATAAAATGTTATATATTTACCTGCTGTTCGTCTATTATATTTCCAATATGATGCAATATTTGATTAAAAAAATTTCTCAAGTTATTTATTTTATTTTCAATTAACCTTGCTACATAAAAATCATGACGTACACCTCAATTTTCCTTAAATTCGTCAAATTATTTTTTTTCCGCATGCAAATCTTGCAATAATAAAATAATTGAAACACATGAACTAATCAAGAGTAAACTTCTTGAGTAGTTAATGTGAAATTATTAATACAATTAATTATATAATAATATAATATCTACATCTGTTTTCTATGGGTGCGACGAGGTTCTTGATAAGTAATTTAGAAATTATCTCTTCAAATTCATTTATCAAAATCCTGAAAACATAAAAAATGGGAATGCAATGCTTTGTTTGGAATATGTTCAAGACATGCTCAGTTGGATTTAAATGGGTAGTCCTGCTGGCCACTACTTAAAGTGTTTTTTTTCTAACATAATCAAGCTGAGCAGAATTTCGCTTTAGCATGTATTATATAAAAATAATTGGTAATGATTGTAGCGTAAGGTATGACACAAGGCATGAATATCTCGTCAGCATAAGCTTTGAGCCCTTAAAGTGTCATCTTAAGTAATTTATAAAGCTGAATATATATTTTCAACAAAACTTGCAAATTCAAATGCGTCAATGTGGACTCGATTATAGTTTTACCAAAATAAATTATTAGATAAAAAAATCTGCCCATGACAATTGAGTCATTCCATGTCAAATCAACCAAAAACAATCGATATTCAACTTGACCATTTCAAATTTCAATGAAACTGCCAGGGATTATTTTCTATGATGATATAAATTCGAACATATTTTTATTTTTATTTATCGCTTTAAATTTCCATACAATTAATTATTTAAATTTTGAAAAATCATCATTTTTTGATTAGCATAAATATTTTGAATTTTGAATTTCTCATGCTCTATCAAACACAGATAATTTTTTGACGACTCATTTTAATGTGGAGTTTTTAAGGTTTAATTTTATATAAAGTTGATAGGCATAGTTAAAAAAGGTAAAATTTTAATTTTTTAAAGTTTAAAATTTTTTAGATTGTCATTTTTAAAATTTTTGAAAACAATACATGAATGTTGTAATATTATAAGCTTAAAATTCTGAAATTTGTAGAGTGGGACCTTAATGGGATCAGGAGTTATGAAATAAAAGCTGAAAATTACCATACAAATTACAAATAAATAACAAAATAAGCAGAATTAAACTGTTATTTTAATAGTAATTTTTAGCTTTTATTTCAGAACTCCTGATCCCATTAAAATCCCACTCTGAAAATTTCAGTATTTTAAGCTTATAATATTACAACAAACATACAATTTTTTCAAAAATTTTTAAAAATGACTAAAAAATTTTAAACTTAAAAAAATTAAATTTTATTTCTTTAACTATGCTTAGTCAACTTGTATATCAAATTAAACTTATAAAATGAGTCGTCATTAAATTTTCTACCTTTGATATAACTTGAGAAATTTAAAATTAAAAATATGTAAGCAAGCACAAAAATGATGATTTTTCAAAATTTAAATAATTAACTATATAAAATTTTGATGCGAAAAAAAATTATGAACATATATTCTCATTTATATCATCAGGCAGAACGATTCCTGAGAGTTTAATTGAAATCTGAAAGGATCAGGCCGAGTTCACTGGTTGATTTGTCATGGAATGACACAATTGATCCCAGAAGAAAGTTGATAATTTCGTTAATCAGTCACAGTAAAAATAATGAATTCCATAGTTTACTTGAAAAAAAAAAAAAAAAAAAAAAAGATAATTTTGTCAAACAATTGCAGAAAATCAGGAATTTCATCAATTACCTATGGGTGGGTGACAGTGAATTGCATCAATTAATTAAGGAAAATGATCACAAATTTCATCAAACAATTGTAGGGAAAAAAACCTCTGCAAACTACATCGATGGTTCACAGTAATAGAATGAGAAAATTGACGACTAGTCACGAAATTGGATTTATTGTTTTCATGGGATTTTTTTCAAAAAGTTCCCTTTGCCAATAAAAATTGCAATGTAATTTTATAGGGTTCGAGCTTTCTAAATCACTCTGTACTCAAAATCATTCCTCAATCTAAGGAATTGTTAAATTTATTCTTTCAAAATTAAATATATATTGAATTTAAAAACGTTTGAGACTATGTAGATAAGATTTTTTCTTTGCCTGTCTGAACTGACTTGGACTATACCTTCAGTTTATTTTACTAAAATGCTGCACAACCCATATTTTTGTTACACAAATAGTAAATTAAGAATTGGTGTGGGGAAAATAAACATATATCAATTACATATTTAAAAATAATCTTTTTCAGAATTTAAAACATACATCATCATGATAGTTAATGACAATGCTTAATAAGAAAAATATTTTATTTTCAATATTAACAAAAATACAGTATGTAATTTTAAAAATTCTTGTTTAGAGTGAAAGAAATGAAAATAAGTTGTTTTAGTTTGTCGATTGCAATAGATGACTGGTCACTTCCAAACATGGGTACTATTACAAACAGATGCAGTTTTTCACTTTGCATAATTTTTATTTAACATTAACAAAACAAAACAAAAATTTATAGTTAATATTAACATTATGAAAACAAAACTTTGTAAAAAGAAATATGAACCAAAAATGTTTTAAGAGAATAATATCAGCAATTTTTTTAAAACTTATTCAAAAGTAATAAATTTCCATTTGTAAAAAATCTTAGATTTGGAAGTTTTATGTTAAATGTTTTCTCTACTGAAAAAGCCATTAGAGATTCTCTTGTTTTAGGTATTTTCTTTGCACAAATACATTCCTTTTTTGTGACTACGTTCATGCACCACTAAGTATTTTTTTAAAGTGAATTCTTTTCCACAGGTGTCACATTTGTGCAGGTTTTCTCCAGTGTGATTGCGCATGTGAAACTTCAATGAAGATTGTATATTAAATCTCTTACTGCATATCTTACAAACATGTGTTTTCTCTCGAGTATGAAGTGTCACATGTGTTTTACATGAAGACTGTTGACTAAATCCTCTCCCACAAATAGGACAAACATAAGGTTTTTCTCCTGTGTGTGTACGTCGGTGTACAGTTAACCCAGCTTTTGAAACAAAGCCTTTCTCACAAAACTCACATATGAACTTTTTTTCTAAGTGAATTTGATAATGATTAACCAAATACTTCTTTTGTGCAAAACATTTGTTGCACACATAACAAGTGAAATTCTTTTTTCCACAGTTATGTAAATGCTTATTTAAACTAGCCTCAGTGGAAAAATGTTTTGAACAAATATCGCAGTTAAATGGCTTTGATTTTCTTTGAACACAAACAACAGAAGGATTTGTTAAACATATATCACAAGATGACTCTTCAGGTTCCTTTAATCCTCCATGTATGCGTTGATGGTGAGACAAATTATACCTCCGAGAAAAGCGTGACCCACACACTTCACAAACAAATGGTTTTCTATCAAAATGGATGAGGTGATGTCTACGTAAATTGTTTGGATTTGTAAATACCCTCTGGCATATGTTACAGACGAAAGATTTAATTTTGGCATGACCCATTTGATGATACTTTAAAGCACGAATATGAGGTAATCTCTTGTGACATATATCACAAGCATAAGGTTTTATTTCTAAATGGGTTTGGTGATGCAATTGTAATGAAGACTTCCTTGAAAATCTTTTATGGCATATTTCACAAGCATAAGGCTTTATTTCTGAATGGGTTTGGTGATGCAATCGTAATGAAGACTTCCTTGAAAATCTTTTATGGCATATTTCACAAGCATAAGGCTTTATTTCTGAATGGGTTTGGTGATGCAATCGTAATGAAGATTGCCTTGAAAATCTTTTATGGCATATTTCACAAGCATAAGGCTTTACTTCTGAATGGGTTTGGCGATGCAATCGTAATGAAGATTTCCTTGAAAAACTTTTATGGCATATTTCACATGTTAATGGCGGTATTTTGCTATGTGTTTCTTTGTGTTTTACCAATGAATTTTGTTCAGAAAATGTTAAAGAACATTTGTCACAATCAAAAGTTTTTACAACTGCATGGACATGAATATGATCAAATAATTCATCTTTTGAATAAAATGTTTCTTGGCATACAGCACAGTTAAACTTCTTTTCTGAATGAGATAATACATGTTTTTCTAAGTCCACATTTGAAAGACATTTCTTGTTGCACACATGACATAAAAAAGATTCTTTTAAATTACAAGAAATAGAATGAACTCTTAAGCTACTTTCACAAGAAAATATTTTTTTACAGATTTCACACAATAAATCAGGGTTTTCACTAGTTATTTCATTATCATACACTGGATATTCACATTGAGTTCCATTTTCACCACGTTCTTCTCTTATTATACTAAAATGTTCATCGCCGTTAGTACACTGTACATGTGACTGTTCAGTAGAAGCTAGCTGGTAATAATAATCATTTTGCGTATTCAGCAACAAAGTAAGATTATTTTCAAGTACTTCCTTCTTTTTCATTTTACTGTGAGAAAGAGGAATATTTTTCTTTTCATTATTTTCAACATGTTTATCTAGATTTCTGTTTTCGCAAATTTTACCCATGAGAGGATCATACACCAAAGATTGTTTTGAGGTTTGATAATCTTTACTTTTATTTAAATTTTTCTCCTGACTTCACAATCAAAGAATCATTACTTGCATGACTTTGAAAATGTTTCTTTAAGATGGAATTTGAAGAAAAACTGGCTTCGCATTAATTACAGTTGAAATTATTTTGACTATAATGGCTATAAAGATGTTCCTCTAAGAAAAAAAGTTCATTAAATAAACTAACACATACTGTGCACTCAAGCTCTTTGTTTATGAGGTGGATAACTGAATGAATCTGAAGGTGAATCTTTGCATAAAATTCCATCGAGTATAAATCAAATTAATTTTTCATTATTTACTTTCATATTTTTCAATAATAAGTACCATTTTTCTACAAGGTAAAAAAATTACATAATCAGTAAAGAATCCTGATAAATTAAAGTTGAATGAACTAAATCCTTTTGGTCATGAATTTTCTGAATGTCCAATGCTTTAGTTCTTAAGAAAAATGTGTTTTTTAAATACATATGCTAAATTTTTCAATGTTATAGCATTTTGTCCCATTATTATTGTCATGAATTTTGAATGATATTCTTAAACATTAGAAACAAATATCTTTCTTCATATATCAGCAATGTTGAGTTCCTGAAAGGAGAAAAAACAGCTTTTAACTGCAAGTTCACAATAGTTGAGACGAAGAAGTTCACACATTTAGAAAAGATATTGAAAACATTACCGTTAACAAATTATTGAGATAAATTAATTTTCCAATACAGTATTAAAAATAATTAGATTATATACATATGAAAATATCAATGTCAACCAACATGTATTACAGATGTTAAAAATACGTAATTAAAGTTTTTACATATATTTTCATAACATAGTTTATTTAGTTTCGAAAAAACAAAAAATTACAAAATGCATTTATTCACCCTTGAAATACTTTAAAGAAATTTACTTTTTTGATAAAATGTTTACTTTTAATCCCAGTAGCAGAAACAAGGCAGCAGGCAGGGCAGATGTCTTAAACCTAGATTAATCCAACAGCTTAAACAGATATGCTGGGCATAAAAAATAGCTGAAATTTACATTAAATCTCCAGATTTGTGGCATTTGTTGTAACCTTTTGGGATATTTTCTTTATAAATTCAAATTTTGCCTATTTTATAATTTTCTGTTATTATTATTTTTTAAGATAGCAAGTTTAACCTAGCAATGTTAGGACACAGATAAATTTCAGTTTGCTCCAAAAAATTCTGCTTCTGGGTTGTTATTTTTAATATGCAAACATTTCAAGCAGATGATGGACGGTGATGACCCTGGTGAAGAATTAAATTATCACACCAAGTATTAAAAAGACAATTTACATTCATCAATTGCACTTTTGTCAGCACTTAAAGACAGCCATTTATGAAACCCTTTACCTTTCTGTAGAAAATGACCATTTTATTTTTAAAAAATCTTGATTTAATTTTTTTTTTTTTTTTACTCACTTTAGGATAATTTAAACTCTTAAATTTTATTAATTTTATATATTTGCATTATTTAAAAAAACAAGGTATATTTTCAATTGCTGAGCAGAAAAAAAGTTATCAAATTCTTTTGACGCTAAATATGTAAAAAGGTAGTTTTTTGAAGAGTAGAGAGAAGAAAGAATACATTATCACAACTGTCTTATATCCTAACTTTTTAAAGAAAATAAAACAAAAATTTTACAAGTAATATCATGGCTACATTTAACCGTGAAAAAAAAAAAAAACTTCTTGAAATAAGATAAGAAAGAAGAGAAAAAGTTTTGTTCTATTTTATTTTTATTTTATAGAGTTATTCTAATCGAGCGATATCTAAAATATATCTAAATGAAATACTATTGTGAATATTCTTGTTATATTTTATCATATATAACTGGATATACCCAGATTTTATGGATTATAGAATAGGAGAGAGTGTTGTACCTTGGGACAGTTTTCACATTTTAATTTTTTACTTTGATGATTATAACCTAAATTAAAATTAGAAAGCAGCATTTGAATATGCCAATCTTTTTCTCTATAATACATTTTTAGAAATTCAGGCAGTTCAAAAATAAAAAATTGCCACTCATTTAATGTAGGGAAGGCAAACTGTCCCAAGGTACAACATCACCTTGGGACATCCTACATATTTCGGCCAATATACATTTAACTAATTTATAATTTTGTACAATAAATAAATCAATATTTTGTAGAATTAAAATAACTACATAGTTAATTTTGGGCCAGATAAACTTATGTTTTTTCGCAAGGAAATACATCGGCTAAATTCAGATACATAGAAGAGCATACTTTTTCCCCAGATACTTTTGTCCTTTTTGTTTTTCTTTCTCCTAACACATCTGTAGAATAATCATTATATATATTGTCGCAGTCTTCAGTACAAGATAAAATGAGTTTATCATTAGCAGATTCAAAACTGCTATTTTGTTTCAGAGATGGTCTTTTACTTGATTTCTTTGCTATCCCAGTTTCCTACTTGGCAATTTCAATTTCAGCTTTTACTTAAAGAAACTCCTAAATTGGTAATCACTATTCGGGTTGTGACATTTTGAGAATGTGAAGATGAACTTGCTATTCTCAGTGTTGATTTCAGAGGATGGTCCGGGAGGTACAATTCTCCTTGGAGCAGTGCAATGTCACCACATCCTCCCAAGAAGATTTGATATTTTATGATTTCAGTGGTAAAAAAGTGCAATACCCCCCCTTTCCTCCAGAATTACAAAAATTCATTTAGGAAAAAGTATTTGAATTCAACACTGATTATGCCTACTATTGGTAAAACATTTGCTGCTGTAAATTCAGCTGTTTGATTCAACATTTTAGTTGAATGAAATGACTATCAGTTACATTTTATTAAAAGCTCATCTTCGCTGAAGGGTCATTCCATGTGAAATCAACCAATTTAAAGAAAACTTGTTGCATCATAGTCAGATTTCTTTTTAATTTTTATCATAGACATACACTGTAGTGAAACCCTCAAATCTGAAATTTAAAAGTAATTTTCACAATATTGGCTGAGTCATTTGTAAACTGACCATTTTTACGAAATGGCAGCCATCTTGGAATTGTATCAGTGTCTAAATATGGCCATAACTTGAAAAACTAATGGATCAAATTTTATATATCTGGTACCAATTTGAAGCTATTTGTACAAAGAATGCATATTTTACATCAAAACAATAATAAATTTTCATTTCTTTACATTTTATTATGTGCAAAGTGAAAATTTGACCCCAAAAAAGGGCAGATTGTAATGGCTCATAAAAAAAATGAATCATCATGAATTTTTCTGAAACTTGGTAAAAACATTGCTCCATCTGTGTGCTTTAAATAAAATAAAAATTGGAAAGGTAAAATTTGTTGTTTTAAAATAAATGGTTTTTTACACATAAGGTGTCATTAACCAAGTAATTATCATTTTAGAATCTGTAAGCATTCCTGATTTAAAAAATAATGGCTAAAATAAAAATTTCTAACATCTAAATTAATGTAAAAGTATATTCAAAACTTCATTTGTACTAATTTTGTAGGAATCTGCCCCCCAGCCCCCTTCCCCCCCAAAAAAAATTTAGACAATTGAAAAAATTTTACACTGAAAAAGATAAGAAAATAATTAAGGAATATAATGTATAATTATAAAATACCTATAAATGCAATGCATACATATGGTGATTTACATCACATATAGGGGCGAGTGGGGTGGAATGGAACAGTAGGTTTTTCTCTTTATGTATGATTCTAAATATTTCATCAATCACATATTAGATGAAGTAATGGTACTGCAATCTTCAGTTGAAAAATGTAGCTAATTTACATAAGCTTGCAATTATATAAAGAAAAAGATTATTTCAAGTCTTCAGCGTCCATTTAAAGATGGTATATTAAATGCATTTGATCTCTATAATTTTGTAAAAGAATCTGTTAAAAGAATTGAAAGTTTTTTTGTAACAAAATCTGAAATTGAAACCGCAAACAGTCAATTAGCAGATAGGTATGCAAAAGCAGATAGAATCATAGAAACAAGACTGAATCACTGCTTTGTACCAATCAATGATTGCCAAATGCTGGTTTCCAGGGTTTCAGACAGTTCATCAACAAAATTTATTGCTTCTTTGGGAATCAATGAAATTGTCAGACCATTAATATTTAAAAGTGAACAATATGTTGCATGTGTATATGGGATAAATTGGTGGATTGGGAAAATTTTAGATTACTGTGAAGAACTCACCGACTATAAAATTATGATCATGTATCCTCATGGCGCCAATTCTTCATATTCATGGCCAAAATCCTCAGATGTTTGTTGGATTCTGTATGAACAAATAATAAAAGAAGTGTCTATTCCTGTAACTGTTACAGAAAGAACATATACTGTTGCACCAGAGGAAACTCGAACAATTCAAGCATTATTTTTAAACTTTAAAACTGATTAAATACTTTTTAGCTTAAATCTGAAGAAAAAACTATTATATTATAAAGTTATATGCATGTAAGTAAATATTTTGTTCTTATTTTGTCTAGATTTGTTCCATGTGTTATTTCTCATCATATTCAATGTTTTGCCCTGGATTTGTATTATATTATTGTTATTATTATTATTATTATTATTATTATTTTTTTTTTTTTTTTTTGTCTCATCATATCTAGATTTTTAATCATATAAATTTTAACTCAGTGTGAACAAAAAATAACAAATGTCAACTCAATTAACTCATTTATATATATTTATTTTATTTAAATTACACATTTGAATAATTCAACTCTGTAATTTACAGCTAGTGTTTCTTCAACATTTCTGGGGAAAATATTATGTGCCTTTTTTTTTCATGTATAAGGTACTTAAAATATTTATTAAGTAATAAGGTACTTAAAATATTTATGTAAATATGTTTTGAGAATTATATTATCATATTTTGAATGAAATGAAATAAAAAGTACCTTAAAAATGAATATTTAGTGTAAATAACTGCAAATTGATATTTCTTTATTGAATTATATAATATACACACAATACTTTAAGTAGATGCTAGAAAATTTCATTTTAACCAATATTTCTTAAATTAAGAATACTTACAGATTTTAAAATAATCATTATTTGGTCAATGACACCTTATGTGTAGAAAACCATTTATTTTAAAACAACAAATTTTACCTCTCTAATTTTACAGTATAATGCTCCATATATAGAGAAACTGTTATATCTATGCATAATCAAACTATTATACAGAAAGCGTAAAAAGTATATGAACTAAATTTACTTTTGACTTTTGAAATAATCTTTTTCTTTATATAATTGCAAGCTTATATAAATCAGCTACTTTTTTTAACTGAAGATTGGGGTACCATTACTTCAGCTAATGTGTGATTAATGAAATATTTAGAATGATACATAAAGAGAAAAACCTACTGTCCCATTCCACCCCACTCGCCCCTATATGTGAAGTAAATTATCATATATATATGCATTGCATTTATAGTTATTTTATAATTATGTATTATAGTCCTTATTTATTTTCTTATCTTTTTCAGTGTAAAATGTTTTCAATTGTCTAAATTTTTTTTTTGGGGGGGAGAGGGGGGCTAGGGGGGCAGATTCCTACAAAATTAGTACAAATGAGGTTTTGAATATACTTTTACATTAATTTAGATGTTAGAAAATTTTATTTTAACCATTATTTTTTGAATTAGGAATGCTTACAGATTCTAAAATGATCATTATTTGGTTAATGACACCTTATGTGTAAAAAACCATTTATTTTAAAACAACAAATTTTACCTTTCGAATTTTTATTTTATTTAAAGCACACAGATGGAGCAATGTTTTTACCAAGTTTCAGAAAAATTCATGATGATTCATTTTTTTTTATGAGCCATTACAATCTGCCCTTTTTTGGGGTGAAATTTTCACTTTGCACACAATAAAAAGTAAAGAAATAAAAATTTATTATTGTTTGATGTGTAATATGCATTCTTTGTACAAATAGCTTCAAATTGGTACCAGATATATAAAATTTGAGCCATTAGTTGTCAAGTTATGACCATATTTAGACACTGATACAATTCCAAGGTGGCCGCCATTTCGTAAAAATGATCAGTTTTCAAATGGCTATATCTCAGCCAATATTGTGAAAATTACTTTTAAATTTCAGATTTGAGGGCTTCACTACTGTGTCTGTCTATGATAAAAATTAAAAAAAAATCTGCGACTATGATGCAACACCCATTGGTTGAATTCATGTGGAATGACCCTGAATAAATTTTTATTGATTAAATAAATAGCTGTTATTTTAAAACCCTTAGTTATATTTGATGGTGTGAAAGCTTTTCAAAATGAATTTCCAACAACTTCCACTATGAAAAATACTGTGTTTAATTGTCTAGAATGTGACATCATACTATGGCCCCTCAAAAGACAGCAGGGGGGGGGGGGGAATTATAAACAAAGCAATTTAAACTTCCCGGCATTTCAATGTTGTAAAAATCAAAATATAGCTGTTATGATATCCATACTTAGCAATATAGTAAACTACGTATATGTACCTTTTAAAATTGATTCAAACCCCAGAAATATACATCTGAATATGTGCTCTTTAGAACACTGCATCACATGGAAAGAAAAAGATTTATCAGGAGTTACCAAATCCATATTTGCAATTCATATCATATAAAATGTATCCAGAATAAAGTTTAATTGTTTTTCTTTATTGTATTTCACATATTTTGTAAAATTTTCTGTAAAAAAGTAACAAAATTACTTTTATTAATGCAAATTGTTACAAACCGTGCATTTGTTATACCATTTGAGTTGTCCCAAGGTACAGCATTTTTACTGTCATTAAGGTACAATCATTACATGGTTTAAATAAAATCAAAATGATGATAAATCTAGAAGCACTATCATTATTTTCTCATTGCCAAAGCATTTAAAAATCTTCTCTTTTATATATATATATAAAAAATAAATTGCAGTTGACTTTTTGTAAAAATATCCAGTTAAAAAATGAAATTTGGATGGGGAAAAATATTTACTTTAAAGTAGTGAAATTGTATTTTTCTCACCAGGTCATTAATTTAATGCTTCTGATGTTATCTGTCATTATGATGAAACCAGTTGGTACTAAGTCACTATTAGACATAAACAAAAGATCATTGTTGCCAATAGTTTTTCAGAAATTGTCAATGTCCCGAGGTACAAACGTTCCAAGGTGCAACACTCTCCCCTATATTTTAAAATTTATTGATTGTGAATAAAGGATAAGTCATAATCAATATGTGGCAGATGAGTTACAAAAAATTTGTTACAGACTTTTTAATATAGAAGAGTAATCGATTATTGTGTAAACTGTTGCTGAGCACTGTATTAAAGTTTTTATTAATGAGGAATAATATTAGTAATTTCAAACACAATGAAATATATTTTTTTATTAGTAAAAACAGTTTCATTTTTAATTTAATATTCTTTTAAGTAAGATTTTAAGTAATTTCAAGCAATTTAAACTGTATGTATTATAATAAGAAATTGAAATTCCTGTACCTTACTTATTTTCTCTGCATACATTTTATATTATCAGAGTCTCTGCCTCATCAATGTCCAGTTATATATAACACATTATTTTTTTAATCATAAATCTTTACAATTTTTATTATGTAAAAAAATTCTCCATAAAGTACTTAAAAAGCTGGTTTTGTTAAGTAGAAACAATTAGTACCAAGAATAAATTTTTATTTTAAAATTTTAACTTGAGTCTCCTTACAAAACCACTAAGTAGAGTCCTGTGCCAGTCCAGTCGTATCCTCCCCCCCCCCAAAAAAAAATTTATAATCCACAACCCGAAGGGAATTTTTAAAAATAATTTTCAGCAATTTGCAACCTGACCTGAAATCAAGATTTTTCGACCTGGACTTGACCTGAATATCTGGCACATACCGCATGTCTTCTGAATTTTTAAAAAAAATAGTGTATACATTTTGTTTCTCAAAAATATTATAGTGTATACTCACTGGGGTATGTCCTCTGCCTAAAGTGTATGTCCTCTGTTGTTTTACGACAACATCACTGTTTGGCAGCATTTTCTGATTGATTCTTTGCTTTATGAAGAAATGGAAAATGTTATTCAATTTCACATTTTTTAAGAAATAGTAAAGTTTAAAATGTATATCTCTAGGATTGAAACTGACTTTTTAAAAGTGTTAGGGAATTGCAAGTTTATAAATTTAAAATCTGTATTAATAATAACAAGAAGAAATGTATATTAGGTATTTATAAAATATTTTTCCAATTTTTTTTGTCCAAAATAAATATTTTCATGTTTCGCCCTTTTTCCATTAAAGAAAACAAAAGTGCCATTACCTCAGCTCTAAAAAAATTGCTTGTCCTTTTTGATTTCCAGCATATAAAGTTTAATTTTCCTGATATAATTGTCATCTCAATTTGTAGTGACAAGAAATAACCATTTGCCTTATTACCACAAACAAACAGAAGATCTCAAAATACAGCAGAGGCAGAGAATTAGAATAAATCAACTTTTTTTTTATCTTGTTTAGACTCTAGTATTGATGAGAGAGTGAGAAATTGTATTGTATGGATATAATAAGAACCCATACATCAATATTTAACAAATATTAAAATTGATTGAGGCAATATGTTATGATATTTGAGATATCATCCAGACTTAGATGTGAAATTTAAATTTCAACCATTTATACTTAAAAAACATTGAGCTAAACAGTTCTTTATTCTGAATGGAGCTGACAGCACTTATAGTGTGACACCAACAAGAACTCAGTTAGTCATAGAAATGAGAAATATAATTAATTTTAATTAATAAAATTCATTATTTCAATCTTACACAGGTAACAAGTTCCAACAATCTGTTATTTTTGTAACATATAACTAATCACTGTATATGATATCAACAGATGTTTTAACAAGAAGGCATTTATTCAAAATGTTTGAAATACTTTTTGGATGTAAGTATAGATGTTGTTTTTCAACAAAGTGATTTCACACCATTAAATTAGTTTGTGGTTAAAAAATTACCTATTTATGACAGTATAAATAAAGTGCATTTCCAACCTTTTTTTTTGAGAAGGAGGGGGGACTAAAAAACACATTCCAGTTACTGTGACTAAAACATTAAAATTCATAAACTTGAAAGTATAACTCAGTAAGTTTTGGTCATATAAAAATAAATGTTTATTGTTTTACTTGTTTGAACATGGAGGAACATTTTCTAAATGAAACTTATGATAAAACCAATACATTGTATAAAATTTGGAATTTTTTAGTCATTTAAAAATTAATTACTTTAATATAAATTGTTTTGGTACTACTTGGTTGTTGACCAAAAAACTATCGCCAAACTAAGATTAAATGGAAATAATGGATGATCATGAAAGTCATATTCAATGACGTTAAATACAATATATGTGTCTAAAACATGATTAAGTGATTTTTATTTTGACTTTTTATTTGTATTTTTGTTATTTAAACTGAAAATTATGTCAATATGCATAATTTGGCGAAATTGGTCGACGGGTAACAAAGTAGTACCATCGTTTTTTATACAGGGTGGTCATAAAAAAAACTTTGCCGATATACGGAGCTCTAGCGGCCAGTCTGCTCAACCGATCGAAATG
Organism: Maratus speculifer; assembly: GCA_964019185.1. Classification (NCBI taxonomy): domain Eukaryota; kingdom Metazoa; phylum Arthropoda; class Arachnida; order Araneae; family Salticidae; genus Maratus; species Maratus speculifer. Next base: position 2,889,775 of record CAXHSM010000846.1, read on the forward strand.
AAATTTCAGATATAGCTATTCAGAGATATGAGCTCGAGATTCTGTGAACAACAAAATGGCGCTCATGGTTACGGTTATAGTCACAGAAACTCAAAAATGTCCAATGACAACACCCATTTTTTTCATCGCAAAATGCTCAGCACATGCGAAAACGCTAAACAGCGTTGGAACCGTACGTGTATCGCAAGAAACAGACATGTTATGCACACACAAAAAACCGTTCTGCGAATCCTCCCCCCCCATAAAAAAACACAATTGGGGTGCAAAGAGGAAATTTGCACATGGCACAGAGTCAGTACACTAATCTCTGATTACAATACAGATCGGAGAAACTAAAACTTTTATTTTGATAACACATTTTCCACATGAGTGTCATCACAGGCAATTAATGGTGATGGCACCCATGTGAAAAATGTGTAATCAAAATAAAAGTTTTAATTTCTCCGATCTTTATTGTAATCAGAGATTAGTGTACTGACTCTGTGTCATATGCAAATTTCCTCCTTGCACCCCAATCGATTTTCTTCTATGGGGGATGATTCGCAGAACAGTTTTTTGTGTGTGCATAACATGTCCGTTTCTTGCGATACATGTACGGTTCCAACGCTCTTTAGGGTTTTCGCATGCGCTGAGCATTTTGTGATGAAAAAAAATGGGTGTTGCCATTGGAAATTTTAGAGTTTCTGTAACTATAACCGTAATCGTCATTTTGTTGCCGTTCACATAATCTCGAGCTCATAACTCTGAATAGCTATAGCTGAAATTTCACCTCCATCGGTTGAGCGGACTGGCCGCTCCATTTATCAGCAAGTTTTTTTTATGACCACCCTGTATAATGCAATACAAAATACAAAAGATTTTTGTAATTGGAGCTGCACCTCTAAAACTAATGGCATTTAGCTATGGGTAAGCAATAATAAGAGATACAGTAGAGGACCTATTATCCGGAATCGTCGGGACCGAGGGCTTTCCGGATTTTGGAATTTTCCGGATTTCGGGTCCGTCCGAAACTCGACACTCCCCTCCTCCCCCCCCCCCGAAAAAACACGGAAATTTAAAAATCGTAACAAAATTATAGCACTGCCATCTAGAATATGAATGAAAAGTGTGTTATATGAGAAGTCTTTTGAAAAAACATTATGTTACAACTTTGACTCTTGTACTACAGTACAAAAGTCTCAAATCCGGACATCCAAAATTCAGAACTCTTCAAAATTCGGGCGTTTTGCTAACTGGCTTTATATATATATATATATTACCGTAAAATACCGTTAATAAGCCCTCCCCTCCCGCCCCCCCAAAAAAAGTGACGAAAAATCGTAAAATAAATAGAGGGGAGCGCTTACACGGGATTTTTCCGCGATCATTTCACAAAATTTGCATTTTTTCCGAGATATCTGCAGGATTTTTTCGCGATATTTGACGTGATTTACAGGGTTTTATCGCGATATTTGACTAAATTTGCAGGATTTTATCGCGATATTTGACGAATTTACAGAGTTTTTTAGCGATACTTGAAAAAATTTACGTTTTTTATGGGGATGAATCATGATGAAATAAATGAATCATAAATATTTGAATGTATCATGAATTTTGATACTTGGAGCAATTCTTGAAAAAATTTGCTCTTTTTGTTAAAAAACGTAAATTCGGTCGAAAAAACGCAGAAAAAAGGTGAATTTTGTAAAAAAAAAAGCCAAAGAAGCATGAAATCTATTAAAAAATCTCGAAAAAACGCTCATTTCATCAAAGATTCATGATTCATTCATTTCCTAATGATTCATCTCGTTCTCAATCGCCTTCATTCCGGATTTCGGGTCCTTCCGGATTTCGGAATTCCGGATAATAGGTCCTCTACTGTACCTTGTATAACAATGAACACAATTTTAAAAGCCCAATTGTTAAAAAAAAAATGACAAAGTCTTTATTGCAGCAGTCTTCATCAACGCATATTTAAAATGAGTCCCATAAGAATATGAAAATATTATTTATACACTTTTAATCACATTCAATTCATTGAAACAAATTTCTTACGTACAAATTTGATTCTCAAATTAATTACAATTGTATTAAAACTAATAGACTGGGAGGTAGCAGCACAGACAATCACCTAACTGAGTTCAGGGATGAAATTCTAGAATTAATTAAATCTTGATTCCCATATTAAAATGCAATCTATCTGCCAAGTCATATTCTGAAAACCAATTTTAAAAGTTGACTCATAGGGTTTGACACTGTTTTTTCCCTGCTCCCAATCCGCCATGTTTTTGTACTTTTAATTGCCCAAAAAATTGTAAACTTGTGAGTCAGTTGCTAAAATTAGGTTTTCAGGTGTTTTCCTCCAAGACATGACTTGTCGGACTGATTGCATTTTAATATGTGAATTGAGGTTTAACTAATCCTACAATTTTATACATAAGCATGATGAGGTGACTGCCTGTGCAGCCACTTTCTGGTCTATAAGTGTCTTTACAAATTTTATGATGCTATTATTCCCCCCACCACAGTAAAATTAAAACAAGAAAACAAAAAAGATTTTCATCTCCCATTTTTAAAAAAAGAAATAATGACAAATTAAAAGAATAAGGAAGAAAAGAAATTTATGTTAATAATAAAAATAAAATAAAAAATCTCTGTTCCCCTCACTAGAAAAAAAATCTAGCAACAGAAACCTCCTTCCCAAAATTTGAAATCAAAGAAATTACCATCTGCCAAGCATAGTGCCAAACTAATCTTTTTTGCACCTGGAGCAAACATGAATTCTGGCATCCCTCCTCCCCCACCAGCTACGACAATTAAATTTACAAAGTTAATTTTATTAAGTTTCAAATAGCTGACATTTAAAAAACACAATCATAAAATATGTTGTATACTGAACTACATAATATCAGCTTTATCAAATATGGATTTATTAAAACCCTGAAAACAAAAACGAAAAACATTCTGCTTTACAGAGGATCTTTATAATATTATACAATATTTAGATTTTTCAATGATATGACATGTTACAGGCAGTATTAGTTTTAGAATATCAAGCTAAACAAAACATGAGAAATATTCACAAACAAAACTTTCATTTGGTACCTTGCCTGTGGCACATGCCCATCCATCTCCCCCTCTCCCTAGTTTCAGCCCTAACTAAGTGAATGCTGTCCAAAGAATCGAAATTAAAACATTTATTTTACTTATTAGAACATAAAGGAAAATTTTCTAAATGAAACTTATGATGGAACCCACACCATTGTATAAAATTCAGAATTTTCTAACCATTTAAAAATTAATTATTTTAATATAAATTGATTTTTATATGGTGCAGACAAAATGGAAAAGATTTTTGTAATTAGAACTACATTTTAAAAACAAATGGTTATTAGCTATGAGTAAACAATAATGCCTCTTTAAACTACAGAAACCATTCATTCTCTATTCATATTCATTTCTTGATTGAGCCATTCTCATCTTCCTTTCCATTACAAAAAACACAACAACCCTTTTTCCCATTTCATTGCAAAATATTCTATCCACTTAAATCATACCATAATACTGTATTTATCTACACAACAAATTGTAGTTATTTTAAGTTTTAGCTGCAATCGGTGATTTTATAACTCTGAAGAGAGAGATGATCTTTTGTTTTATACCGATTACTTGGAATAATTTAACTGTCAAATTATAAATGAGAACAGAAACTTTAACAGACAGCCAAAAATGAAAAGATAAAATATGTTTCTCCCAGCCAATGGATGGCCGGTCTTTTTAATGAAATTGAAGTGTGATTAGTTTATTTAGAAATTACTTTCCCAGCTATTAAACTTTGTTTTTCTTTTATCTGCCTATTCATTGTGTAGTCGTTGGAGTCTTACAAAGACATGAAAAGCAGATTTTAATTTCTTACTCCTTTGGCCATGAACTTTGGCTCATTATAACAAGAGATTGTAAGTGTTTAAAATATGATTTTTTTAAGTTCTTTTTTTATTAATATAGAAAACCAATTTTAGAAAATTCATTTTTATCACGATTTTAATGTATAATTCTAAAACACAATTGCTTCAATTTTTTCTTAATACTTTGCTGGGATTGCGTACTAAATATAACAGGGACTTTTTGATAATTTGTTATTAAATAATCAACAATACAACAATAACATTTTTATTTATCTTAATGCATTAAATAGTGCCCATTCCATGTTAGTTGAAATATTATTATTCATTATAGTTAAAGTAAAATTTAGAGTGATGCAAATCTTAATAAGATACTTTCATCATTGGTATGATTGTGAATGAATATCCAGTTTTACATTGCAGCAAAAACCCTGATTTCTGATAAATAAGTGAAATTGGATATTGTTTCTTATTCAAAAATTATTTGTGTGGACCACTTTATCAGTTTATTTGAAAATTTCAGAAGCAACCTGTATAATTATAACCTCAGAAAATGATTACCCTTTCCATATACTAGTTATTTGTGCATTTAAAAACTTCGTAGCAAAACTAAAAGGAACATTATTCTTCCTAAGATGCAACCATTAAAAGAAATAAAAAAATTGCATTACATTTTTATTCTAATCCCTATCTGACAAATAGGCAGTACGTGGTTATAATTTTTTTCCCTAATTTATTAAAGATTTGCCTTTTATTTAAAAATATTTCCTTTGCTGTATAACTAAACTTTATTAAATTGTTTTAACCCACAGAAGAAAACATAAAATTTTATATATATAACAAAGCAAAAAACAAGTTTTAAACTAACTTTTTTCCTGCAATAACTCAAAGCAAAGAAATTTTTTGTGTACAATTCCTTTAAAAATGTCTTATTTATCAAAAGGGAAAAAAAGCGTTAATCAACACTTATGTATTACCTGGGTCAGGAGATAGTTTGCAAAAAATTAACTGCCAATCACATTCAAAACAGTAATTTAACATTATTAAATATACATAAAATCATTAAACACAGCAAATAGTAAAAAATGGTACTATTTGATTATCCCATTGACCAATTTTGCCAAATTTTACAAATTAATGTAATTTTATTTTAAATAATGAAAGAACAAATAAATTCTGCGTTAATGAAAATATGAAATGTTGAATCAAAAACTACTTGATGACATTACATACACATGTAATGTCAAATAAATATGACATTTAAGATAATCTATTATTGGCATTTAATCTTATAGTTTGGCGACAGTTTTAAGGTCGATGGATTAATCCAGTAGTACCTAAACATTAAATAAATAAAATACAATAAATAAATATACAGTCAAAGATCTATAATCCGCACAAGTTGAGGCCAAAGGTTGCGCGGATTATGGAATTTTGCGGATTATAGAGTATAATGGATTATGCGTCATTTTATCATTCTTAGACAGCATTTTAATTCTATAATCAGTATAATATGGAAAGATAAATATGAGATATAGTAAATAATTTAATAAGTAATCTAAAAAAAATGCATTTTTAAAGTTATTTTATTTTTTTAAATGATATATATATATATGTATTTAAAGAACAATAATTACATATTAATAATGAGATTTATTTTTAAGGAATATTTTATGGAAGAAAGTATAAAAAAAAATGAGAACAAATTATGCACAAAAAATAACCAATACAAAGTAAAATAAATGGTAATTACTTCAGTATACTATAATGAAATAGTACTATGAATATTATTTAAGAAATCTTTTGTTTAACAAAACTAAGAGTCGAGTGTTGTTTGTTTCAAAACCTGAAATGAATGAACCATGAATCTTTAGTGAAATGTGCATTTTTTCGAGATTTTTTAATTGATTTCATGCTTGTTCTGGCTTTTTTTTTTACAAGTTTCTCCTTTTTTCTGCATTTTTTCAACAGATTTTACGTAAAAAAAAAAAAAAAAAAAAAATCAAGTATTAAAATTCATGATTTATTCCACAATTCATTCATTTCATCATGATTCATTCCTGTAAATTTTGTTGAACGAACGCAGAAAAATCCCGTATAAGCGCCCCCCTCTAACTATTGTACGATTTTTCGTCACGTTTGGGAGGGCGGATTAACGGTATTTTAAGGTATAATATTTAGTTCTCAGATGGTGTTGTGTTTACTGTTATTCTCCTGAATTTGCACAAACTGAAATAGCTACGAATGAACAGTTGTCAATTCGAACGTTCAGCAAGCTTAGGGACGTTCGTAATACAGTTTAGTTTTTTACTGTCAATAAAATAAAAGAGTAAATTAAAAAAAAATACATATTTTATTATGATTTTTATTACATTTTTATTATTTGTTAAAAAAATCATTTTTGGATCACGGATTTGTAAATTTTCTTAACTGTTTATTTCATTGTTTACATTCGTAAAGTAACGCGGATTATGGGTCCGCGGATTATAGATCCTCGACTGTAATAAATTAAAAAAAAATACAGAAAAAGAATTATGAACTTTCCTCCCATAAACTATGATAAATAAATAGTCTATATTACATATTATTATCATTATGTTGCAGCTCTTATAGCTATGTAATGCTATAAAACTGAAAAAAACTAAAGATTATTTTATGCAGTACATTTGATGTCATGCTTGGTACAATTGCATTTCACTTGAGTCTTATAATACGCAGTTAATATGAGTTACTGTTATTTGAATAAATTGTATTATTTAAAGATTATTTTACATTAGCTCTGTTCTGATGAATAAGTATTTATGATGGTAAAATATATTTCCAAATCCTTTGATTTTAAAATTCCTTTAAGAATACAAAAGAAAAAAAATGTATGTTCACAACCATAAAATTTAAATTTTATCATCTAAAAAAGTTTTCTTACATTTAAAAGCCAGAACATAATTTTTATAGAATAGAGTTAAAACAAAAACTTGTTTATCAAAAGGAAAGAATCTGTTTTAAATATTATGTAAAAATTAAACATTTAGATCAAAAAATATTAAAGTAGTCGGCATAATAGTTACTGTTCGTGTTATTGGGTGCAGAATACCTTAAATGACATCATAAATGAAAGCTGCGATAGATAAAATTTTGTGTCATCATGCTATAAAATGGCTAGTTGTAGAAATTTCAGTAGAATTAAAAAAAATATATAAAATGAAATTTACCATTAATTTATTTTAGTAAAATGGGTGGGTCAGAAAACAATTAAAAAATTAGCTGTTGTTACAATCACAGTACACCAATTTCATTTATGTTATAAGCAAAGTAAAGCAACGTCAGCAGACCTCATTTCTTATCTTCTGAGAGTGACGCTAGCATAAAGAATGAATTCCAATATAAAAATTCATTCATGAATAATGAATCAGTCAATAGATCTAAACAAACAAATCATTTATTTATAAAACTTTTTGAATAACTAATTTGATTTTGAATAACTCACGAAAATTTAGCCCGTTTTAAAATGAATAAATCCTATTCAATGAATCGTGATGTATACAACCATGATTCATTCTTTCACTATTTCCCAAGAGTTATTTAAAATCAGATTTATAGAATGATTCATTATCAATGTATGAAATCGTTCGTCGTTGGCGTCTGTAATTTTGTAATGAGTGTACTCTGTAACACTCGCTAATTTTTTAAATCAGTTTACTGATCAATCTTCTTTACTAAAATAAATAAATGATCAAATATTTTTTAATTATTCTTCTATTAAAAATTTTACAACTTGTGATTTGTTCGTATGTAAATACAAGTCGTGCAATGTCGCAACTTTAATTTTTGCTGACATTTGTAGTCATTTAAAATATTCGTCGCCCAGGTAAACCGAATGTTTGGTTAATCGAATGTCAACTACCAGGTAAGTGACTAACTTACCTACACTAGAAGTACATTTAAAAAAAAAAAAACTACATATTTAGTTATTACTTAAGAAAATCTTTTTAATTAATATATTATTTTTATTTCATGTTTGTGAACATATTTTTCTTATATTCTAAAATAAGTATTTTAAAATCCAAGAGAAATTTTGTGGAATTGGATTTGGAAGATAAAATTTTCTGTCATACACTGCATATTTGTCAGAGAAACATTAAAGCAATAAATAATGCAATTAATTGAAATGATGGTAACTCACCAAGTATAATAGAGTCCTTACATATTATCCTGTCCATGTCAAGTAAAATTGTGCCAAGCAGGACTTTAATTGTACTTACATTAAACCCTTAATTTATGACATCTAGAGCAGGGTTCTCACTTGCCATTGTGCCAAATTGCAACAATCTATTTGGTGAGTTAAAAAACAAGTAGATTCACCAAACTGTGAGAGCTCAGTTTCTGTTCTTTTCTTGTGTGTGTATTTGTGCCTATAGAGTGGAGATTCTTATCCGCATTGCTGAACAACTAAATGTTGCTTTACATTGGTCTATTATAGAGATAGTGACACAACACCAATTCTTTTTAGCAACAGCTAATGAAATATGATGATTGAATTGAAATGGCTATGCAATATATATTTATCTATTGTCAGTTAATCACTATCTGTGCACTAGGGTTGTACTTGTAAAAACAAACAAAATTACTTGCATCAAATGCCAAATAAAGATTTTTGTAATGCGTTGCTGAAATTAGTTAATTACCATATTATTTATTAGTTGTTTGGAAAGTAATCATTGGTCGATCAAATTTTTTCTATTGAGTCGAAATATCTTTTCAATTTTTAGCATATATTTTTACAATTGGTAAATCAATGATAGTTGGTTTTAATTTTTATTTAGACTGCTAAAAGAATGTCTGAAACATTTATACATTTAGAACTAGGAGACATTTAGAATGTTTTATTTTAGAACATTTGGAAAACAGGGATACAATAAAGGGTTGAAGATACATTTTTCAGTGTTTCACATCAAATCTATTTTGCTTTTCATTTGGCGACTGTTTTTTATTTCTTATTTGCCAAATCGGTAAGGTTGCTCAAAAGCCAGCCAGAACCCTGATCTAGGGTAGAACAGGGTAAATGTTGGTCACTCTCATCCTGGGGTAATTATGGGTTACCTAGATTTTATCACTATGGAATCTATTAAGATAAATTATAGAATTATAGATAGCTTTTAAAATTAGTTTTTATGGATAATTTTATGATACATAAAAAAGTTTCATTTTAATTTTGTTGTATAATGTACTAAGTTGAGATGCTTTTGTAACATGATACAAAATCATCATTCAAACACTTTTTATTTAGATCCACATTAAGATTATTATCAGACATTTACGGTTTTTATTAAGATTCATGCCACATTAACATAGGTGTTTAGATTTTTTTGTGGTACTTGTTGGTTACCCTGTCAACCAATTTCGCCATATTACACAAATTTCCATGGTATTCCCGCAATGGACAAATGTCCATTGCTGGACAATTTTTATTTTAAATAACAGAAGATCATATTAATTAGTAAAACATAATCAAAAGTAGAAATAAAAAGTTTAAATAAAAAATATTTGATGACATAAAAAGCACTTGTATGGTAGTTAATGTCAAGTGAATGTGACTTTTACAATCATCCATTATTGACATGTACTCTGATAGTTTATCGATGGTTTATTGGTAGACAGGATAACCAAGCAGTATCTATCTTTTTTGTTTATTTTAAATATTTATGTTATAAGATTTTAAAATGCATGCCCTTTTGTAATCCTATTTGTTTTCAAATAAACTCTAGATATATATGCAGTTATTTCCCAAATATTTTGTGTTATGGCTCACTGGGACTTTGCTGGAGAAGCATGTTTTGCATGTTTTTATGGTAGTTTTGTAATTTTGGACACACAATACTATTATTAATTTGTGATTTAAGGGTTTTTCAAAGAGAAAGTTTTTATTTAAAAACTAAGTTCACAGTATTGTAAACCTAAATTAACTTTTGAAGTAGACCAGATAAAATATTTTAAATTTTAATTGTTATCTGTTAGCATGTGGTGAAACAGAAATACTGAATTTATATCTTTATAGTATGGAGCATTTAATTAGATACAAAATGTTTAGAAAATATAAAAACCAAAAAAGTTACTTGAATGATGTCTTGTTACTTAAATGAACAAAGAAGTAAAGTATAAACCAAAATTATTGCCTCAGCTACTGAATAAAATATTTTAAACATGCTGTTCTCTTTAACTTTAAACATCTTAGGCTATGTAGGATAATTATAATTCTTTAAATATTAATATAACTATAGGAAAAGGAAATACTGATGACATATTGATAAGCAATGTACGTCGTATAATGGAATGCATAAATGCTACACTTGAACACAGACAATTCTAAAAATTGAGATTAGGTAATTAACTGTGACTTTTCCTCCTAAAAACATGTAGATTGTGTAGATTGCTTATTTTGCTTCTTTAAGCATTAGACTTGTTTAGAGAATATTATTTATAATATATTATTGTTTTAAAATACAGTAGACTCCCTTGAATCCAGATAGCTTTTGATCAGAGATTGTGCAGATTTTAGAAATTTGTAGATTTCTGGTCTCTAATTTGTTTGCATTTCTTAGTACCACTTACTTGATTATCTCTTTGAACAAAAAACTATTGTCAAACTGTAAGAGTAAATTCCACATTCATTTGACATTAGTTTGTTACATCATGAAATGATTTTTGAGTTTTTCTTTTGTACTTTTATTCATGTTTTACAAATTCATTTATTTTTTCATTTTTTAAAATAAAATTATGTCATATTATGTAATTTGATGATTTGTATATTTCAGTGAAATTTGTTGAAAGAAGTACCCCTATTTTAAATAGTCAATTTGAATGTAATAACTCGCTTGAAATTATAAAAAATGCTTATAATAAAGTAAAACAAATCAGTAAAAAAAAAAAAAAAAATTGATCTATTAAATTTTATAAAAGTTATCTTTTTCTAATTTTTAAATATTAAGATCAAGTGAATAATTAAAAAGGCATAACAATTACGAGATAAGTATTTCTTGAATTATTCAATCAAATTTGCATCATAAAGGTAACACAAATAATTTATATAAAAATTTTAAAATATGTAACTAAGTTTTATTTCATGTTTAGCCATATTTTATCAAAAAACTATTACAATATTATTAAATAAATCTGTTTGTGTGTATCGTAGAAAGATTGTAATTGCCACTGACATCAGTTCTATTCGAATTTTTTCAGAAATGAATTTGCACTTCCTTCATATCCAAGAGCCGACAGCACAAAAACCTGTGTCATTGAACACAAGAAAAAAATCGTTTATGTTATGGAAGAGTAGTAATCGAGGAATCTGATGATCCATGTCTGTCAGAAGCGAAGGGGTGCATAAGCCAAAAATTTATACCACCAGTGGTTGACTCGTAGGTTTAGCATTGTGTTTTACTGTACAATCAAAAGTAGGAAAATTGGGTGCAGGAAAACTCAGTGCTAAGTCTACGAGTCAACCACTAGTGGTATCAATTTTTGGCTTATGCACCCCTTTGCTTCTGACAGACATGGATCATCAGATTCCTTGATTACTACTCTTCCATAACATAAAGGATTTTTTCTTGTGCTCAATAACATAGGTTTTGTGCTGCCGGCTCTTAGACTATCAGGAGAAAGCACTAGTTCGATCGCATTAAAAGTATTTTTATGTAAAAATCTATACACACTTAAATAAAAATAAAAAGAATCTTGATTTTTTGATAAAATTATTTTAAATGTAAGTTTCGTGTTTACATCTGAAACAATGTGCAAATTTTAGTCATTCCAAGATTTTAGAGAATCTACTGTACTAAATACTTCTGCATTTATGAAAAACTAGATAAATAAATGGTTTGTTTCCATTAAATAAATTTTATAATGCAAAGACAAAAGCATTGAGTTGCTATTCAAAACACTCTTTTTTTTGTAAACATACATTTTCTTGTAAAATCAAAATTAAAATTACACTTGCCACTGCAGTTTATCTTTAAAACTATTCTCAGTGGTTTACTTTCTAAAATACAAATCCTAAAAAATTGTTACATGTTGCATAACAGAAAACATATTTAATCTGAAAGAAGTAACAGAAATTTAATAAAAACTTTTAAAATATTTCAGTGGTGCCATCTGGTATCCAAAAATGAATTAAAATAAAATTACTGGAAATATGCATATTTGCTTGGATTTTGTTTATTATTATGAGTAGATAAATGGATCTTGTTCCTCCTAATTTTATTCTGAAATTTATGAAATATCCTTTCAACTTACCAATGACACAGATTCTTTAAATTATTGCTTTTTTTATTTTAAGCCTATATTTAATGTATACATGCATTTTATAGTAATACCCACCTATGTTTTTTAACAAAATAAAGAGTATTAGGTTTCTTTTACAATTTCCTGTTACCATTGATATTTATTGTGTCCCTTAATAATTTCCATTATGAAATTTTCAATACTTGCATTCCATTTATAAATGCAATGGCTTAAACATATCTGTTTGTTTAAAGTCTAATATAATATAATTCTGCATTTAGATACATTAACTATCTTTCATAATCTTTCGCTTAGGGTTGAAAAAGCCACAGGTTAATTATAAAACACTTAAAGAAGTAAGGGCAGAAGGAATCAGGAAAGTGTAAGTATTAAATAAAGAAATTTTAATTATTAACTTAATATATGAGTAATTTGAAAGGAAATAACACAAATAAATCGATGTAAAATGCTGTAAAAAAAGTTTTTACTTCTAGCATCATATAATATTATATAGATCATGTATTTAAAACTTTCTTTAATAATTTATCTTTTATTTCAAATATCCACAGAAAACACAATTTTAAATCAAATCTTCCATCTTTTATTTTTTATCAATCAAAGTAGACTTGACAATATTTTCAAGACGTTTGGAGTTCACTGTATAGAACAGTTTGCTGATTGAACATTATACATATCTGTTACTAAAAATATTTTAATTGTGAATAATTTCAATTATTTTAATAATTGATTGTAAATTTTAATTAGAGTATTTTTAAAAGAAGTTAAAAAAAAACTTATAATAATATCCAAGAATGTTTATTTTTATCAACAAACATACTTCTAATATGTAATAGGAAATGATATTTCAAAAAATATCTGATTTAAACAACAAAAATCAAAGTTAAAAAATAAGAGTTTTTTTGTTTTATTTTTATTTATGTATTTATTTTTTGAAAAAGCACCACTCTCTTTTTATTTGTCAATCCTGGCCAAAAGTAAATAAATTAAATTTGTAATTAATTCGGAATTTATATTATGAAGTTTTACATTGTCAAATCTTGTCATTTCTGATCTCTGCAAAAATCAAGATATTGCTGATATCATTGATAATCATAATCTTCTAATCAAACTTTTCTGGTTATAAAGTCTGGCTAAACCTTAAAATAAACTTCCTTAATTTATGATTTTTAAGTGAATTAGTAATGTACTTTTTGAGTCAAGTTTCATTGAATAATTTGAGAAAAATGCATTAAATCTTTATAATGAATATTCAATCATATGTCATTGATTATTAACTTGATCTTTCCTTTAAAAATTTTAATTATTTTGAAAATTATCTAAATTTTTATTAATGTAGTTTATTAAATTTATTACATTGTAAGTATTCGTTAAATTTTGATTGCATTATTAATTACATTCAAATTATTGTTTAAAAAATGTAAACAAAGCAATGACCCTAAATCCTCAAAATTCTTAAATCCGCAAAACCTCTGGTCCCAAGCTGTGTGGATTTGAAAAAGTCTACTGTATTAATTTTTCTATTTTGAAATTTCAGAATGGCAACATTTATCCATTTGTGTAATTTGTGAAATAGGTTGACAGTGAAATCAATTAGTTAATCGTCGATATTTATTGTGTTCCTTATTGAATTTTTAAAATATATTTTATATGCAAGTATAAATTAATATGCAACTATGCTGACATGTGAAATATTTGCTAATCCGAAATTACATTTTCTGATTCTGTTTTAGTTTACATGTTCATATTCTTTCTTCTATATAAATATCGGATAAAACGTCTGAATTTCTGTTATAAGCCTTTACAGTCTGTTAAGAAATTATAAGACTAACCTTGATTTTGAAAATGAAGAAATAAATGAGGGTTCTAATTGTCATTTTAACATATAAAAAAAGTTACATAATTATTACAATTAGGTCTCATTAAATCTGAATAATGTGACAAAGGATGCAATGAATTAAAATATTAGAAATGAGTACAGTTGTCTGGGGCAATCAATGTTGAATTTTTTCACTCGAAAATAGAATTTATTGCCACTTCAATGACATAAAATTTGTATGTCAATTTAGTCTTTCCTCAGAATGTACTTTTTAAAAGCAATTAAAACTATATTTTTAACATTTTCCAATACTGTAATTGAAAAGCATTTCTGGATTTGGTTTGTCTATCTGTCTGGATACTAATTTGCATAGAGTCAGCTTGTTATGAAATTGATATATGTTATGGGAAGAGTGGCATTAAAATTGAACTGTGAGACATTTATGATTTGCATACAGAAACATTCAAAAGAATTTCATTTCATGACAATTTGTGGAGGCATATTTGAACGATGCTATACTACTTCAGACAGATTGGAATTTATATATACCACTGAGATTGACTGCAAGGTACTTACTATAGAATTGGGTGTCTTTGTAATGGATCCTTAATTAACAGACATACACAAAAGAATGTGGTTACAGTACTCTACTTATAAACTATAATTACTGGAAGTATAATTTTCAATTGTGTTACACATTTGATAATTTATTTTTTCCAATTACTGGGTTCGGAGAAATTTTATATATCCTAAACAGGGTTGCATGAAAAATCTCTAATACATTTTCATTTATTAAAACGGCTTGATATGAATTTTTAACTGTGTTTTGCATTGAATAAAACTAATTTTAGCATACTGTTTAGTATAAATACGAAAATATAGATCCTATATAAGGTTGTGCTAAACAATTCAGATATTTTTTCAACTGATAATGACCATTGCAAAATATTGAGATTCAAAAGTACTGTGCATTTTATAAATCATTTATTTAGACATTCTCTTTCACTTTTTAGCTCACAGGCTAGTATAGCCTGAGAGCTTATGCGCCCACCCGTTCTGTATGTATGTACGTGCATAACGCGATAACTCATGATAAAAATATCCGATTCACTTGAAATTTTGTATGTATGTATATTCTGATAAGGCGCTTCTCTGATTAGTTTTTGGAGTTCATTCGATATATATATATATGGGGGAACGGGGGCTAATGCCCCTTCCCTTAGCTTATATGAATGGTTTTTTTATGCAGAATGATCAGTTTTCGTACAACATTCAGATAGAGGATCATTCTGATGAGGTACTTCCGTGATTAGTATTAGGTGTTCATTGGATAAGTATAAAAAGGGGGCAACGGGGGGGGGGTCATGCCCCTCCTCTAAATTGATATAAATGGGTTTTTCATGCAGAATTATCAGTTTTTTTCCAAATTCTTGTATGATAAATCATATCTGTGATTAGTTTAAGGGGTTCAATGATTAAGTATTAAAAGGGGAAGTGGAGGGAGCTGCCCCCCCCCGTAATTTTTTTAAAAATGGAATTAACCCTTGAAAATATAAAGCTATAATATACAATTAGTATGTGTAGCCTATGAGCGCAATGCCATCAGTTTTACTGGGCAATATTCTTTTTATTGTTAAGTTATTCGAAATGAGGTGAATGAAAATCTGGATAGATACCGTATATACTCGCGTATAAGTCGACTTCGCGTATAAGTCGACCCCCTAACTTATGTTGTTAAAAATTAGAAAAAATTGAAAACCCGCGTATAAGACGACCCCCCTCCAAAAGGGGGAACCGTTTGACTTTCCCCCGAAAAGGATATTGACTCGGATTCGTCCTAAATGAAACGACTCCGAAAAAGGACTGATTCCTCGTACTCGTTCTGAAATGAAATGACTCCGAAAAGGACCAATTCCTCAGACTCGTTCCGAAATGAAACGACTTTGAAAAGATTCAATTCCTCGGAAACCTTCCGAAAAAGACGGACTCCTCTGAATCGTTCCGAAAAGAACGAATCCTCGGACTCGTTCCGAAATGAAATAACTCTGAAAAGGAACGATCCATCAGATTCGTTCCAAAATGTGTCGTCCGAAAAATTATGCTTAATGTCATAAATCGGAATCGGGGAATGATGAAGAAAAATCGGATTCATTCCGTTTTTTCTTGGACTCGTTCCTTTTTTCTCGGATTCGTTCCTTTTTTTCAGAACAACTTCGAATCACTCATTCCTTTTGGTGAACGATTCTGACTGGAACGATTCCTTATATTGGGCGATTTTGCCCATCTCCTTTTTTTTTTAGGTGTTAGCAAACTATTTTCCAACATTTTTTATAGATTTTTTTAGGTCTCGCGTATAAGTCGACCCCCCCCCCCCCCACTTTGAAGTTCTTTTTTTGTCTAAAATTTCTCGACTTATACGCGAGTATATACGGTACTGGTGGATCAATAAAAATCTGCATGGATACTACAAAACTGCATGTTTCTGCTGTTAATTTTTACCAGATGTATCACGTGCTGCCAGTACTCATGAAAAAGGCAAAAATTGAACTCCCTAACTTCAGTTACTGACTTAAATAGTAGTTATCTGATGACAGGTGATGTACTAAAAAAAATTAAAAAGCTATTATCGATATATTTTAAACATCAACCCGCAGATTCGGTAAAGGCAGGGTGCTTGATATGTGAGATAACTGTGGTGGCTTTTAGATGTGTATATTCTCAAAAATATTATTGGTGAGGATTTTTCATCTTAAGGCCCTTGTCCCTGCCCGCGAAGATGCTCACGAGCTAATGCTATTGCCATATGGAAGCATTTTTCTAATAAATCTTTCGCATTTTGATATTTTTAAATATTTTTATTTTTTATTTATTTATTTATTTATTTATTTTTTGCATTGGATAGCCGAGGTCCCCCTCAAGATCGCTCCTTGGTTACTTTTTCAATTTTGGTTGCAGATAATTTTTATAAGGTTACTTTCACTTTCTGAACCGGTTCTGAAAGTGAAACTGAATGCGAAAGAGTTATTAGAAAAATGCCACCCCATGGAAATAGCATTACTCGTGAACGTTTTCGCGGGCAGGAACAGAGGCCTTAACCCTGGTCTCAAAACTTCAACAAACTTTTTGTCTCATTTCTACTGTAACCTGGTTAAACCCTTTAAAGGTCAAAGCATTTTCATTGCTAAGATGTTGAAATAAATTAATGATACCGGTAATTGTGAACAAATATATTTGTAAATGAGAAAAAGTGATTTTCACAAACATAAACAAATGGATTTTTTAAAGTTAAAATTCCGGTGTCCTCTTTGCATATCAGAATTAAAATTTTGTAGTTTTGTAGAGAAACCAATGAACGTTAAAGGGCTAAGATTTATTGCATTGCACACATGTGCAATGTAAAAACAAAATATTAAGTTGATTTCCAACGCATGCTTTATTCTCAGATTATGAATAAAGATCTATAAATTAAAATAACAAAAATGAAAATGACTCTACACGTTTTATTTAATCTTTAAAACCATTTTCTGGAGTTAATTTTTTGAAATATCAAACTTAAAAAATTATAAACATTTTACATGACCAAAATTATATTCAAATTAAAAATGTTCAAGAAGTAACAGAAATTACAGGAAAACATTTACGATAAAATCAGTGGTCCCATCTAATAATAAATTAAAACACCATTATTGGAAATATTATGCAATAGATCAAATTCCTATTTAAAAACACAAATCCAAGCATCCAAAATTTAAAATGAGTCCTTGTCATTACAGATTTCCTGGCTTCTATATCAAATCTCTAAAATTCCTGAATAATTGCTTTAAATGGATGGTCTTGTTTTGAAAGAATCTTGGCATTGTCAAAGTTAATAAATCAAACATTTCCTTTAAGGAAAGTTCTTGATGATGCAGTGGAGAGTTTATTGTATTTTAAAACACTTTTACATTTTTTAAACTTTTCATAGAGGTGACGCTTTGTCATTTTTATATGCAATGCATCTATATCGATAGTAAGCTTAAAAGTTTTCTGTACATGTTTTTTTTTTTTTTTTTTACTGAGAGTATTTAGAGCCACTGGTAGTTCGTTCTAATCACTGGAATGACACAATTTTTTTTAAATTGACTAATAAAACCATGGGGGAAAATTCCAGCAATAAATAAATAATAGTTCCAGTCACAGTCAGTAGCGGGAAATTTGGCACTGTACATGAAAAGAAAACATCAGCAACAGACAAAATTAATAATTTGGATAAAATGCCTTGTTTTATTCATCATATTCACTTTCTCAATAAGGAATTTGACCACATTCAATGTGACCACCATTCCCTTGCACCACACCTTGCATTCATTATACAACATTTTTGACGGCCGAGTGTAACATGTCACATGCCCTCACTGGTGATTGAAACTATTTTTCTTCTTGGAATCATTTTTCCCTTGCTTTGATTAGTCCCCTTATAAATTTTAAAGCAATTCCGTTCATTAAAATTAGCTACAGCAAGCTCTAAATAGCGTCAGTTTAAAAAAACACCCTGTATATAATATCAAACTTTTGGCAATTTTCGATCTCCTTCCTCCCATGTTATCATTACTTGAAACCCCCGCACCTTTTCCCCTAAATGATATCAATATCCGTATCAATTCATTATTTTATAATTTTCTTTGCTTTTCTTGTTATAAGTTTGCCTTGGTATACAGATATGGTTATACATTTATTATTTGCATAATTCACTTATTTAAATGAAGAGAAAATTTAATAAGATATCAATAATAATAAAAAAACTTTATATCAAAAAGCACTAAGAAATGCTTACTGCATAAAAGTACTTTTTGTTACATAATGGATTAAACAATAATGTGATCTTGCATTTACCCCTTGCACAGGGACAGTGTTTCTTATACACAAGAAAGACGAACAAAATCGTTCACTATTTTTTGCTACTACCAATTTTATTATAATGTTATAATTTAATGTAGGATTTTTGTACTGTTTAAGGAAATAAAAATCATCAAATTCACAATTTAATTCAGAATTCAAATTTAGTGTCATTATTTTTAAATATGGTGTTTATTATTTTTCTTTCTCTTTTTAGATAAAAAAATGGATAAAACTTTTTTACTGAAGTTCAATAAGTCATTTTCTTGGATTAAAATGGCAACAATCTCTTCATACTAATGCTTTACAGAAATTTCTGTTATTATTAAATACAAAACTTTTTCACTTATGAAAATGTCATCAATTACAGAAGAAATATCTTCCTCTAGTGAACAGCACTTTGTTCCTTTAAATGATGATAAAGGAAAAGATATACTTACTGATACAGGAAAAAAACTTATTCGTGAAGTATGTTCTAAAATGTTTTATAAGGATAGTAATCTAAGAAGACATCTCTCAACTCAAACTGGAAAAAACCTTTTGCTTGTGAAATATGTTCCAAAGGTTTTGATGAAAAGCAATATCTAAGAAATCATCTTTTGATTCACACAGGAGAAAAACCCTTTATTTGTGAAGTATGTTCCAAGACGTTTTCTCGTAAAAATGATCTAAGAAATCATCTCTCGACTCATACAGGTGAAAAAAGATTTGTTTGTGGAATATGTTCCAAACAGTTTTCTTTCGACAGTAATCTGAGAAGACATCTCTTGACTCATACAGGTGAAAAAACCTTTGTTTGTGAAAAATGTTCTAAAGCATTTTCAGATAATAGTAATCTAAGACAACATCTGTTGACACATACAGGTGAAAAGCCTTTTCTTTGTGAAATATGTTCCAGAGCATTTTCTCGTAAACGTGATCTAAGAAAACATTCTTTGTCTCATACTAAATAGACACGCTTTCTAAAGATCACTGATAATTTTATTGTGAAAATTGAGTAAAAACCCTGTATATGTTGTTGCATTTATCTTTGCAGATCTTTTTCTATATTTTAGCTATTAGTAATTTTTAAAAAAATGTGCACTTTTTGTTCAAAATCCTCAAAAAATCTCCAATTTCATATTGTGTTTTTGAAAATTAGCGTCTCAATATAGAGAGGGCTCCCGCAGTAGGGTTACTGCATTTGGCTATTTATCGCTTGCTTGTCTAACTGAATATGGTACTTGTTCACTTTTTAAGCATCTGGTAGAGAGGGCTCCGACTGAATATGAAAAGAGAAAGTTATTGTATGAATTGGATTACTGAGAAATAAAAATTCTATTTGAGAAAATCTGTAGTTATATATGTTACGTTTCGATGTAAAAATCTTAGTTGGTGTTGTATTAATGCAAAAATTAAAATGAATTATGATATTATTAAAATTAAATGTTTTCGTATTTTTAAAATTTAATCAAAAATTTGCAAAATTTATAGGCATATGTCTTTTTGAAACTTAAAAGAAGGCAAAAATAGGGCTTATATAATTTAGAAAACATAATAGTTTTTTAGCAATTTTTTGTTTTTTAAAAATTATTTTAAGATCTCGTTTTTTCTCTTGTTATGTTATAATTTATAAGAGAATGGTGAGGGGGAAAAAAAACTAAGCATGATAACAGTTTAGGAATCATAATAATTTTAAAATATTTCTGATGTTGAATTAAGATAAATTTGAAACTCAGAAAAAAAGTGCTTGGGGGTGGAGGCAAAGCATTTGGATAGTTCCAAGACAAATTTCACTTTAAAATCATTAATTAATATGAATAAAATTCCAAATCTCTAAGGTTAGGCGTTGTACATCCCGTACCAGAGATCGTAAGAAATTTGTCATTGAGAATTTTTGGTTCGAAATATTTTTAAAATGGTATCAGTTACACCAAATAAAATCGTACGTGCTACAAAAGAAAAAAAAAAGGTTCTAAAGAAGTTTTTATTATTATTATTATTTTTAATCTGGCGTGTTTTATGCCACAACAAGAGTTAAGAAACTGATTAACAAGCAATTAAAAAATGACAGTAAGTTTCGAGATATATGACAAGTATGTTATGTCTGTTTGAGCATTGTTGTTAAAGGCATAGTATTTCCATTAATTGAATTTATTTTTAAGGATATTTTTTATAAGTGTCCCCATTTTAGATTTCAGAAATGTAACAAAGCATAATACTTATTTATTTCATCATTTTAAATGTAAAAATTATTGGTGAAATAAATTATATAAGAGATTAGCTTTAAAAATTGTAAATTATTTTGTTTAGATAATTCTATTGATGCTTCCAGGAACTTTCAAAATTTCCTGACAAAATTGATGTTTAAAACCAATTTTTAAGATGCTCCAACATTTAATAAGCTATTACACTCTCTATATATGCATCTCCCCCCTCCAAATAAATGATGAAATAACACTTGTTTGAATTACAATAAATTTTGCTAATAAAAAATAATAATATATTATACAAACAAAATCACTTTTAATTGTATTTTATCACATAAAATTCTCATTCAAATTTCTTATTCCATCTTTAAAGATGGAATGGAACAAATTGAAAATTTGTTCCTCAGATTGAAAATATCTAGTATTAGAAAAAGAGAATACATTTTATTTGCTTTAAGCATAATTATTTTGAAAGAATTAAGTTAAAAATAATAATAAATAAACAAAACAAAAACGAAAATGGATATTGAAGCTAGAATCGTATAATTTTTTATAACTTAAAAAATAAAAAAGACTTTATGAACACATAATATTCACATTATATTAGATAAAAGGTGCTAAGAAATTTTCCCTTTAAAAAAAATATACCGTTGCAAATAATTACATACTGTATATAAATACTTAATTTACAATTATTAATAAATTAATTTACAAAAACTAATAATGTATAATATTTTACAAACGTTATATTATAAAATTTAATTAAGTATTTTTAAATAAACTACACAAATACAAATTGCTGAAATAAATAAAATATTATATTAAATAACATGATTAACATTGATTAAAATTAATCAAACTACATACTAAAAATTGATTCTGATTCTCTACAGCCCCCCCCTCCCCGCTTCTTTTTATAACATAATACAAATCGATTCTAATTATTTTACAGTTTGAATAGATGAACATTTTATCATAAAATTAAAAGAATTATTTTTATATAAATAGCACTAATACAGACGGACGAAATAAAACATTATGCTAACTAACTATATGACAAACGTTAATTGAAATGTTTGCATGAATCAAACGACATAATAAAAAATTAAATCCAATTTTTTAATTACTTCTTTTTTTTCTCATCCCCCCTCTCTTTTTCTTCACGAAATAATCAAAATGGATTCCGACCCCCCCCCCCCCCTTATACACACACACATATTTTTAGCATTGATGTGTTTATATCAGCATTGAGAAAAGCCCTGCTCATTTCATTTTCAGCGCGTTGGCGAGGAGTTGCCGCTGAACGCCAAATGGAGAGGAAGCCGACAACAGGCGCATGCGCTGTCGAAGCTCTCCTTAAGAACCCTCTCTACATTGAGCTTATACTTTTTTGAAAATAACCCTTGTACATGCTCATTAGGTTACAATAAACATTTCTGTTATGCCTCTATGACAGTTACTTTATTATATTTTACTTTCTTCTGTCTTCAATAGAATAAAGTATTGTAATCGAAATTTTTTTTCGACTTCCGGTTTTCGACGGATTTACACGTTTTGGGGGTCAGAGATTCCAAAAAACATGTTTTTACAAAATGTCTGTGTGTATGTCGCCATTCTATCATCAAAAAGTGTATGAAGACATGCATAGAATTGAAAAAAATTTTTGTGAAGTTTTTGGCTATAGCAAGCAGGTCCTCCTTCAATTTTAAAATATTCCGCCGGAAGGGGGCGCTGCAATCGCGATTTTTGTGCCATTTTCAATATTGTATCGGCCAAAAGTATATGAAGTTATGCATCGAATTGAACCAAATTTTTTGTGTAAGTGTATAACTATGGCTAATTGGTCCTCCCTGAATTTGGAAAAATCAGCCTGAAGGGGGCGCTGCAATCGCGTTTTTTGTGCTATTTTCAATATTGTACCGACCAAAAGTATATGAAGTTATGCATCGAATTTAACCAAATTTTTTGTGTAAGTGTATGGCTATGGTTAGTTGGTCCTCCCTGAATTTGAAAAAAATCTGCCGAAAGGGGGCGCTGCAATAGCCAATTTTATGCCATTTTCAATATTGCACCACCTAAAAGTGGATGAAGTTAGTCCTAGAACTGAACTAAATTTTTTTTGTATATATATATATATTTTTTTTTTTTGGTAAGGCAAATAAGTCCTCCCTGAATTAAAAAAAAATCTGCCTATCATTCTACTGTTCATCGACTCGTGCAGGGACGGAAATTCGTTTTTACTCCGATTAATTGATTGAAGAAGAAATTTAAGATGAAAACTAAAGTTTGTATGGTATTGAATTAAAATTATTAAAACATTAAAATGAGTCACTATTTTTTTAAATATTATAATGTAT
This sequence comes from Maratus speculifer, assembly GCA_964019185.1. Classification (NCBI taxonomy): domain Eukaryota; kingdom Metazoa; phylum Arthropoda; class Arachnida; order Araneae; family Salticidae; genus Maratus; species Maratus speculifer. Next base: position 2,913,188 of record CAXHSM010000846.1, read on the forward strand.
GTATGAGATAGAAGAAAGTTTTGGAATTGGCACATCCAATTAGTTTCTATCTTCAATAGAAAAAAGTATTGTAATCGAATTTTTTTTCAACTTCCGGTTTTCGATGAATTTACACGTTTTAGGGGTCCGAGATTCCAAAAAACAGGCTTTTACAAAATATCTGTCTGTCCGTGCGTCGCCATTCTACCATCAAAAAGTGTATGAAGATATGCATAGAATTGAACCAAATTTTTTGTGAATGTTTTTGGCTATGGCAAGCAGGTCTTCCTTCAGTTTTGAAATATTCCACCGGAATAGGGCGCAGCAATCACGATTTTTGTGCCATTTCCAACATTGCACCGACTAAAAGTGTATGAAGTTATGCATCGATTTGAACCTTTTTTTGTGTTAGTGTTTGGCTATGGTTAGTTGGTCCTCCCTGAATTAAAAAAACGCCAGAAGGGGATGCTGCAATAGCGATTTTTGTGTCATTTTCAAAATTGCACCACCTAAAATTGTAGGAAGTTATGCCTAGAGCTGAACTAAAATTTTTGTATACGATTTTTTTTTTGGTATGGCAAGTAGGTCCTCCTTGAATTTGAAAAAAAATCTGCCTATCATTTTGTTTTCCATCGACTCGTGCAGCGACAGAAGCTCATTTTTACTCCGATTAATTGGCTGAAATAGAAATTTAAGATGAAAATGAAAGATGATACAGTATTGAATTAAAATTATTAAAGCATTAACATGAGTAATTATTTTTTAAATATTTAAATGTGCGTATGCGATAGAACAAAGTTTTGGGACTGGCGCATCTAACTAGTTAAATTTTACTATAGTTTTCTCTTAAAATTATATATTATTTTGATCGGAAAGGAGAAATTGTTCCTCATATCTAATACAGTAAGAAGGAGGTTTGTTGAAGTAATACTTAAAAAAGAGAAGTACCGTAATTTTCGGAAGAAACGCCGCGGCGTTTACGTGTTTAAACTGAAATTTCAAGCAATGCGGCGTTTTTACCGATGCGGCGTTTACGCACATTTTTTTTTAAACAAGCCTGATATTTTTCTGAATTTTTCCGAAAATTAAAAAAAAAATAAAGCATAATTCCAAAATTTCGGACATAAAATGTATCGCGAATTCCGACAAATGGTCGCAAAAACAAATTAATTTCGATTTCGTCAAAATATCGCGAACAAATGGCAATTTTCATTAAAAGACCGCAAAAAGTTACGCAAATTTCGCATTAGATTACGAAAAACCGAAAATTGCATTTTCGAATGAATTTCCCTCTTATCTTCCCCTCCCCTTCTTTTATAACTTTCAGAAAATTTGTTCTGAATCAGATTTCTTTCCCCTGTTCCAAAGATTCAGACATCAAATTTTGAATCATGCGGATGAGCCGAAATGATGAAATGAATGAATCATGAATCTTTGATGAAATGTGCTTTTTTCCGATTTCTTTAATTGATTTCATGCTTTTTTGGCTTTTTTTTTTTTTTTTTACAAATTTCTCCTTTTTTCTGTGTTTTTTCGACAGAATTTACGTTTTTTTTTGAAAAAACCCAATTTTTTTCAAGTATTGCTTCAATTATCAAAATTCATGATTCATTCAAAGATTCACTATTCATTCCTGCAAATTTTGTGAAACGATCGCGGAAAAATCCCGTGTAAGTGCCCCCCTCTAATTATTTTACGATTTTTCATCACGTTTAGGGGGGGGGGCGGGCGGATTAACGGCATTTTACGGTACTGTTAGGGAAAAAAAATCCGCCGAGCCGTATTAAGCATATTTTTACTTTTAAACTCGTATGCGTCGCGGCGCTTATTCCCCAAAATACGGTATTTAAATAACATTATTAATTTTGTATTTAATGTATTAATTTCTGATTAATAACTTCATTTTTATGATTTATTAATACAGCTTATTAATGTGTTTCTGTTTAACACGTCAACCGCGATTACCGCGGAAATTTCACCTGCGGCGTTTTCGACCATTTTCTAAATTTTTCTGAGTGATTTTTCTCGATGCGGCGTTTCTTTCAGAAATTACGGTAGGATGAAAATATATTTGTGTGCAAAAAGAATACTACTCATATCTAAAAAAAATTATCTGCGAATTTAAATGAAGCTTATCTTATTTTCATGAGATAAGAAAACACAGGGTGTCATATCAATATAAACAAAAAGCAGGAAGAAAGAAAAAGGACTTACCAATGAACACGTGGAAAGCAGGAACTGTCGGTGTAGAACCCAAATTAGTTAAAATTATATTGAGAAACACCGAAATCACTGGCGATAAATTTATAAATAATCTAAAAAACTTTGTAAAATCATTATAAAAAAAACCACTCTGTCCACTTGTCCCTTGTAACACGTGTTTGGATTAGCTGATGACGAGCGTTATTTTTGAAGCTCGAAACGCGTCCTGTTTAATTTTCTTTTTTATGGTGATTTTACAAAGTTTTTTAGATTATTTATAAATTTATCGCCAGTGATTTCGGTGTTTCTCAATATAATTTTAACTAATTTGGGTTCTACACCGACAGTTCCTGCTTTCCACGTGTTCATTGGCAAGTCCTTTTTCTTTCTTCCTGCTTTTTGTTTATATTGTTTTTAGTGAATTTTTTTGCTTCTGTCATATCAAGACCTTCTTTAGACTCTCCATAGGTAGATAGCTCACTTGGGATACACAACGAATACAACCAAAGAACCATACCTCAATGACCTTTTATTTCTGAGAAAATGTGGAAAAAAATGATATTGTGTCCAGTGCAAGAAAAATACTTTAAACAAGAACATTTGTATCACTTGTGCATACTGAGACATTGTAGTAAATGACTGACTGCACATGTTCCAGCAGCATTTTGCCCAGAAAAGAATATTTATTTAATGTATTCATTTAATATTATTCAAAAGATGCTTGCCACCATTCAATGCCACGTACATTCCATGCCTGAATGTACACAGTGGATGTTTTCCGTATCTTCATCTGCAAATGCATGCAAATACAGCTGTTTATGTTTTCAGCAAATTTTTTTAATTTGCGCCAGATAAGACTGTCTTTCTTTTTCAGTAAATCTGAATTTTTATTCACATTTCTAACTAGGTGTGAAACAACAATCTGCAATTTTCTGCATTTATTTATATCTCTCATTGATTTCTGTTGTTTTACATTTCCTTGTATGTAAGTTTCTGCAAATTAAAGTATTTTTATATGTAATAGCCTGTGTCAATATTATTTTTCAATAAATTTATGTTAAAAATTAATTTATTTTCATTTGTTGTTAATTGGAATAAAGATTATAAATACTACTTCATAATTGTAAACTTCACTGTTTACAATTTGAAATGCAAGTGCATTTTAGGAATGCAGATTTTGGAGACTGTATTGTGTGTGATTCATAAAAGTTTGACTGAATTCAAAGTTTTTTATGAAAAGAACATATATTTAGATCAATATATTGCTTGTATCCCTGGTAATCACATTCTTTTTACCAAATATACTTGTTTATTAATCAAGTTTTTTTGTTTATAATTCCGATGATTTTAATGTACATTAATAGAGAGTACTTTTCATAAGGAAAGTGTCATAGAATAACTCACGGAAAATTTATCTCAACTTTTTTTTATGCAAACTCAAACATACATCATTAACTTGATCTTTATTATTAATGTTTCAATCAGTTTTAAGTTATCTTACTTTTTGCCCTTTTAGTTTATTATTTTACTTAATTATTTTAATATTTTTCTAGAATATTATCATTCAAAATAATTTTGATTGTCTTATTGCATTCAAATTGTTTGAAAAATGTAAACGAAGTAAAGACCAAGAAATCTGCAAAATTCTAAAATCTGCACAACCTCTGGTCCCAAGTCTACTGTATTTAAATAATTAAGTAAAGTAGTAATAAACTAAAAACAGAAAGATAATTTGTAAAATTATTAAAAATAAAATTACCGTAAAATCCCATTAATCCGCCCTTCCCGATCAAAAGCCCCCTCCCCGATTAATAAAAAATTTGAAATTAAAAAAAACCGAGAAAGCGTCCTCCCCCCCCCCTCCCAAAAAAATCGCTGGAAAAACGCTAATTTCGCCAAAGAATCAGGAAAATAACCGCAAATTTCTTGAAAGGATTGCGAAAAAATAATGAATTTCGTCGAAGAATCGCCAAAAACCGGACATTTCGACGAAAGAATGCAGTAAAAACGCGAATTATGTCAAAAAACCACAAATTATGTCAAAAGAGCGCGGAAAAATCGTGAATTTCTCAAAAGATCGCCTGAAAGAACGCCCATTTTGTCGAAAAAATTGTTAGAAAAAACGCAATTATGTCGTATCTATAAAAAAACGATAAAAAAATCGTGAAAAAAAAACGAAAATTCTGTCGAAAAAACTCAGAAAAAAGGAGAAATTTGTAAAAAAAAAGCAGGAAATCTATTAAAAAAATCTCGAAAAAACGCACATTTCATCAAAGATTTATGAATCATTCATTTCATCATGATTCAGTCCGTTCTCAAATGCGATTAACCCAGGAGAACTCGCTATGAGAATTTCTCTCATGGTGCCCAATACTTTTCTTTTATTTTAGAGTCACTTAATATCAAATTTTTTGTTTGGCTTAGTACTTTTATTCAAAAAAGAGGTAAAGTAATCGAAATCACATTTTGAAATTTTATTAAAATGAAAAATAGTCTTAAAAAGGGTACGATGGAGAAAGAAAATCTCATACGCGAGTTCTCGCGGATTAAGAATGGTCTAAATCATAAATCTTTCATGAATTTTTGATGAAATGTGCGTTTTTTCGAGATTTTTTAAATAGATTTCGTGTTTTTTTTTGGCTTTTTTTTTTACAAATTTCTCCTTTTTTCTGCGTTTTATCAACAGAATTTATGCCTTTTTAAAAAAAAAAAAACGCAAATTTTTTCAAGTATCAAAATTCATGATTCATTTAAAGAATCATGAATCATTTATTTCATTAAGATTCATCCCGGGCTCATCCCCATGAAAAAACGCAAAATTTTTTCAAGTATCGCGAAAAAACTCTGCAAATTCGTCAAATATCGCTATAAAACCCATCAAATTTCGTCAAATATCGCGACAATACCCTGCAAATCTCGTCAAATATCGCGAAAAAATCTTGCAGATGTCTGGCAAAAAAGGCAAAGTTTGAGAAATGATCGAGGAAAAATTCAATGTAAGTAAATAAAAATTCATTAAAAAAACAGTCATATTAAAATTTATATGAATAGCTTTTGCTTCCATAAATATCTTTCAAAAATTATTTTGTATCTTCAACATAATAATAATTAAAATATTTCCTCTCAGAACTCTCTGTTTCAGTTTAATTATCAACGATTTCTCTATAAAACTACAAATTTCCGTATCTTTATATGCAATAATTTCCTTAATGTAACTCAAGAAGGATTTAATTCCACTACAAATTATGTTATGTTTGCAACAGAGGTAGCTAATCTTTTTCTCTTTAAAAAAATATTTATCGAAGTTCGAATATTATTATATGCATTAATAGAAATACATGTTTAATTTAATCATCTACCAATGAATGTTCTACGGGAACTGCATTATATTTAGGGATTTCAATGTTTTGATCTTCTGAGAATTATTGTGAGATATACAACATAACTTAAATTACAATCTAAAAAAATGTTATGTAAAAAAGGTGGTTATTTTTTAAACAATATTTTGAAGATTTTAATATTTTTATTAAACAAATAATTAATTTACAATTAATTTACAAAGAATTGCTTTGAAACAAAAATCAAATCGACAAACTAAAAGGATTTATAAAATTTACTTTCATTAAAATTATACCTGGTTATTCCTGTAAAATTTTAATCTCAAAAGTTTCCACATAACAATTAAAAAAAAATGTTCTACTAAAGCAAAAAATGAACTAAAACCAATAAGTGAAAAGAGACAAAATATTGCAAACAACACTTTCCAACGATTATACTTCGTAGGATAAAATTTATCGTTACTTGTAATGCAAGTAAAATTTCGATTCAATGGATATATGCTGAGCTCTTAAAAAACCGACAAAACTTTGTTAAAATTTCATGAAAAAGTAATAATAATATTCCTTATATAGATATTAAAAGAGATTTTAAATTGTGCAGCTGAAGCTGAAGCCTGTAAAAATAATAGTGCTGTAAAAATAACGACAAAATGAATACCCGTATGGTATCATCGGCTGTGTCTATTCTTACGGCAGCCGTAAGAATATTATTCTCACGGCAGTCTATTGCACATGCGCAGTCAAGACTGCCGTGACGACTGCAGGAGATTCTGAAGAACGAATATCCTTTTGAATGAATCTTCTGTCCGGCAATTGACTGCCGTAACTTGTAAACAAAAAAATCAAAACAATAATTATAGTGAATTCTTTAAAAAAGTTTTTAGAGCTACATTTTTTTTTTTCATGGTTGTATGTTGTTTGACGAAGTTTGTTCTAGAAATAGGAAATGATTTCACAGGACTTTGATGTTATCAAAGGACACAGATATTTTAAAAATCTAATTTTATACAGATGCCAGCTGATACCACTTTTAGAAGCATATAATTATATTTATTGTGTGCTTTTGGGTGTGTATCTGCTAGTATTTAGGTGTGTGTGGATATTCCAAGCACAAGCAAGTGAATCATGATGTTTTTATGTGAAAGTTTTCCTAAAGTAAACTTTATGCAGGTAAGGAATGAAAAATATTATTTGCTTATTTATTTTGATCCCACAACTTTCAATACTAACTTTTGTATTAATATTCACTGTAAATCTATTTCTTTTCTTTTTTTCTTTCTTTTTTTTCAAATTTAAACAGAGTTTTAAATTTCATAAATTTATAAACATAGCAGTCATTGATAAGCCTAAAAATTGGCATTTTATACAATTATTAATAATCTTAATATTCTGTACAAGTTTAATTATATTTTATTTTAATGTTGTTTTAAATCTGTCAGTTTGTCAAGCCATTTTTGGGTTAGAAATATAATCCAACAGTACTTAATTATACATATTTATAAGTAGTGTTTATATATTATTTAATTAACTGTATGGCTTGTTTTTAAAAGGCTTGCCAGTTTATACCATAATGTTACAACCTATATTTCATATCAAATGAATAATATATTGATGCTGTTAGAAATCCCATATAATATGTCAGGTATATTCTAGTTAATAAAATATATATCTAAATTTTCAAACCTTTTGTTATCATACTCTGCAATTAAAATAGTTGTATCTCCTAAATAATAGCTAATTTAACAAAGACCTTTTCAAAGCATTTTAACTAGGCTGTTTTTGCATATGAATTAAAAAGTATGGCAATGTATTGTTAAATTTAAGTATTTCTTCCAAACCATTTTGTTCATAAATGTTAAAAATTTAATTATACTAATTTGCTATTTTTATATTCCATGCATTGCATTTCACCAGAATAATAGCAATATAGCTATTTTACACAGGTTTTGATCTGTGCACTTGAGAACAAATCTAAGGGAAATTATATTGTCTTTTTTATGTAATGTAAACAAAGAGGAAATATTTCTTTCCACTATTGAACATTTGTTTTGTGTCCATCTATGAAAAAATGTACATCAACATGCTAAGTATTTTTAATTACCTCTTATGTGTATTATTTATATATTATATTATTATTTATTTGTTCAGTTATACGTATTTGTTATGTAAAAATTGCTTTTTTTTTCATTTTAGGATCATTAGGCCTAACTAAAGTTACATATATAAAAATCATCAATTTGAATTTTTTTCCCTCAATGTATAAAAAAATATAATTATCATATTTTTACTTGTTTATTAAACTATAAACACAATAAGAGAATACTTTTTACAATAAATAAAAAACAAATCAATCTTGTAAGTTGTATGTAATGTTAACTGTCCATTTGTAAGTGATCCATATAATTATTTTTTTTAAAATTAATAAGGTTTAAAATATTCTAATTTTTTCAATAATTGCCTCAGAGTGAAAGGTTTGAAATACACAATTTTCTTTTTCTAAAAATCTTTCTATTTTTCTATCGAAAATAAAGTGTAATTTTGGAGCAATCAATATTATTAATAAAAAAAAACAATAATATAATTTTTGTATTAATAGAGCAAAACACCATTGTACTGTTGCGTTTTAAACCTATATCGACAAAAGTGCTTGTTATTTTACTGTTTTCCTTTCAAAATCTTTGTGAATTAAAAAATATTTCAAGAGTCTTTGATTATAAAACTATGGATGATGAAAATATTTGTTTTTCAAAGTTCAACATTTCTATAAGGATTAATTTTAAAACAATTTAAATCAAAATTTCTTAATTACTCTGAAAGTTATTATAGTGCATACATAAAGCATACAAAGAGCTTTATAAATTTAATTACAGTAAAACCCCAGTTACCTGAAAAGCATGGAACCGCAGTATTTTCAGTTAATCAGGGTTCCATAGGAATTTTCGAGTAACCAGGGTTCTGTAGGAATTTTTTAATAAACGGGAGGTATAGGTAAAAACTTGTTCGATGAAAAGCTGTGAGTGCATTTTAGAATATCATTATAATAAAAAATTCTTGGTATCATAATATAAGAACTCTGAATGATAATCCAAAATTACAAGTCGTTCCAAAAGCAAGACGATAATTTATTAATTAAAATCGAAGTTCAGTACCAATAGTGACGTGAAAAGAGTTTGCTTTTTAAACATTCGAAGAGAGAATTTCTTGCTTCAAAGAAAGAGGGATGCATGTGCAACACAGAGCCACGGAAATCAAATACAAATCGCAAATTTTATAAGTAATGGATGAAGAGATGCATGTTCCGGTAAAACAAAATTGTACATTGCAAACATAATTGAAATAATGCCCATTCTAAAGGCTATAAAAAATTAAGAAGTTGACTCAGTTTATTTATTTCATAAAGATCATGTTTTTTAATACTATTTCTACCAGTGTCTACTAACACATTTCAAAGTTTTGATTTTTACTTATTTTGCTTCTAATTTTTTAAGCTAATAAGTATTAAAATAATTCTTTGATATATTTAAAAGGATTCAGAATTGTTTTGATCTAAAACATACAAATAAAATAGCAATCATAAATCAAAAATAGCAGGGGTGACCGAGCTAAGCTCACTCAAAATTAAATTTATATTCAACTCGATATAGTATTTTCACTGCATCATTCCTTCCGTATTATTACTGTAAAACATGTTATTACAAAAACAATCAATAAGAAAACTATATTTGTATGCACATGTCCATAAATTTTACTTTATTTTAAAATTTACAACAAAAGGTCATCGATCCAAATCACTTTTTTCACTTGACTCTGGTTAATTTAACCATGCATCTCGAATCCTATTAAGAATGTATTAAAAAATTCATCACATTCTGAAAGACAACATTTTTTTGCCAGGTATAGCCAAATTTGAAGACATTCTTTCATTTCGCACCAAATATGTGTTGTGGCTTTCGTAATCTTAATAGTCAATTTTTTGGCCAAATATTGCCAATATTTTGTCAAATATCGTGAACTTATTGGTTGCTGTCATTTTCTCGTGACCCTGACCTGTATTACCCAAAATGACCCACTAATCAAATTTGATCAAACATGTGGCTTAGCTCAATGGTCTTCAGGTAATCAAAAACAGTAGAATATAAAATTGAATCGTTTAAACCATTTCTTAGATAAAATTAGCTTGACAGCATTCAGCAATGGAACAAAATGGCCCATTAATATAATTTTGTTTAACATGCGACTCAGTCCAATAATCTTCTTAAAAGACGTTTCGTTAAAAAATTTAGGTAAAATTGATTGAATCGTTATTATATATAATTAGAATAACCCTAACCCATTATGACCCATTAATCGAATTTTCACGAGCATGTGTGCTGGTCTAATGGTTTTCTCCTGCCCGAAAACATCATAATACAAAATATAGTCAAAATGGTGCAAGCCATTTTTACATAAAATTAGCATGACCCACAAATGACCCTTATAATCAAAATGTCTCGAACATGTAACCTAGCTCATTTTTTTGTGTGCTGAAAAATGTTAGATACAAAATTTAGGTAAAAGCGATTGATCTGTTTTTTAGATATAATTAGTTTGACCCTGACCCAAAATGACCCATTAATCGAATTTTCGCAAACATCTGACCTAACCCAATGATTTTCTTGTGACTGAAAACGATAGAATACAAAATTTAGTCAAAATTGCACAAGACATTGTCTAGATAAAATTAGAACGACCTAAAAGTGACCCACTAATCGAAATTTCTCAAACACGTGACCTAGCCCAATGATTTTCTTATGCCCAAAACATGTTATACACAAAATTTCATTAAAATCAATCCACTCGTTCTTTAGATATAGCTTGACCATGACCCACAAATGGCACTTAAAATTGAAATCTCTCAAACATGTGACTTAGCCCATTAGTTTTCTCGTGTCTAAAAATTGTTCATATAAAATTTCATTCAATCGATCCTGCTGTTCTTTAAATATAAACAGCTTGACCCGGACCCTTTATGACCCATTAATTTAAATTTCTCGAACATGTGACCTAGACCAATATTTTTCTCATGACAAAAAAAATATGTGGTATACAAAATTTCATTAAAATCAATCCACCTATTCTTTAGTAATAGCTTGACATGATTCCTCATGACCCACAAATTATCCCTATAATCAAAATCTCTCAAACTTGTGACTTAACCCATTAATTTTCTCAAGTCAAAAAACTGTTATATGCAGAATTTCGTTAAAATCAATTAGGGCCGTACCGAGTACTCGGTATTCAGCATACTCGGCCAATTTGCCGAGTACTCGGTATTCAGCCAAATTTTGGGCCGAGTATCGAGTACATTACCGAGTAGTTGTAAGGATTTCATTTATAAGCATTTATTATCATTATAATGAGAAATTATTTGGAACAATACATTATCAATGAATAAATCAAAGTTTAAAGCACTAACATATTTAATTTCTTCTTGCAAGCTAGTTTTGGTCGCCATAGTATACAATCATCATCATATTTTGTACTGATGATGGTATGCTATGACTACTGAAACTAGCTTGCAAGAAGAAATAAAATATTTTGGTGCTTTAAATGTTTTGATTTATTTATAACATTATTGAAGACAAAGGAATTTTAATAACTGATCTGTAAAAGTTATTTGAATATAAATGTATAATATTTGCAATTATTCAAAAAATATTTTATTTAATATATAAGAATGTGCCTACAAAATATGGAAAACTTAAAAAAAAGACACAAATGCAAATTCTTCCCTCCAGTTCACTTCTTAATCCGCTTTTCATTGTATCACAATTAAAATGGCTGAAACTTTCTTTTTCCAAATTATGTTGTAATGTTTTAATTGGTAGTATTACTCCTAACATGGGGATCTATTCATTTGAGCTCATCAATGTTATGATTACTCTGAATAAAAGTAACAATTTCATTACACTTCACAGTGATTGCTACTGAACTGTGGTTAAATTTATCTTACTTTCAGCAGCATAAAAGCAAAGAGGCTGTTTTAATTCATGTAACATTTTCAATATATTATATTTTGAGCTCCATCTTGTGGTTTATTACAGTTAATTACTCTAATAATTAATCTTTTTGGACACAGGCAAGGAAACTGAACTTTTTCGAAATTTGAGCATGCAACTATATGCAATAGTCAAAATCCTCCAACAATGTTTTTAGCTTCTAAGATGTCTAAAACAGCCTGTTAGGCGATAAAACAGATTTTATTGTAGGTTGCATATTGTGAATAATGCAAGCTTACATCATTACTTTTAACAACAGTTATTTGAATTATTCAAAATTACAGCTACCAATAATCATTCTTGATATAGATTTCATTTGTAAATTGAAGAATCAGTTAATTTACATTGGTTGAATTTAAATTTTATGTATCACTTTTTTTCCATTTTTTAAAAGTAATGCTACTGTTTTACACTGTTTGAAATTTTAAAAATTATCTTTAAAGGGTGTATAATTAAATTTCAAATTAGTTAATTAGAAATTATTTAAAATCTAACTAGAAAATATATGATTATATGTTAAAGAAGTATCTTTATTATATTTACACTGTTTGTTACTCTTAAAGCTCACTTTGTGTGCATTGAAAGCTCATTCGTATATACAACTACTCGGACTTGATAACTCGGTACTCGGCCGAGTAGTAAAAGGCTCGGCTTCTCGGCCAAAGTACTACTCGGTGCAGCCCTAAAATCAATCACGTCATTGTTTAAATAGCTTGACCCAGACCCTTTATGACCCATTAGAATTTTTTCTCGAACATGTAACCTAGCCAAATGTTTTTCTCATACCCAAAAACATAGAATGCAATTTTTAGTGAAAATTCCGTGAGAAAATCTCTAGATAAAAATAGCATGACCCACAATGACCCACTAACCAAATTTTCTCGAACATGTTACCTAACCCAATGGTCTTCTTGTAATCCAAAATGATAAAATATAAAATTTGGTCAAAATCATAAGAGCCATTTTTTAGATAAAAATGTCTTCACCCATAATGACCCACTAATCGAAATTTTTTTAACATGTGACCCAGCCCAATAGTTTTCTCATGCCAAAAAACGATGCAAAGGGAAAATTGCGTCCAGGGCAAAGTTAGAATTTGGCACGCACTACCCCCAACTTTTTCTTGTGACAAGCGAGAAATTATGTTTAAATTTGGCGTCCCCTAAATTTACACGCCTGGGGTGCCATTTGACCCCCCACCCCTCTCCTTTCATATGGCACTGTTTTGTATATCTATTTGCATCAAGCAATACTAGCAGAATCTGCATTTATTTGATAATAGAAGGTTGGTAAGTATGTAGAGTCAAATCCACTTAAGACATGCTTCAAGGGATTAGGCAAAAGTTGCATATTGAGCGGGTTCACATATTAAATGTGATTTGCATAATGTTGCAGAAACAGAACTTATTTATATATCTAATCATTTAAAAGACTTTTAGAGCTTTTGTTTATTATTGAAAAATGTTTTTCATACCAGGCCCTGATTATCACATGGGCAAATCGGGACTTAAACCCTGGGATGCAGACTTTAAGGAGCCCCCCAATTCCATACATTAAATTATATAACATTTACTTTCTTTTTCCAATTCCAACACTTCCATATGTTGAAATTATTAAATTCATTTTAAAGTAATATAACAAATTGCTAAAGTTATTTTAAAAAGTTTTGCTTCATACTAAGAAAGAAAAGTGTACTTTTATTGATTAAAGTATTTAATGTAGAATTGACGGAACTATGAATTTTCATTTATGTCCAGAGTGCCAAAATATGTTTATATATTACACATAGACATATGAATGGCCATTAGTTCTATTTGAATAATGATTCAAAAGGGGTCCCCCAATTTATCTTTGCTCAATTGGTCTGCGGGGACTGTTTTACACATATTTAGATGAAACTTTAACTATTCCTGTTTAATTCATTGGGTTTTTATAAAACTGATTGAAATAAGTAAAAAAACATATGGATTCAAACATGACTTAATTGTAGATTATAAAAAACATTACAATCAAAATAATTTTCCTGCCTGCTTAATTCAACCTTCTTTCTCTACTTAAGTAACAAAAATCAGTGTTGAATTCAGAAACTTTTTACCAGGAGGAAATAAAACCAATGAAAATAGAAACTGTTTATGATTAAAACCTGTTTTAAAAAGAAAAATCATATTTTTGCCTTATAAATATCATGCAATTATAGAAGTTAATGTGAAAATTAACTAAAAAAAATGTTTTTTTTTTCTTTTTGATTTTGTTTTATAGGTTTTACTCTGGTATTTTGTAAAAAAGTCAGTAATTGTTTTCATAATTTACTTTTAGTATGCAGAAATTTGTGAAGTTTAGGAGTGGGGGATATTGTTAAATAGAAATAATTTTAAGTTCATGAAGTTTCTTTAATAAAATATGAATAAAACGAAAATATTGAAAAAATGTATTTTTTTCGGGCAGGTTTTACTTATTATTATTTTTTAATGCAATGTAGCCAAATGAGAAAAGTTTAATTAAAAAAAAAACACATAATCGAGAGAGATTAACAAAAACTAAAGTGTAGTGAACCTTTTTTTTTTTTTTTTTTCTTCAGTACTATTGCAAATTTGTAACTTTAAAAAAATCTGCAATATTACTATGTATAATTTCTCTATGTATTACTATGTATAATTTCTCGTAAAAAAAGAAAAAATCACTTTATTAAAACTTTTGCATATTCTAAGGATTCATCTGAACATTTTCATGAAACTTGATTCACCTCCTCATTGTGTAGAAGACTTCCCCCTCCCCCCAATCTCCCACTCTCAATGCCAAAATGTTTTTGTGGTGGTATAGCAGTAGTAAGTGTTTATCTAAGTGTGAAAAAATTGTTTTGTTTAGCAGAAAGAATAGAAATGATTAAATAAAGAAATAACTTCACTTTCATACAATCTACCGTTATAAATTCACACATGTATTGCAACAGAAGCTCTCCGTTTGAAAGTTGTACAGACACAAAATGATAATAAACTTTGTTATAGTGAATATATTTTTCACAATATAGAGATTAATTTACATCTGAATGGTGTCCAAAGTCAAGGTTCAGCAGAAAGTTTCATTAAATAAGGAATTCGTTAAGAAAAGTTCTACTGTATATGGTGCTATATAATCAATGAAAAATGATTGCAAGTACGTGAATATTTGAAAATGTACTTGTTGATTATTTTTGTTTCAAGCAGATGAATGATTTTGTAAACTACTTTGCATAATTAATGCATGTCTTTGATTACGATAAAAGGAATAGATGTTCTCAGTACTGTAAGTGTGTAATGATAAAATAAGTTTATGAGAAGTTGGTACACTTATTTAATGATAATCATTCAGATTGGCCTTTCATCATCATATCGAGAGTTCATAAGGTCGTTATTTGGTATTATTAAGACAAGGGTTCTATCAGGGTACATTTGTTACTAATGACATAATTTGTCCATTGGTTCTATATGTAAGTGTGTAATGTGATAACTCTTGATAGAAATGTCAAATTTGTTTCATTTTTTTCCAGGTTCATTCTGATAAGGTACTTCCTTGATTACTTTTTGGAGTTCATTGGTTAAGTATAAAAAGGGGGGGGGTAACAAAGATCCAATCCTTCCCTTAATTTAAATAAATGGTTTTTATCATGCAGAAATATTCGCTTTGCTTTATATTTTACATACCAGTTTATTCTGAAAAGGAGCTTACCTGATTAGATTTGAAGTTCATTAGTTTTGTACCTATAAAGGAGGACCAGTCCTCCCCACTAGCAGTTTATTATGTTAAGGATGATTAAATTTGGAGGTTCATTAGCTAAGTATATATAAAGGAGGACTAGTACCTTTATACTTATAGACAGGGATTCTATCATAGTACATTTGTTACTAATGACATAATGTGTCCACTGGTTTTGTATGTACATATGTAAGCACATAATGTGATAACACTTGATAGAACTATCAGATTTGCTTCTTTATTTTTTCCAGGTTCATTCGCACAAGATTATCCCAGATTGAATTGAATAATACCTTGCATACAATATTTCAAGTGAAAATCAAATTTTTATTGCTTAAGAGGCGCAAATGCTGCTGTAGTGAAAAGGTTTTAAAGTCAGTAGAACATAGGAAACCTTTTCGCTAGGTTGGCATTTGTGCCTCTCAAGTAATGAAAATTTGATTTTCATTTGAAATAGGAAATTTATTTATTGCATTTTTTTCTCATCTGAGTTCTCTAGCAATTCGGTTGCTAAGCTGTCATTGAAGATGGAAGTATTTAATTGGTGCCAGAACATCAGCATTGCCAATTCACTTAAACAGAAAAAAAAGTAATAAAATAAAAATAATGAAATGCAAGTGAAAAATCTGTAAATGCTCTTGTAGGATTTATATTAGCTTGAGGTTTACTTCCTGTGATTAGTGTAGGGTCTTAATGATTATAAATATGGATGTAGTAAAGAGTTTGTGATGATATACACTGCATAACTTCTGGATTTTAAAAATTAGATATTGTGAATACTCTCTGTTTTTAGTAAACTTATAAGCATATTATGTAGTGTATATTCATAGTGTTATGACTATGCTAGTGATCAGGGGTCGGGAAATACATAATTTTACATGTACAGGCAAGTGGATTTTCTGACAAAGCGAGTAAATGTTTAGGATTTTGCAAAATTGAAGGATATATATATATATATACGCTAGGGGGTGATAGAACACATCAAGATGAGTAATAGTAAATAGTAACCTAAGGTCCCAAACGTTTTCTAAAGGAGATAGCCGCCATTAAAGTTTGGGGTCCAAAATTTCAAATACACATAAAAATCGGAAAAATTGGTCAATTGATTTGCGGTTTTCACTAAAATTATTCTTTATGTTGGTATTTTCTTGAAAATAAATTATAAAGATAAATTTCGAAAAATGCCGATAGAGGGTGCTTTAGATTTTGAAGTAATGAAAAACTATTTTTTGCCGTGATTTTTTGCATCTCATTAAATGGTTTCGTAAGCTTAGACTTAAACTTTAATTTTGAGTTCAAAATCTGAATAGTTGGAAGCGGTTAAGTAGCACAAACTTAACTGTGTTCAGAGGGTCTAAATTTCAAATGATTATAAAAAATGGAAAAATTGGCCGATTTATTTGCGGTTTTCACTAAAACATTTCTTTATGTCAGTATTTTATTGAAAATTAATTATAAAGACAAATTACAAAAAATGCCGATAGGGGGCGCTTTAGACTTTGGATTAACGAAATAGTCCATCCTAATACTATTTTTTGGCATAATTTCTAGCATCTCATTAAATTAAAGAGAAATTTCAAAAAATGCCGATAGGGGGCGCTTTAGACATTGGATTAACGAAATAGTCCATCCTAATACTATTTTTTGCCATAATTTCTAGCATCTCATTAAATGGTTTCGTAGGCTTGGATTTAAACTTAAATTTTGAGCTCAAAATCTGAATACTTGGAAGCGGTTAAGTAGCACACACTTAACTGTGTTCAGAGGCTTTAAATTTCAAATGATTATAAAAAACGGAAAAATTGGTCGATTTATTTGCGGTTTTCACTAAAACTATTCTTTATGTCGGATTTTTTATTGAAAATGAATTATAAAGAGAAATTTCAAAAAATGCCGATAGGGGGCGCTTTAGACTTTGGATTAACGAAATAGTCCATCCTAATACTATTTTTTGGCATAATTTCTAGCATCTCATTAAATTAAAGAGAAATTTCAAAAAATGCCGATAGGGGGCGCTTTAGACATTGGATTAACAAAATAATCCATCCTAATACTATTTTTTGCCGTTATTTTTTGTGTCTCATTAAATGGTTTCGTAGGCTTAAATTTAAACCTAAATTTTGAGCTCAAAATCTGAATACTTGGAAGCGGTTAAGTAGCACACACTTAACTGTGTTCAGAGGCTTTAAATTTCAAATGATTATAAAAAACGGAAAAATTGGTCGATTTATTTGCGGTTTTCACTAAAACTATTCTTTATGTCGGATTTTTTATTGAAAATGAATTATAAAGAGAAATTTCAAAAAATGCCGATAGGGGGCGCTTTAGACTTTGGATTAACGAAATAGTCCATCCTAATACTATTTTTTGGCATAATTTCTAGCATCTCATTAAATTAAAGAGAAATTTCAAAAAATGCCGATAGGGGGCGCTTTAGACATTGGATTAACGAAATAGTCCATCCTAATACTATTTTTTGCCATAATTTCTAGCATCTCATTAAATGGTTTCGTAGGCTTGGATTTAAACTTAAATTTTGAGCTCAAAATCTGAATAGTTGGAGTGGTTAAGTAGCACAAACTGAACTGTGTTCAGAGGGTTTAAATTTCAAATAAAACGGAAAAATTAGTCGATTTATTTGCGGTTTTTGCTAAAATTACTCTTTAAATCAGTGTTTTCTTGAAAATAAATTTTAAAGATAAATAAATTTCACAAAATGCCGGTAGAGGGCACCTTAGACATTGGAGTAGTGTACAACTATTTTTAACCGTTATTTTTTTTAATCTCATTAAATGCTTTTGAATGCTTAGATTTAATTTTTGAGATCAAATTCTGAGTCGTTGCGAGTGTTTAAGTAGCACAAAAATGAACTGTGTTCGAGGATGGGGGGGGGGGGAGTAAATTTCAACTCCTGAACACACTTCAGTTTGCGCTTCTTAACCCCTCCCAACGATTCAGAATTTGAGTTCAAAATTTAAGCTTAAATCTAAGATTTTGAAAACATTTAACAAGTTTTGGAAAGCATTTAATTAGATAAAAAAAATAACGGTTAAAATTTGTTGTTGGTTACTCTGAAGTTTAAGGTGCCCTCTAACGGAATTTTTTGAAATTTATCTTTAAAATTCATTTTCAAGAAGATACTGACTTAAAGAATAGTTTTATTTTAAACTGCAAACGAATCGACTAATTTTTCCATTTTTTATTATCATTTGAAATTTGAACCCTCTGAACACAGTTCAGTTTGTACTACTTAACCACTCCCAACTATTCAGATTTTGAGCTCAAAATTTAGGTTTAAGTCTAAATTTACGAAAACATTTAATCAGATGCAAAAAATAGCGTAAAAAGTAGTTGTTCGATACTCCAGAGTTTAAAGCGACCTCTATCGGCATTTTTTGAAATTTATAATTCATTTTCAATAAAATACCAACATAAAGAATAGTTTTAGTAAAAACCGCAAATCAATCGACCAATTTTTCTGTTTTTTATAATCATTTGAAATTTAGACCCTCTGAACACAGTTAAGTTTGTGCTACTTAACCGCTTCCAACTATTTAGATTTTGAGCTCAAAATTTAAGTTTAAGTCTAAGCTTACGAAACCATTTAATGAGATGCAAAAAATCACGGCAAAAAATACTTTTTCATTACTTCAAAGTCTAAAGCGCTCTCTATCGGCATTTTTCGAAATTTATCTTTATAATTTATTTTCAAGAAAATACCAACATAAAGAATAATTTTAGTGAAAACCGCAAATCAATCGACCAATTTTTCCATTTTTTATGTGTATTAGAAATTTTAGACCCCAAACTTTAATGGCGGCTATCTCCTTTAGAAAACATTTGGGACCCTTGGTTTCCTATTTACTATTACTCGTCTTGATGTGTTCTATCACCCCCTAGCGTATATACCATTTGTTTAGGGACACCCTGTATATATATATATATATATATATATATATATATATATATATATATATATATATACCGGGTGTTCCAAAAATAACCGGTGGATTTTAAAATTCAATAACTTGAAAACGGTGACAGCTATTAAAAAAATTTTTGCAGGAGGGTTATGTATGATGTCATAAGTTTCTTCTCCGTGATTTTTGATTTTAGTTCGGAAATCAAACAATAGATGGCGCTGACGGCGATTGGCGCTCAGTCGAAGCCGAAACTGAGCGCACTCAGCATTGATACAAAGGAAGGAGATTAAGGATATGGAGTGCGTCTCATTCGATTTGATTTCAATGGAATACATTTTTGCCATGGAAGTAACAGATTCTTCGATAGTGGAGTGCAGCGTTCAGAAATGGGTATAAATTTCGCAAACAGTATTTGGGTTTGCAAAAAAATTTATAAAGTTTTTTTTTTTTTTTTTTTTTTTTTTTTTTTGCCCGGATAAAATTATTTTCTTATGGCATGATTTAAAGAATATTTCATGCATCGTATTTTAAAACTACACAGTTAGAAATTTGAAACCTTTGCTGCATCA
Source organism: Maratus speculifer (assembly GCA_964019185.1). NCBI lineage: Eukaryota > Metazoa > Arthropoda > Arachnida > Araneae > Salticidae > Maratus > Maratus speculifer. The sequence continues at coordinate 2,932,969 of CAXHSM010000846.1, forward strand.
TCACACCTCCGCTTTCATAGAAAATGATTACTTCACTGTATTATAGAGCATTCTCATTGGTCAAAATAGAGATATTCTATAATAACAACTGAGTGACGATGCAGCAAAAGTTTCAAATTTTAACAGTGTTGGTGAAGATACAATGTGTTTCAAAAATGACCGGTACATTTGAAAAATCAATAAAAATTAAACGGGCAGCGTTAAAAATACACCGTTTGTTGCAATATGTTTGGGACAACAGTAAATTTTCAGGCATATAATTTTCAAAATTAGAAAATTTTCAACACTAGATGACGCTTCAGGCAATTTGAAAGGTATAATAGAAAACGCAATCAGTGAATTTGCCATTCTGTAAACCCTCTGTCCCTGCCCACGAAGCCACTCGCGAGTTAAAGCTATTCACTGTAAAAAAAAATTTACCCATTTGTTGCAGAGTCAGTCCACAGCTTTTATAGAATATGTCTTTTATGACCAATGAGAATGCTCCATAACACAGTAAAGTTTCCGTTTTCTATAAAAGCGGTGGAATGACGCTGCAGCAAATAGGTCAATTTTTTTTTACAGTGAATAGCTTTAGCTCGCGAGTCTCTTCGCGGGCAGAGACACGGGCTTTACAAAATGGCAAACTCACAGATTGCGTTTTCTACTATAGCTTTCAAATTGCCTGCAGCGCCATCTGCTGTTGAAAAATTTAATTAATTTTGAAAATTATATGCCTGAAAATTTACTGTTGTCTCAAACATATTGCAACAAACGGTGTATCTTTAACGCTGCCCGTTTAATTTTTATTGATTTTTCAAATGTACCGGTCATTTTTGAAACACCCTGTGTTTTGCTACAATCTTCCTCTTAAGATCCGAGTCTGAACTCATTCCGTATGATTTCAATAGAATGTGTTGTTGTCATGGAAATAACATATTCTTCCATAGAAAAATCCAGTGTTCGGAATTGGGCATGAAAATAACAAGCTTAATTCGAGTTTGAAGGCTATTTTACATTTATGAGTATTTACACTGTAAAAAAATATGACTATTTTGCTGCATCGTCTTTCCACCGCTTTTATAGAAAACGACTACTTCAGGATATCATGGAGCATTCTCATTGGCCAAAAGAGTGATATTCTATAAAAGCGGGGGAGTGACGATGCAGCAAAATAGTCATATTTTTTTACAGTGTATGGGAATTTTATCAAACCCATTTAGAAATTTAGTTGAAATGTCCAAAATTTTAGTTTGGAATGAAATTCCAAACTAAGCTATAAAATTCCTAATTTTCCTATTGGAATTTTTTAAAAAATTAGTTAAAAGATCTAAAATTACTTAGAATATCACAAAAGTTATAAAATTTTTAACAAACCAAAGAAAAACTCTTTACCTAAATTTAAAATACGATGCATAAAATATTCTTTAAATAATGCCATAAAATGTAATTTAATCCGGGGTAAAAAAAAACTTCATAAATGCTAAATCTCCTGCAAACTCCAATACTGCTTGCGAAATTTATGCCCACTTCTGAACGCTGTATTCCACTATCGAAGAATCTGTTATTTCCATTGCAACAACGCATTCCATTGAAATCTTATCGAAAGTGTTCAAAATCGGGTCTTACACTGTAAAAAATTTGACTCATTTGCTGCAGCGTCACTCCACAGCTTTTATAGAATATGTCTTTTATGACCAATGATAATGCTCCATAATACAATAAAGTAACCGTTTTCTATAAAGGCGATGGAGTGACGCTGCAGCAAATATGTCAATTTTTTTACGGTGTAAGAGCAAGATTGCAGCAAAATATCTTCACCAACATTGTTAAAATTTGAAACATTTGCTCTATCGTCACTGCATTGCTATCATAGAATATCTCAATTTTGACCAATGAGGATGCTTCATAATACAGTGAAGTAATCCTTTTCTATAAAAGCGGAGGTGTGATGATGCAGCAAAGGTTTCAAATTTTTAACAGTGTAATTTTAAAATACGATACATAAAATATTCTTTAAATCATGCCAAAAGAAAGTAATTTTATCTGGGTAAATAAAACTTCATAAATGTAAAATCTCCTGCAAACTTATGTACTGTTTGCGAAATTTATACCCATTTCTGAACGCTGTATTCCACTATCGAAGAATCTGTTACTTCCATGGCAAAAATGCATTCCATTGAAATCTAATGGAATAAGACGCACTCCTTATCCTTAATCTCCTTCCTTCGTATCAATGCTGAGTGAGCTCAGTTTCGGCTTCGACTGAGAGCCAAGTGCCATCAGCGCCATCTATTGTTTGATTTCCGAACTAAAATAAAAAATCACGGAGAAAAAACTTATGACATCATACATAACCCTCCTGCAAAAATTTTTTTAATAGCTGTCACCGTTTTCAAGTTATTGAATTTTAAAATCTACCGGTTATTTTTGGAACACCCGGTATATATATATATTACACTAGTTAGATATATTTCGTAACTTTTCAAGTTATCACAGTGTAAACATGTGCACTAAGTTTATCCTATACTCAACTTTCCTTTGTTATAAATACTATTTTTAAAATTTACAGAAAAAATATGAAAATGCATTGAGTAATTAATAATTTACGCAGTCACTTGCATTTTTTAATAACAATTTTCAACTGCATGTTGCATCATACAGGATGGTAAGTTTTTCTTAAAATTTCGCCTTTGCACACCTATTAGTGATTATAAACCGAAGAAAAAAATGTTGAGGTAGTAGAACTTTAAATAAAAAAAGTCCAGGCAGAATATTAATAAGAAGCAAAAAGTAGCAATTCAACTCACAATTTAGGTATACCGGTCAGTGTTTTCGACAAAATTCACTTTTCTCCTGCAATCCTTTGACATTTTTTTTTTTGTAAGCCTTTGACAAATTTTCTGTTTTACATCCTTTAATGAAATTTGCATTTTTCCTGCAATCTTTTGATAAAATTGTTTTTATTATTATTTTATGTTTTGTAAACTATTTATGAGATTTTTTTTCAGAGAATATTTGCAAAAAAAAAAAAGTCTAAATATTGAGACAGATTATTTAAAATTTTTGGAAACTAATACTTTACACTTTCAGGAAATTAAAAACAGAATTATAGTAGGGGAAAAATGGGGCTCCGGCCACAGGAGGAGGATTGAGGATCGGTGGTGGTGGTGGGCTCCTCCTCCTCAATCCTCCTCCTCCTCAACCCTCCTCCACAATCCTTCTCCTCCTCCTGCTGACACCGTCTTGTAAGAGAAGGGGTTAAAAGGATTTTTTTTATTTTAAGCGGGAATTTCAGGGAGTTAGATTTTTAAACCATACTATAGTATGGGGGTGTTTTTTAATGTGGGGACTTTAAAAATTTTTGGCGTGTTACAGTATGTGGGGTATGTTTTTCGATTGAATTTTGCTGTTGTTCATTTAAAAAGGGAATTAAAACTAATGAGTGAAAATTTTCAACATACTCTAGTATGAGGGATTATTTTTCGAGTGATGATTTATTAAGAAATTTTAATAATTTAAACTTTAAAATTTTCAACAGTTTAAATTTATTTTGAGTCAAGTGTAAAAGTTAATCAAATTTTACAAATGAATCATTAAAATTAATTTCAAATAATAATTAAAAATAATGAAGACCACTTTAATTATTTCGGCATGCTGTAGTATGATAGGTTATTTTAATGTGGTAATTTTTTTCGATAGAGTTTTGATGTTGTTCATTAAAAAAGATTAATGAAAAGTAATACTACCTTTTGAATTTGAAATCTGGAAGAGTGTGCCCTCATCTTTTATCCGGGCTTGGGACTGGCATTCTCTGTTTAAGACATTGTCTAGTCATAAGCAGCGAATGGCAGATTTACACACTCACATTCACATACACATTCGCACACACACTTTTTGAAAATTTTGATATCTTCATTTTTTTTTTTTTGTAAACTTTTTTTTTTTTCACTTTTTGTAAACTTTTTTTTTTTTAACCTTTTGTAAACTTTTTTTCATTTACGTTTTGGGTATTTGCCAATGCCCGTAAGCTAAGCTGCTTATCCCATCTTCTAATATATAACGTTTGTCATCAAAGGGCGAGAGACATTTCTTATTTTGCTTCATAGAATATAATGAATGTAATCGCTGCCCGATTCTGGTTTGAACTTCAAATGTTGTTTTCTAATCTTTAAGGCAATTTACATAATCTTGATGACTAAGCTTCTTTCGAACAATTCTTGTGGAGATCCCCTTGGCTCTCTTCTTCTCCTCATCACAAGTCTTGATGGAATACATCTTCGACTTTAAACCTACAAATTCGTGGACAGCTCTTCCATTCAACTCATCTTTAAACTTCCCCAAAACTTTTCGATTCACTGTGGAATAAAGAGGGTTATCTTGGGGATAAGCAGAAAAGTCGAATTCGGAGCTGTGGAGTGCCAAATCCCTTTGTAGGTTTTCAGTCTTGATGAGATACGTGAGACTGTCGGTGTCGGTGAAAAGCAGCAATGAACGATTTCCACTATAATTTTTTTTACGAAATTATAATGGAAATCATACATTAAAACCTTAGACAACTCCAGTATCGTGAATCCGACGTAAATGGGTCTGTTCATTAAGATACTGGGTTTAAGCCTTTCAACCGCCGTCAGACCCTCATCAAATATCTTGAATGATTTGAAGAAGGGTGATGCTACCAGCTTTTCAGATCTTGCGGAAGTATTGCATAGCTCCACATTTCTTCGCTTCCTGAGATTTTCTATACGCTTTCCATAAATGTTGTTATTTAAAAGTTTGAAGAAATCCTTTTGAAAAGTGGTAGTGGCTGTCTTCCGTTTTTCGGTGTTGAAATCGATGTATTCTTTAAGCCAAGGGGATTGCTTGAACTGGAGCACTTTATACACATTTTGAAGCTTGAGTCCCAACTGTAAATATAACTGTAAATTGCGATAGTGGCAAATGTACTTTTTTTATTCATCAAATTTGGAATAAGTTTGGGAGTACCCTTAAATTCCCTCTCCAGCAAACTCTTCGCATAGGGTGAAAGCATTTTTTCTTCCACGGTCAGTCTGTCAGGCGCGAGTGGATATTCGTTGTGTGATATATGAAGGGATTCAGGGTACTCCAAATCCACTTCAAATATATAACCAATAGAAGAATCTTTCTTGATTTTCAAAATGTCCTCTGTTGAAAAATTGGTATCTTCACACCACCGAAACCCGCCGTATGGCAGACTTTGGGACATAGCCCAGCCATACAAATTGTTAGCATCCCAGTAGAGGATATGGGACGTATCTTCATTTGGGTCGTAGTTTGGGACTTGTGTATTATTGGCGGTCGCAAATCTGTGGGAAATCTGCGACACGCCACCACGAATTCCTTGTTCGACGAATAGTAACATATTTACGTCAGTGAGCAATTCTAATTCCACCCCCGTCATCTTCAAACAGGCCTGCCAAGACAAACCTGGTGAAGTGACGAGGTGGGCTGCATCAATATCGTAGAATTGCTTACACAAGCCCCGGAAATTTTCAAACACGTCAGCCAACAGTAACACGTCGGTTTTCACGTAAAGATTGTAATAATCACCAAGGGTTTGCATCTGGAAAGTGGACCAAATTTTTTCTGCATGCTTGTAATCATCTTCACTTATAGATTCTTCTGTTAAATTATTGAAAAAGGCTGCTGGTGGGGGGAGATGATCTTCATCAAATTTCTTAAACGATGAAAAATATGAATATGGATACACTCCTTTTCGAGTGAGCAAGGATAAGTCTATTGAAGGAAAATGTTTCTTTAAAATTTTGAAGTCATCCTGTTGAAGATTGGCTGTGAGTTTATCCAGGGACGTTGGCAAGAACTGAAGAGAATCTAAGAAGGAAAATTGGATGGAAGATGTCTTTTCTTTTAGTTTGAAAGTTATATAATCTTCCAAAGTGGCAGCGATTACATCTATATGGAAAATGGGATAGCAGCCTAGCTTCTTCATAATGTGATGGGCATCATATTTTTTCAAATTGTGGAAGACCACTGGGATAACTTTCGACTGTTTATAATTTAAGTTGCAGAAGGGATGAGCAGCTCCTCTGTACTTTGATGATATGTGGCAGCGATCTCGAACTCGCTTCTCTCCCAGGGCCTTCCGACAATTGCAGCATTCTGTTGCCTCTTGAAAAGATTTTTCTTCTTCTTTTGTTAAACGCATAGGTGCGATAGTCATAAGTTTTTGCTGTAATTCATCTTTTTCGGCCATCAAATCATTGATAAATTCACAAACGGCATTTTCGCCTCGATACACTTTAGCATGCTTGTAGATAGCACCGTCAGAGCCCACAATAACGTATGCATATCCGCAAGCGACATGTTGTGCCGTTTCAATTTGGAAAGATTTGGTATTGGAGGGTTCGGTGGTGACTATCGGCACGAGGAGGGATTCGAAATCAGCATAAATTATAAATGGAACTGGTGCTTGTAAATGAGTTCCTGTAAATGTTAAGATATTTTCACCTTCCTCAGGCATTTTTACAACTTGGGGAGATTGTTTACAACAATAGGGTGCATGGTCTTGAAGGAGTTCTTCACGGATAAAGCCATGGTGACATCGGAAACAATAGAAAGCTTTGCCTTTATGTTTGGAACGATGACTCGTGAAACGTGAGAAATCACGGATCAGCGTATAATGGGTGTTTTCGCCATTGCTGATCAAAAGGGGATTAATCACGTCTGTGTTTGTCTTCTCTGACACATGTAAAATATATAGTTCTCCCTCCTCGTAACCGAACACATTAATCCGAAGATTATTTTGGGCTTCGATGAGTGGAATTTTCGTATAAGGTACTGGGTAGATTACTCCATTCATATTCAAGGTATGTTCAAAAGGCTTGTAATTATTTACTCGATTAGGATGTTCTTTCCGGTTTAACTTCCTTTGATGGGCGAGGAGACACCATAATAAACATTTCTGATCTTCGAAATTCTGTATATTCAGAATAGCTTCCTTGCCTTTTAGATCTTCAGGAAGCTGTAAGTAACTGCTTCCCTTGAGTGGTTGATAGTTGCAAATTTTCAGTTCCAAATGCTGGACATGTTTAAGTACCCACCCAGAACCTCTCTGTAGAAATTTTTCGAAACTTTTTATAATCGTCTTATGGGCCTCATCCAGATGTTCTTCCAAATAATCATTGGTGAATTCTTGATAAGTTAATGATGAGAAATATGTCGATATTAATTCACTTTCCCCACCAGCAGATGTTTTTTCAAGGAGCACTTTGATTAATAGCCTCCATTTGATAAATTTTTTCTCGTGAATGGCCTCGTCCAGGGAGTCTAAGAGTTCTTTTCTTTTTCTCTCGAAGAAGGTGGTGATGTCATAAATATAGTCTTCTTCCTCTTCACCGTCAAAAAAGATGCTTCGAAACACGTTTAATGAATCCACTCGTTTTTGATTTTTTCTTGATGTTTTAGAGTCAAGTCTTGGCTTTTTCACTGAAACGAAGTTTGACGTGTTACTGTGGCTGACGCGTGTGTGATGGTTAAGATTCTCTTTTCTGGAGAATTTTTCACCACATTCACGACAGGAATAATTAGGATTTTCGTGAGACGCTAAATGTCGCTTGAGATTATCCCCTCGTGTAAATACAGCCTCACAATTATTACACTTGAAACGACTGTCTTCTCCAGAATGAGATTGTTTGTGGCGAAGAAAATTGTCCATTCTCATAAAAGACTTTTGACAAATCTCACAGATGTATGTTGAAGAATCTTCTTTTTCATGGGTACGTTGATGACGTCTTAAATTGGACGCGTGTGCGAATGATTTCTCACACATGTGGCATAGATGCACATCCTGTAAAAGAAGAAAAACCCTTGTTCATTTTTTATTTTACTTTTTTAAAACATTTTTAATTTAAGCCTTTTAAAATATTTAATTTATTTAATTTTAATAAAAACTTAAATATTCCCCAAATGCTAAAACTAAAACTGTTTAATCCGTTTGAAACAGGAAATTTATTTCATTTGAATAAAAATTCCTTAAACATTAAAATTTAAAGTTTATCAAAATAGTTTCCCCCTTTTAAATGTTGAATCTTTCTCACGAAAATTAAAAGACTCATAAAAGTTTTTAAAAAAGAATTGTTTAAAAACCTATTTTCAACCTGTAAAAGTCATAGAATACACTTGAAAAGAAAAAAATTCCCTTCGATGTTGATGGAGCAGCTTCAGACTTTACCACATCCGATTTTTTACTAAGTCTGGTGTGGATGAGTTCATGCCTTTTTAAACTATCTTTTCGGGAAAAAGATTTTCCGCACTCCTTACAGAGATGCTCATCCTGAAAATAAATTCAATCTCGCTTTACAAACTAGTTTGAATATCCCGAGTTTCATTTTTAAAAAGGGTCTTCTACTATAAAATCAAACTTTGAGTTTTAAAGATTAAGTTTAAAATATTCGACTTAAAGTTTAAAAGAATCTTCATTAAAAATGTTACAATTTATTTCAGTAAAAAAAAAAAAAAACTTTCTTAAATAAATTTTAAGTTTTAGTTAAACAAGTTTAAAAATAACTTTTAACACTATAATAGACTTTAAATGAATTTTTAAAATATCTTTTTTATACATAATATTCAATTTAGATAGTCTTTTAAAAATATTTTCATACCTTGGAAGAAACTGTTTGGGACTTAGTAGTGGTGATCACATCCTTTAGCGTTTGAGAAATTTCCTGCTGAAAAAGATATACCCCCACAAAAGGTTATACTACGATTTCTTTTTAAGAACAAATAGCTAAGCATTTTATTAAATTTACCTTTTATTTTATATTATCGTTAACACTTATTTCATAAATTTTAAAGTTTAAAATCATTAATTTATATAAGATTACAAAATTTAAAATAGTAAGTTTAAAATCATTAATTTATATAAGATTACAAAATTTTTAATAGTAAGTTTAAAATCATTAATATGTATAAGATTGCAAAATTTAAAATAGTAAGTTTAGAATCATTAATTTATATAAGATTACAAAATTTTTAATAGTAAGTTCAAGATCATTAATTTATATAAGATTATAAAATTTTTAATAGTAAGTTTAAAATCATTAATATACATAAAATTACAAAATTTTAGATAGTAAGTTTTTAATTAAAACACATAAAAATTGATTAATTTTCTTCATAAATAAAAAATACCTGTTTCAATTGATTTTTCCTATCAATCTCTTTTAGAGCAGCAATTTCAATCTTGTCAATCATCTCGATTTTACTCGGTGAAAATTCCATATTCCACTAAATAACAAGAAAATTACCCTTAACATCCTTTGCGTGATTAAGTCATTCGAAAACTGATTAAAACATTCACTTTTAAAAGATAGGAAGAAAGATTTATTTATAAAAGAATATAGTTAAAGTTTAAAATTTATAATGCTGCACCTTTATTTACTCTTTCTTTCACTTAGTAATGCATTTAAATAAAACCCATAGATTTTAATTTTAGAAAACTAAACCAAAGTGTTTATAACTTTTTCACTCGATCAAAATAAAGTCACTACGTTTATTCGAAATAAGAGAATGAGTCATCCTCTTGCTTATACATGAAAACAGCATTTCCGTAAAAGGGTTAAAAATTAAACAAATACAAAGCTAAATTTTTAGTATATTCTTTCTTATATTTTTCATGAAAAATTATATTTTAAATTAAACTTTATACATAGGACATACTTTGAGAAGGGTGTAAACATATTAAAACTTCGACTTTAACTTAAAAAAAAATCACTCTATTAAAAGATGACTCATCAATTTTGTTTAAACATGCATGTCCGAACATACATTGCTTTTAAAAAATTTTCATTAAAACTTTGAAATAAATCCATATTTTTTAAAATCTTATGGAAGGATGAGTCATGCATTCGCACATATCTAATACTTTTTAAGAAAACATTTTCACGAGAAGTACTTTTAGCTTTTTCCAATAAACAAATTCAAAAGCTTTTTGACTGACACATTACATGATTAGTAGAATGAAAATAAATTTCTATAAAACACCCTTTTAGGTTAAATATTAAACACACATTTAAGTTAATGTAAAACATTTTCAAACGGAGTATAACTCATGTTAGAAGTATTTTCAATCATTAATTTTAACGTTATAAAATTTTAAAATAAATTTCTATAAAACACCCTTTTAGGTTAAATATTAAACACACATTTAAGTTAATGTAAAACATTTTCAAACGGAGTATAATTCATGTTAGAAGCACTTTTAATCATTAATTTTAACGTTATAAAATTTTTAGGATGACTCATGAAAGCATTTTATATCAGAAGTAAGTTGATAAAGAATATTATTAACGAATAGAAATGCATTATAAATAAACATGAAAAGTGAATTTTTAACACAAATACACATAACACGAATAAAATATTTCCCACGAAAAACAAATTCATACAAAATAAAATATTTAACATTGATTATTTAATCTTTTTGAATAAAATGAAGTTTTAAAAAAAATACCACAGTCATCAAACTTAAGATATTCATTCATTTCATTTAAAAATAGATACATTTTCATTGTGTTAAGAAATTTGCTTTTCACATACATACACATATATATGAAAAATAACATAAATTCAAACAGAAAAATAGTATTATTTCAAAAGAACAGTTTAATTTTGAAAAGGTTTCTTAGAAAAATGAGTATAACTAGAAGTATTTCAAAAGTTTCATTTAGAGAGAGTTTGAAAACTTAATCGCTTAGAAATATTAAGATTAGATTATATTAAGAAAAGGTGAAAATCATTTACAAAAGAAAAGCACGTTAAAATATGCAATAATATAGGGTTTACAAAATAATCTTACTTGACTTTGATTATCTGAATTGAAATCCATGGGGAGCGAATTCATCTTTTTTTATTTTATTTTTTTCAAAAAGATTAATAATATAAACTGTTTGGAGCACTAATTATAACGTGCAGTCTCTAGGACAACTAATATAAGAATGATCTCGCGAACCCAGGTCAGTACGCTTATCTGATTAATTAGATAAGCTTATCTTATCAGATCTCTGATATCATGGTTTTTTCCAACTATGACGTCATGGGGTTTCCCACGATTAGTCATTACAAGATAACATTACTAATTAACGGAATTAACAAAGATTGCTTAATTAGAATACTTAAAAAGTTTAAAAGAATTTAAAGTAATGTGAAAACGGTTTTAAATATTCAAGCAAAAGGAAATATACTTTAAATTTCAAATAAATTTTAAATATAATATTAAAGGCAGATATAACAAAAATATTAAACTATTATTCTTATAAAAGTCTGCAAATTGGATTAAAAATTTGCAACCAAATAACAATTGTTTCAAATATATTCTTTAAAATAAAGTTTTAATTTCCTCTTTTGCACATAAGTTTTGTAATAAACATACTTAATTGTGAGCAGTATAAAAAATTATACAAAGCTCTTTTCAAACTACCAATTCGAAAATAAAGATTCCTCAAAAGTTAGCAAGTATTAAATAACAGAGAAATAATTTATTTCAACAAAGCTTTTAAAAATATTTCCACGAAATAAAATCATTAAGATATATATTTCCCAAAATTAAATTTAAAAATATAGATTCCCCAAAAGTTAGCAAGTATTAAATAATAAAGAAATAATATCATTCAACAAAACTTTTAAAGATATTTCCACGAAATAAAATCATTAAGATATATATTTTCCAAAATTACATTTAAAAATATAGATTCCTCAAAAGTTAGCAAGTATTAAATAATAAAGAAATAATATCATTCAACAAAACTTTTAAAAATATTTCCACGAAATAAAATCATTAAGATATATATTTCCCAAAATTACATTTAAAAAAATAGATTCCTCAAAAGTTAGCAAGTATTAAATAACATAGAAATAATATCATTCAACAAAAATTTTAAAAATATTTCCACGAAATAAAATCATTAAGATATATATATTTCCCAAAATTAAATTTAAAAATATAGATTCCTCAAAAGTTAGCAAGTATTAAATAACATAGAAATAATTTATTTCAACAAAGCTTTTAAAAATATTTCCACGAAATAAAATCATTAAGATATATATTTCCCAAAATTAAATTTAAAAATATAGATTCCCCAAAAGTTAGCAAGTATTAAATAATAAAGAAATAATATCATTCAACAAAACTTTTAAAAATATTTCCACGAAATAAAATGATTAAGATATATATTTCCCAAAATTAAATTTAAAAATATAGATTCCTCAAAAGTTAGCAAGTATTAAATAATAAATAAATAATATCATTTTTCAAAGCTTTTAAAAATATTTCCACGAAATAAAATCATTAAGATATATATATATTTCCCAAAATTAAGTTTAAAAATATAGATTCTAAATTAGCATTGCTCTCATCTTATAAAAATTATTTTTAATTTAAGAAGATTCTAATATATTCCCCATCTAAATGATTCATTTTAAAAACATACTATATAAAAGCATTTACGTTATTTATGTTAAACATTCTGCTTTAAAAATTATACTATCAAATCAATGACATATATAAAATCATTCTATGAAAAAATATTTACTATACCAAGAAAATTATTTAAAAACGAACAAACATTTCACATCAAATAATAAAAAATAGTCTAAAAATGAACAGAACATACCTCGTCAAAAGAATTTGAAGACCTTTGTTTATTTGATGAGGAATCCATAACTTGATACGACGATTGTAGACACACACACACAAATAACGTTAAATTTTCACGAAATTAAACACACTCGATCACTAGACGAAAAAATATCGACTGAACTGGAGATGATCTGCAGTCCGTTTATATCTTCGCTGCGTGAATCACCTTATCTCTATCTGATAAGAGATTTCCCGAACGGTTGCTTATCGATGAATCAGAACTGACATGAACATATACGAAATTTTCTCTAGGTGAAAATAGTAATAAATACATTTCTTTAATTTATAAGTCTAAATTCAAATAGTATTCACTAAAAATTTATTTTAATTAAAAGACTTGATAAGAAAAAAAAAATCCTTCTTTCCCCTTTTTTAAATTAAGCTTGCTAGGTGAATAGTTGATTTGCAAAATCTTTTTCTCTATTTTTTTTTAAAATAATTATAAGAGTGTGATATCAAAGTCTTAATGAATGCTTGAAAATTAAATCTTTGCTATGTTATTAGTAAAAATAATAATAATTATTATTATTATTAGAATGTAAAATCAAAGTCTAAATGAAAGAATAATTAATCTTCTTTTCAATTCATTAAGGATGATTTCTGATTCACTTCAACAATAATAAAACTGTTCATTATAAGATTTTAATAATAATAACATTCCTTTACACTAAAATTATTTTAACTAAAACTTTTTTTCACAATGAAGATGCAGATTTCAAGACTATCCTTTCGAAAAATATTTCAACTTTCTCATTATTATCTACTTGTAAATAACTACCTCAAGACTTAATTTTTTTAGAACTAAAAACAGATTCAAGAGAAACATATATTGTTTGTCTTTTAATAAATTTTCATAAGTATTTTTATTCAAAATACACTCATAGAAAAAAATTTCAGATTTTCTTTTTTTTCTCGTAAAGAGATTTCATATCTAAGTATCAATCATGATTGTTCAAAATATTTTCTCAACTTTTTCAGGTTTTTTTTCCTCTAAAAAAGCATGAATAAAGAAGTTTTATGCTGAAAGAAAAAATATGAGAAAAAGTGGGGTAAATAATGACAAAGAAAAAATTTAAACTTAAATTCCTTTATTCAAGAAAATTTACAACTCATTCACTCTGTTGATAAAGAGTGTTTCCAAATAATTTTTATAAAAGTCTGATTTTAAACTAGCAAAAAATGCATGCGAAAAATGACATACACATTGATTAGTTACATTCTTCACAAATTGGTAGACATTAAAGTTCAAAAGGGCACTATCTTTATACATGAGATATTTTTCTCTTAAACCAATTGTTAAACATGAGTGATCCAATTGGGAATTTTGACCCATTCGACATCCAAAACAGTCGAAAACACGATCCAATGATCGTTCAATTTCAGAGTTTAAGCAGGATAAAAAGTTTTTCTTGATAGAATCAGAGTCTATATGGGAATGGATACATCTTTCCGATTTTCGAAGGACTGAAACAGGTATCACTCGTGTAAGTAACATATCGATGAAACAGTCTGTAATTTCAGAACAAAATTCAGTTAATTTTAAAAATTGATCTCGTGATAAACGAATTCCATTGGGTTTGAAATGAAAATTCTTATCATCCGTTTCGAATATCTGTTGAAGAAGACAAAAGTCTTCATCGACAAAGGCTAGAATGAGTTGATTATTACAAACCGAAGACTCTTTCACAGAATAAAAGTGAAACTTTGTCACATGTTGTTGGAAATGATCGAACGTCGTTGAAGTCATCACAACCCCATTTTTTGTCGGGTAGAGTTTACCGAAAGCACCTTCTTTGAAATTTCGAATATGCAATTTCAAGTTACAGTTTTTATCCATTTCAATTTGTGCTAAAGTACACCATTCTAAATTCCAGGATGTTGAATAATAACTTTCTTTGAAAGTTCGGGTAAACCACTCATCTTTATGCGAATCATCAAGTTCAGGTCTGTTCATCGGTGAGCAGTGAATAGGTTCATCATCATCATCATCATCAGAGATAGAAAACAAGTCAAGATTTAATGCAGGATCCTTCGAGAAAGAAGCAAAATCTAGTCTTGGTTTTTTCAAATCCAGGGGGTGTGACACTAAATGTCGAAAGGTAAGACTAATTCGAACATCTTTTATGTGAGGTTCTACTCCAATTCCATGGGTGAAGAGTTCATTGCTGGGTGGATTCATGTTATAAAGTGAACCATGTGCTAATTTGATAAAGGTAGAGGGCACATTCGGTCTTTTGAATTGTATAGTTCTCTGAGCACCAAAACTCAATACTGAAACAGGGAAGACAGCATTCAAGCAGGATTCATCATCTTTGTGGTGGCTTATGCAAGTTGATCCGTCTTGATAAAAATTAAGTAACACATAGTTGAACGTGCAGGCAGTTTCTTTTTCCACTTTGTCACGCAATTCTATCATCAGGGGAGTCCATGGAATTCCGGGCACACTGGTTCCGCTGAAGGCATAGCTGGTATTGGCATCTCCATAGGCTAAGGTCAGTCGTTTAGGCTTAACCTCTTTTCGAAACAGACGGAAAGTAGGTCTAAAGAAGGGTAATGTCCGCAACTCAGACAAATAACGATCCGCATGAGGTTTCTCGATGAAATCACTGATGTACTCCACATTTAATCCATTGTCCGTAAAGTGAATGGAAGGCATTTTGAAGACAGCAGCAGCAGCAACAGAACATATCCAACAAGAGCAGGTTAACTTCAACGAAAAGAATGAACACTAATGAGCTGCTCAAGGCTTTATACTTGTAATTATCGCTTAATCTTATCAGCTGATAAGGTTAGGTCACGTGGTGCATGACATCACAGATGACGTTGAATCAAGATATCCCGAATGACATAAGGCAACCTCGATCACGTGGTTTGATAACACTCATGACGAAAGGGGGAAAACCCAAGTGATAAGAACTTATATGATTTTTTCCATTTCTAGTCAAGTCACTGTGAAGGAAGCAAGTGTTTCAGGTAAGTATGTCTTAATTCATTTTTTCGTTTCATTTCTTAATTGATTTGTATATTTCATTCCTATCATTTTTCATAAATCTTAATGAACCATCCTTTAAAAAGAAAACACACACACATTTAAAGAAATAAAGACACAGAAATATAACGAAATCTATTTATTAAAACGATTGAAACAATACACTTTTAAAAGTCTCTACATTAAGTTTACATAAAAACGAGTCGCTCACAGAATCTACATTCTTTAAAAACATGGATAGGACATCATCGAAATTAACAAGCATTAGAATCGTGTCTCCTAATTGTTGAAATTTTTCACGGTTGTTTAACATGAAACAGGAATGCAGACTCACACTAGGATGTCGATACACACAACCGATACATTCATAAATTTGATTAAAAACAGTCACAATAGAATTCTGGATACAATAAATCAGTTTAGACCACAAAACATATTCATTTTCTTGAGAAGTCCGTTCACAATTTTGCTTTAATAAAGCAGGTAAATGTTTTTCATACATATGACGAATCAATTTTTGATTCAATGAATAGGCTTTTTCTTTCATTGTTCAAGTTGCACATTGTTTAATTGAATAAGAGATTCATTTTTTCACATTTTCAAACACATAACAGACTGATCCTCATTCAAAACTAAAAGTTTATTATTGGCGATAAACGATGAACTCGTATATTTCAAATTAAACGCAAATATTTTATACTGGAATTCATACCAAGTGCGAATGTCTAGTTCGATTCCATTCTGAGTTGGAATTCCTTCACTGGAAAATTCTCTAATTTGAACAGAGTATTGAGCATTCTGAAATTGTAGTCCTAAAAATATATGGTTTCCAAGTTCTTGTTGAAAAATATAATTTTCTTCTTTCACCGGTGGGGTTTGCAACACATCTTGTTGTTCAGACACGTCGGATTCTTGCGATGAGTCATCTATGAGGACACCATTGTTGGAAAGAGATGATTTCGGAAAGTCAATGAAAAATTCATTCAGAATAGCAGATTCGCAGCAGGAATCGGGGAAGGAAGTTTCGTCATCGACACACGGTTCTGTAGAGTCGGTGGCAGCATACAAGGTAACAGTCTCCAGAGGCAATCTGGATTCATTCATTTCCATAGATGGTTCTAAACGTGAATACTTGCAAGGCAACAATACTTCTTCGTGAGATCTTTTCATCGAAGGAACACACTAACAGCAGATTAAACTGATAACGGCGGTGACTCGTAGGAAAGACACACCCGTTGCAGTAAATTACACAATCGGTCAATTAACACACTTCGTTGATCCTCTTTTTGTTGTTTCTGGTTCTTTCTCTGTTTAACAGTTAGTCTACGTTGAGTATGTGAATGCAGTTTTTGATGTTTCAAGAAGTCCACCTTTCGCGAAAAAATTTCTTTGCACACTTCACACGTCTTCGAATGAGTCTTGATATGACGTTGTAAATCACTTTTCTGAATAAAACTTTTATCACACTTCTCACATTTGAAAGCTTTTTCGTCAAGATGAAATTTGATATGTCTTACATGCATAAACTTTTACAGGAATGATTTGTTGCAGGTTTCACACACGAAGGAGGCTTCCGAAAGAGGTTCTTCTTTTCTCAAAAGGGTTGATGAAGAGGGTTTGATATCTGAAACAGGTTCCACTTTAGGTACGAGGTCCATCATCAATCCGGATGCAGTAGAGGGTTGACTCATCATAAACTTAAAATGACTGACCTCACTCAGCAACAGTAAAGTAACAACTAACGTTAAAAAAAATTTCGCAAGAATTTATATCAGAATAGGGGGCGCGCGCATACCGAAAAAACATCTGTGATTGCTTCACATAATGACGTCATCCCTTTAAAGAAAAAAAGCACTTCTTAAAATTTTCTTTCAGAGATATGCAGTCGTGGCTGAATCGATAAGTAACAATCTATTATTCAGTCACGATTGCATTTTGCACGTTCGATCCCCAACAAAACTTTTTGGAAAAACAGTAATTCCATCAAGCGAATCTAGATGGCAACACCAAAAGTCTCCCCTAAAAGTTCCTAAATTAAAATTTCTTAATAAATCACCGCTCGAAAAATAATCCCTCATACTAGAGTATGTTGAAAAAATTTCACTCATAATTTTTAATTACTTTTTAATTAATTACTAATTATCGTTAATTGCTATTATTCATTTCTTAAATTCTACTACGTACTATACTTGACTAAAAAAAAACCGCTCGAAAAATTCTAAGTGCCTTCATTATTTTTCACTCATTCTTTTTATTACTTTTTAATTAATTACTATTTTTAATTTAATATGAATCATTCATCTCTTAATCAACAGTCAAAAGAACCGCTCGTACTGTAGTATACTTAAAAAATTTATCCCCCTTTTACCCCTCTCTTATAGCATAAAATATTCAAATTTCACGAAAAAAATTTAACCCCCTTTTTAACCCCTTCTCTTATAAGATAACCTTGAGGATTGAGGAGGAGGATTGTGGAGGAGGTTTGAGGAGGAGGGGTGAGGAGGAGGTTCACTCCTCCCTCCTCCGAACCTCACACCTCCTCCCGGGGCCGGACAGACATTTTTCCTCTACTAATTATCCTTACACTGTTAATCTAAATTTGTCATCTTAAATACTGTTAATTGTCTAGTACAAGGTGATCGAAAAGACACACAACACCAGAGATATAGTGTATATATTAAAGTACAAACGATTCAAATTACAAACATAATCTAAATTGAAAGTAACAATACTGATCAAAATTAAATATTGTTGCAGAAGACAATGACAATGTGACTCTTTCTCTTGAGTAGTTTTGGGTCTCTATGTTTGAGGAGTTCATTGGATAAGTCTAAGAGGGGGATGAAGGGCTAACTTCCCACTCTTAATTTAGATAAATGGGTTTTTCATGCAGATTTCGTTTAAATTTTAAATATAGGATCATTCTGTTGAGGTACCTTCATGATTAGTATTGAGTGCTCATTGGATAAGAATAAAGAGGGGAAACAAATGGCTAATTCCCCACCCTTACTGTATTTACTCGTGTATAACGTGCAATTTTTCTCCCCAAATTATCCCTTTCCGGCACGGGCAAATTTTGTAGTAAAATTACTAATTATCGACTGCCACCGGAATTTGCAAACGACTTTCTTAGATATTTTGAATTCCTTAATTTTAACTTTCCTTGTAAAAGTAAAATTTTACTAAAATATTATTGGTGCCATTTGCAAGTTTGGAATTAAAATTAGGTATCCCGGACCGGGCACAGTGTGCCGGAAAGGGTTATAGGGCAAAAACACTGAGTGCGCATTATACACGGAATATTTTTTATTGCTTTACGTGATCACACGATATATCTATGAATCAAGAAATGTATTCATAGAATAAATTAAAACTGGAATCTTACTGAATAGAAGTATTTCTGCATTTTTATTTCGCCCCTTGCACTTTTTTATACCAAAGCGGTAGTAACATCATTTAAACACTACTTAGCAATCCTCATTGCAACTACTGCTTTTTATGTAACAATAACAGCAAAAATTCATGTAATATATAAAGATTTGCACTATAAATAAAAAAAATCTCTAAGGTTAAAAAATTCTTAAAATTTTTTTTAGGAAACTGGGAAACCTAGAGCTTTTTATCTAACTACGACCCAAGTAACAGATAAAATTTTAGTAAGATTAGTACAATTTTACTAGATTCATTTGTAGAGCAACAGACTTCTATAGTCTCACAAAAACTAGTTTTGTAAATTTCTCTCTTGCTTTTTTTTAAAAATTTATTTATTTTATTTTATTTTTATTTATTTATTTATTTATTTATTTTTAGTACAGTGTAAAGATAAAATTTTAGCACGAATACAGATTTCTGCGACTTTACATGTGTAGAATTAGATTAAAAAAAACAAACAAACAATGTAGACGTTTTTATGTATTTCGTTTGCAAGTGATGTCACCATATCATGGCACTCACTCCCTACCCAAAGTCTAAAAAACGAATTTTGACTTCTTTTCTAGCCTGATTGATATTTGTTTTGAATTTCCAATGATTAGTTTTAGAAGTTCATTAGACAATTGTAATAAAAAGGAGAAAGGCTACTTCCCCCTGGCTTTATTTTAGATAAATGGTTTTTTTATGCAGAACTATCAATTTCTTACAAATTTTGGATACTGGAACATTTTGATGAGGCGCCTCTATGATTAATATTGGGTATTTTCATTGGAAAAGTAGAAAATAACATCCCCCCCCTAAATTTAAGTTAATGGGTTTTTCATGCAGAATTTACCAATTTGCTTTAAATTTTGTGTATATAAGTTCATTCTGATAAAACGCTTCTCTGATTTGTTTTGGGAATGCATTGGATAAGCATGCATGGAAGATTGGGAGGACTACCTTTCTTAATTTAGGTAAATGATTTTTCATGTTTAATTAACCAATTTGTTTCAATTTTTGGATGCAGGTTCATAGTTATTAGATGCTTCCCTGATTAATGGTGCAGTTATTTTGTTAAGTATAAAGGAGGGAGGGGTTCGGACAATTACCCCTCCCCCTTTTAATTAGTCAAATGGTTTTTTTTTTTCGAACGGTGTTATTCCTTGAAAATATAAGGTTTTAATAAACAATTTGTATGCGTAGCCTGTGAGCTCAATGCGGCCAGTTTAACTGGGCATTGTTTTTGGTTTTATTAACATTAACACTATTTTTTGTTTTTATTAACATATGTCCTAGAGTTTGAAAAACAGACAATCTATGGAGTAACAAGATTTTGGAACAGGTGCAATGTGGTTTGTGGTCTAGATTGTTTATGTTTTTACCAGACCAAACCTCCATTTGTAAAACTGGTCAAAGTTGAAAGTTGAAAGTCTGATGTCATCTCAATTGCTAATATGGTGATGAGTTATACAATTTCTATTTTCTACATATTGACTTTGAGATAAATAAAAGAACAAACATTCAAAAAGACTAAATTAATCGATCAGTTTGTTTTTGATTCACACATTGGAATCCAGTTGTGAGCAATATCTTAAACTAAAAGGAAAATATTTGAAGGGAATTAAATATAAAATTTAAGTGTATTCTCAAAATGAGAAAAAAATATAATGAAATGCATGAGTTACAGCAAATACATTTTATTTTATAAACAGTTTGTGAACATGTGCATATATAGATTGTTTTGCATATTTCAATAAACATTCCTCCCTCAAATAATGTTTAAGGTTAGCCAACACTAATTTTATCTTATTCATATTTAATAAGGAGTGTAATGTGGGTATACAGCATATACTTAATGTATTTTTTGTCTATAGAAGCATTGTATACTCCCTATTTCTCAAATAAAGCTATAGCACGTTATATAGGCACGGCATTCATGACTTTAGAATAAGCCTTTTTTTAAGACTACAATACTGTATTATTATTATATAGCTTATTATTTTGTATCTGCTTATTATCATTTTATTACTACTAAAGGTGAATTACAATAGGTATACTTATTATTTTTTTCGCGTGGAAGACGAAGTTGTTGGTCTATAGAAATATGAATAACAATATGCATGTGTTCACAAACTATTTATTAAATAAAACATACTTACGCTAATCCACTCATTTTTTAATATTATTTTCTCATTTTGTAAATGCCACACGTGACTGCAAAGTGCGCGAATCAGAGATGTAAAATTTAATAAATTTAGTCTCTTTGTAAAGCTGTAGTTCTTAAAATCTGAAAAAAGTGGAATTAAAGTTGGTGAATTATTCATTCTCAACTTTTTTTGTTTTGTTTAATCAAAACAATCATCAAAATTACGCATTCAGCGATAATAAGCCACCACGTTGTCGCTCATTGTCACATATGAGTCGCTCATTTTCCCTGATTCATTCTCATCAAGAATCTCCGGCAATCGTTTACGGCAGTCCTCGACTGCGCATGTGCAATAGACTGCCGTAAGATTAATATTCTTACGGCTGCCGTGAGAATAGACACTTCGTTTTCCATAATCCGCATTACTTTTCGAATGTAAACAATGAAATAAACAGTTAAGAAAATTTACAAATCCGTTATCTAAAAATGATTTTTTTTAAACAAATAATAAAAAAAATAATAAAAATCATAATAAAACATGTATTTTTTAAAAATTTACTCTTTTATTTTATTAACAGAAAAAAACTAAACTGTATTATGGAACGCACCTAAGCTTACTGAACGTTCGAAATGCCGACTTCTCATTCGTAGCTATTTCAGTTTTTTAGAGTTACTTAGTGCTTTTTTTATTCATTCTTTGACGCCATTTTTTGTGCGCGTGCGAACAATTACTCTTTATTGACGCATTAAAACAACTTCTGCTGTTGCGGCGTTTATACGTAAGTACACGCAAAAGATTTTTGGGGAGGTGGCTCTCCCCTATCCCCTCTTAGCGATGCCCATGTAAATTACTGTTACAGCAATATTTTTTACTGCATCTTACACATACAAAAGGTGTTTCACTAGTTTGGATTAACATAGCTCCGTTTAAATGGTCCTGATGTGAGAATTTCTTTCTTCAATCTCACACACAAAAGTTTCTCACTAGGATGAGTAACAGATTCTTCATTAAATCACTCCTTCAAGATAAATTGTTCTTACATATCTGCCTCACAAAAGAATTTTCAGAATATGATTTAAGTGATGATGGCTTATATGTCTCTGTTGAAAGAATTTCTTGTTGCATATCTCACATACAAAAGCTTTCCTTCCATGAATTAACCGATGTTTGCTTAAACAGCTCCTCCTTGTGAATTATTGTTGCAATTCTCACATACAAAAGATTTCTCCCCAGTATGAATTATCTGATGCTGGCTTAAACTGCACTTACATAAGAATTTCTTTTCGCATATAAAAAACGTCTTTTGTCAATATGAATTAACAATGGGCATTTAAGTCAGTCGTTTGTGAGAATTTTTTGTTACATATCTCACATGCAAAAGATTTTTTACGAGTATGAAAGAACAGATGCTTAGCTAAAGTACTGTTATAAGAAAATTTCTTATTCTATATTTCACACGCAAAAGGTCATTCACCTGTATGAAGAAGCAAATGCTTACTTAAATAGCTTTTTAATGAGAATTTCTTGTTGCACATCTCACACACAAAAGGTTTATTAGCAGTATGAGTTAATATATGGCTGGTTAAATAACTTTTCTGAGAAAATTTCTTGTTGCATATTTCACACACAAATAATTTCTCACCAGTATGAATTAACTGGTGTCTGCTTAAATGGCCCTTTAGAGAGAATTTCTTGCTGCATATTTCACAAACGAATGGTTTCTCACCAGTATGAATCAATAGATGCTTCCTCAAAGCACTGTTTTGAGAAAATTTCTTATTGCATATGCTACATGCAAAAGGTTTTTCACCAGTATGTATTAATAGGTGTGTACTCAAGTTTTCCTTAAGAGAGAATTTCTTGTTACATATCTCACACACAAACGGTTTCTCACCAGTATGGGTTAACAGATGCATGCTTAAATTGCCCGATTTAGAGAATTTCTTGTTGCATACCTCACATACAAATGGTTTCTCACCAGTATGAATCAATAGATGCTTCCTTAAATCCCTGTTTTGAGAAAATTTCTTATTGCATATGCTACATGCAAAATGTTTTTCACCAGTATGTATTAATAGGTGTTTACTCAAGTTTTCCTTAAGAGAGAATTTCTTGTTACATATCTCACACACAAACGGTTTCTCACCAGTATGGGTTAACAGATGCCTGCTTAAATGGCCCGATTTAGAGAATTTCTTGTTGCATACCTCACATACAAATGGTTTCTCACCAGTATGAATCAATAGATGCTGCCTTAAATCCCTGTTTTGAGAAAATTTCTTATTGCATATGCTACACGTAAAAGGTTTTTCACCAGTATGTATTAATAGGTGTGTACTTAAGTTTTGCTTACGAGAGAATTTCTTGTTACATATCTCACACACAAACGGTTTCTCACCAGTATGGGTTAACCGATGAATTCTTAAATTGCCCTTTTGAGAGAATTTCTTGTTACATACCTCACATACAAATGGTTTTTCACCAGTATGAGTTAATAGATGCCTGCTTAAATGGACCTTCTGAGAGAATTTCTTGTTGCATACATCACATACAAAAGATGTCTCACCAGTATGAGTTAAGAGATGACTGGTTAAATCATTGTTTTTAGAAAATTGCTTGCTGCATATCACACATTCAAAATGTGTCCCATCAGTATGACGTAACAGATGCTTCATTAAATCATTCTTCTGAGAGAATTGTTTCTTGCATGCCACACACAAAAAAGGTTGTTTTTGGAGAAATTCTTCTTGCATAATTCACAAATAAAAGATTTTCCTGGCTATGAGTTAGAATCTGCTTTTCCAAAAAGCTTTCTTTTTCAAAAATTATTTGATTGCATTTTTTAAAAACTTTAAATATATTTTGAGTGATGCAATGTGTTATAGTAATGGTTTTATGCAACTGCAACTGCAATAATATAAATTTAATTAATATAAATTTTTACGTTTCACCAAAAAACAAACAAAAGTAATTTATCACATAAATTTAAAATCAATGTAGAAAATAAATTGAAATAAAATTTCTACTGTAGTATTAAAAACTACAGCGGACTCCCAATTATCTAAAGTTAACGAAATCTAAGGAGTATCAGTTACTAGCGTAAGTATCCTAACAGTATAAAGATTAAATTATAAATAAAAAATAGCAATAATTTAAAAATAAATAACCTATTATAAGTAAAATATAAAGTAAATTTAAGGAGAAAATTCCATAACTTAATATCATCCATAGAAACGAAGATACATTTTACAAAGAATAGAGAGAAAAATTATTCTTGTGGTGATGGAATTTTAGAATTCAAATGTGTTTAATAAGAACTTCTCCGCATTTCAGATTTTTTCTATACATTTAATGTCAATGCTCATTGCTAAAAAATGGCGTATCATATAATATAATTAACACTGCAATTAATTTAATGTAAACAGTGGCATAACCAAATGGGTATCGTGGACTCTCCCACCCCAAAGAATATTGGGTTTCTGAATCATGCATTCAATAACACTCAAAACTACTAAGACGGAATCAAAAGAACATATGAAAACTTCCATTTTAAACAGGTGTGGATTGGTATAATGTTAAACGACAAAATTTTAAGTTATATCTTTTGCGAAGGCTGTGACCGTTTCTGCTTCGGTAAATTTTCAACGTAAACATGCTACATAACTGTATCCTCTAAAACTACTATAATGTATTCTCTATGCAGTGCACCAGGGGAAAATATAACTATATTGCAATGAAATATGTGAATATGACCTACCTTAAAGGTAAAAAAAATCAGGATTATACGAAAACAATACTATATAGTTATAAGCCGCGTTTATAATGCTGTTTTTCAAGACCCCTCAGAACGGTTATTTTACCCCCTACTCCATTTCCAATGCACAAACCGGTAAGGAGAGCCGAGCCGAGGTCATTTTCTCCCCAAAGTCAGACCTGCATTAGGTCAGTAATTCGCCTTTTACCTATGATCCAGTTCGGGTAAACAAACAGCGAACATTACTTTATCGGGATTTCTGCTAATCGTCAGCACATTGCATGTTTTTCGCTAGCACCTATTGATATTTCTCGCGTTGTTGACATTCGCTCGCTGTTATTTACTTTTCTGCTTTATTTTTTTTCTTTATAACAAAAATAATTAATCAGGAATTTCCTTAAGAATTCACATTCATTTCATTAAAATTTCATCTTCCGAAACTCCACATTCCCTTCTCCCATAAAATTCAAAGTCTTTAAAACTTCTTATTTTATTATTTTTGTTTTGCCCATTTCGCATTACAATGTTAAATTAGCATTTTTTTCCAGGTTAATAAAAGTTAGATATAACAAGAACGATGTGAAAACAGAAGCAAAAAAGAAAAAAAAATGAACGCCAAACATAACAAAACTCCTTCTAAACAGAAGAAGTTTTGTTATGTTTCGCGTTCATCTCCGGATTGGAGATTATGTTTGGCGTGTTTACTCCGGAAGTTTCTGCCCAATTTCACTAATCAGCTAGTCAAAGGTCAGAACGAAAAGTTGCACAGTTCCGGATTCTTTGGGGGGATAGATTTTATGCTTGCGTATGGAAATGGGTGCAAAATGAAAGCAGGTACGATAGCCGCATATCATCCCTCTGTAAAAAACCGGTTTGATTTAAAAAAGCATTGGAAACGCAGCTATAGTTCCTAAAACTTGAAACTTATGCAAAATGCAACATTTTGCAAGTGTGTTTCCTTCTTCGCATGTTTTTGGTGAACACGGAAACCTCCGTAAATGGAAACATTTGATATTCTCGAAGAATAAGTATACAAGTATGCCTGCTAAGATGGAAATGGGTTTTGATGGAACCAATGACCTTAAGATACTTAGACTCCAAAATAGCAACCTTTTCGTAGGTCGACATGTGTGCCTTCCGTCACGTGACGGAGGGCAGATTTAGCACGCCAAACCGGCTTTTCTCCCGCCGAAACTCATATTGCTATGTTTGTCTTGAATTGGACCGCACTTCTTCTTTTCTCTTTGTGAAATCTGAAAGTTGCCAATAAAGCGATCACCGCCAATAAACAGCATCTTTTCGCCAAACATGTTGGATTCGAAACCATGCCGATATAACAATGGGATTTGGCGTCTACGTATATGAGAAAGTCAATGGATGGAACCAACTATTGCTGACAGTCAAAGGAAAAGACCAGTTTATACAGATGTAATAACGGCACTCTGACCGTCATCTTTGTCCATTTTATAATTTTATATCAAATAATATTATAAGGTAATGTGCTGTTTGGAATTAATAAAAGTAACTCTATTTTTGAGCTGGTTACTTGTGAATTTTTTGTTGTCACTTTTAAAATGCCTTTAAAAATCTGAATATCTTTTGTTCTAAAACATGCTGATGATATCTTTTCATCTCTTAAAGAGCTTTCGACAATCAGTAAACAAGACATAAAAAACAAGTGCTGAAATGTTTCTTGACAAATTCAAAAGAACGGAATTTCTTGCTACAAAAAACTTTGACATATATTTTTTAACCATACAGCTTTCTTTTCAAGTTGGCTATTCGATGTGGAGAGAGATAATACTTCACATGATAAATCTGAAGAGTATCTCCGGAGATCAATGATTCTTTCTTGCTTTAATTCTATTATTTCTAGTCTCGTTGATATTTAGGGAAAGAGCAGAGGGATATTGAAAAGTTTTGATGTTCTTTAAAGTTTTTACAAAATAATGGCAATTTTTATTAATGAATTTTTCAACGTTTTTAAATAAACAAATTGATTTTTAAGGGCAGATTTTATGCACTTATTTAGTCTTGTAGCTTTGTTTTTCCTCATTGTATGGAACATTTAAGGCAGTTATAGAATTATGGGAGAGTTTATAATTTTTATAGGAATTCAAAATGATACGAAAAACGTCGGAACGGTTTTTACACTGATTAAAATACAGCATCAAATTTAGGGGATGACCCCCTTCGAAGCACCAAAATGTTTCCGCCGAACATTTAGGATTTTATGCTTATTAATCGCCTAGAAGTGCTACCCCTCTCCGGAATTTCAAAGTACTCTTTCCAGAGTTGCAAAAATCCCTTCCTTTAAAAAATATCCCAGTCATCTAAAATGACCACAATTGCAACTTGTGAAAGCTCAGTTTAATATTGCTTACAGAAATTTCATGATGGAAGGAGAATTGTGTATGAAGAGGATGGTGATGAGGTTCTTTTTTTAACAATGAGAAATCCAATGCTTAAACTGAACATAATTCACATACTAAACTCTGTGAACTTACTGCTTAACTTGAAGAACGCGCTAAAACGGTTTTGAACATCTGAAGTAAATTGCTTTTGAAGTAAAATAACAAAAACCAATATTATTTTTTACACCACCCAATATTTTCTAAAAAGTGTTAATCAATCACAAATAAAATTGTTTTAAAAAAATTAGCATCCTTGAAGTTCATGACCAGATATCGAAAGAAAATATTGGGGCCAAATATGGTAACAAAAACAGCGAAACAGGGAAACCCAGAAGAATTATGGCTGTTTTAGACAATTCTAATTAGACTATTTTTTCTAACATAAACTATAATTTTTGTGCATGGTAGTTATATCACTAATTTCTTTAGCTAAAACAGAATGTATTTTTCTTAAATATTAACCAGGTAATAGTTAAATATAAATCAGAAATTTCTTTAAAATAAACTTAATTTATAAACCAGCCAAAAATAAGTTAAATAGTTTTAAATTAATATTCTGATGTAGAATATTTTAATAAGACTTAAATACCATTTTCGGTAGTTCTAGGGTTAAATAGTCCATTTAATGCTAATTTTAATGCAAGCAAATGTTTATGTTATACGAAGCTTGACTAAAATTCATTTAAATTTTCAGTATGGGTTCATTTTTTTTATCATAGTGTTTGTAAAATTTTGGTACATCATCATGTAATTTCATTATATTAAAAAGCTATAATTATGGAGATAAATCTTACTTTATTTTATGCATATTATTTTTTTAAATTAAGAAATTAAATAAAGAAATGCCAAAATTCTTAAAGTTACTTCAAATACTTCTGCTATTCATACACACACAATCTTGTCAAGATGTGTTTGCAAGTAGATGAAAAAAAAATACCATTGTAGACTTCTATTAAAAAAAGTGTAATCAAATATATTTCTAAGATACTCTGTCTAAACAAGATGTTTTGTTTGTTTCGTTGGTATTCTGAAACTTTTCCATTTAAGACAGGATTACATTGCAGAAAGATTTTGCTTTAATTGGTTTCACTGTGTTTATAAGTACCTGTTAAAATCTTTTAAGACTGAACAGCTAATAAGTGATGAAAAATCACTTTCAGACAGGTATTCAGCAAATTAATTGTGTAGCAACTTATATCAGGGCCATCTGATGCTTCTGTTTAAGGCGGGAATCTTTTAAAGATAATCACCATTTTGACATGTTTAACTATAAAGCAGACTGGTACACAGTGGACCAGTTTTGCGGTTAATTTTTTTTTTCTTTATAATGCAATCCTGCCTAAAATATTCTTGAACATTTCTTAAGCAATTTTACATGCCTCAGAACTTTTTCAGAACATGTTTCAAATACCATTAAATTAAAGTTTATTTGTATACTTTGATTAAGACAACCATTTGCCCCAGAAGGGGTCTGGCTACTGGAGCACATGGTCCCTAATTAAGCATTAATTGGAATACAATAAAAATTTATTTTTTAATAATTTAAGTCCTCTTTATTTCCCCCTATATCTCCAGAATAACATAATAATACAAATTTTTCAAGTAAAATTTTCAAACAAAACAGAAAAATTATCAAAACTAGTATTATATTTTTTAAATAATAACAAATTGATACAGGAGCTATTGACAATGAGATGAAGTTATTAAATAAAATAATCTTCACAAAATCTTGAAAATGAAACTCCATACTTGTGAGCCAGAAACTTTCCTGAAATAATTTTACATCGCAGGGTAATTTTATGATAATACCAATACAAACAAAATTAGTAACCATAAAGTTTTGATTCCAAATTTATTTCATGTTGCATCTAAAATGATTAATGAAATTTTAGAAAATGCTAGAAATTGTTTTAGTAATAACCAGTTACAGTCAATAGGATACTTGTACTATTTTAAAAACATTAAATATAAACAAAAATATTTCTTACTATGATACAGACATTTTCCTTTCTTTACTTTATTTTACAGTTAAATAATTACATTAAAACAGTATCTATTTGTAGAGAATAAACAATTATTAAATATTTTGAAAATTCTGCATTACAGTAACAGAGTAGATTGTGGTCCGCTGTGTTTCATGTTCAATTTCTATACATTCTCATAAAATTATTATTCAAAACTTTCTTTTTAGCATATTAATTTTAATATTAAATAAAAACAAGTATCTTACTTTTATAAAAGAAAAGCAGTTTTTTACTTAATTTATCTATAACATTTAATTAATAATAAAGAAAAGTACAATGTTGAACATTTTTTTTTTTTTTATAAGCTCAAAACAACCAGTCAGGGTTAAAGGAATCATACTGAGCTAAAAATGTGTTTCAAAGGCTTTGAATAATCAATTCATTGCTGTAATGAAGTCATATTTTAAAAAAAATGAAAAATATTTTTTACCTAACACAAACTAATAAATTGTAAATGACATACAAATGAAAGCTCTTATTCAAAATTCAGAATTATCAGTCAAAGACATTTTTTGTGGAAAAAAGGGAAAATAAAACTGATTAGTATACTTTTTTCCTTAAAATTAATAAAGAATTTAATATCAATTTATATAGATGGTATAAAAAACTGATTAAAGTAAATTTTCCAAAATTTTCACACATTGAAAGTTCATGTATGAATTTATTCCACAACATGGTTGGGTTTCTTCTGGAAGAAACCTATTTCTTCCAGGACAGTGGAAGAAATGGGAAAAAACAGAAGAAACCAACATAATTCAAAACATGCTCAAAATAAATGCATATCAATTATGTAAAATAATCAAACTAAAAGTATAATTATAAAAAAACTAAATTGGAAAAGTTAATTAATATTAAATATTATTTTTGGAAAAACAAGTTATTTTTTAAAAGACAAACTTCAGGCTCAGCAGACATTTATGGGTGATGGATTTTGTAACATTAGAGAAAGAGGGATGTTTTTTATTTATTAATATGCCATTTATGTAAAAAGACAGGGAAAAAACTACCTGCAAAATGTATATTTTTCATAAAAAAATGCATTATTGATAACTGTGCAACACAGTAAATATACAAATTTGCAATTATTTATATTAGCATCTAGTATGCATATCTGAATGCTGATTGAAAAAAGACTATTTTTCTCAAAATATTTATAGGCAGGGGTATAATAATCTGAGTGCTAGTGGGCAGTTTTTCAGCAATAAATTTTATTCCTTATTTTTCACGTAACTTTTTTGCAAAAATTTTAATAAAATTTAAGTTTAAAAAAAATAAATAAAATTTAATGATAAAGACTGCCTGCTGCCCAGGTTTTTACACCTATACAGCCAAAGATCGATAATCCGCGCACCCATAATCCACAATTTTCTATAATCCGCGTTACTTTACAATGTAAACAATGTAATAAACTGTTTAATGCAAACAATGAAATAAACACTTTAAAAAATTTACAAATTTGTGGTCCAAAAATGAGTTTTTAAACAAATAATAAAAAAGTTGAAAAAAAATCATAATAAAACATCTACATTTTTTAAAATTTAACCCTTTTATTTTATTAACAGTAAAAAAACTGAACATACATAATTATTTTTATTTAATACATTATTTTTTTAATAAAATAACTTTAAAAAGACATTTTTTGATACATGAAATCTAATAATCAATTTATTATTCTGTTTATCTTTTCATATTATACTGATTATGGACTAAAATGCTGTCTAGGAATAATAAAATGACATATAATCAATAATACTCTATAGTCCACAATATTCCATAATCCACACAACCTTTGGCCCCAACTTATGCGGATTATAGAACTTTGACTGTATTTATGAGTATGTCGAAGTGCTTTTAAACTCTCTAAGTTTTTTGTAGGACTTGACAGTTTTTTTTATTTCATCTTTTGCATTCATCCATACTAAGTTTAGAAACTGACTGCAGCATTCTTCTGATAAAAGATTTTTTTTTTTGCATTAACACTTTGCTCCAGTAAAGAAAATGAGAATTTTAATGAATTTATTTAATACCGTAATTATTGTACCTACTATACAGGGTTTTAAAAAACCCGGGTTTTTTTGAAAAAGCCCAACCCACTGAGCCCACTAGTCTAAAACTCAGGTTTTTTCGAGTTTTTTTTAAACACTTTAAATTTCTAATTTTCATATACATAATAGCTAAATTCTTCATGTATCAGTGAAAACCTGAAGATATAATTTTGAATTAAGATTGAATTAACAAAATGTATATATTAAAAAACCAAGTTAATTTAAAAGGTAGATTTGTGTCTGATATGACTAGTTTCTTGCATTAAGGATATATTAAGACAGCTAAGACAGCAGATTATAAATGGATTTTTTCAGTTAACAAAGAAGGTTCAGAATGTTTGAAAAAAAATTACTTTATACTAAATACAATTTGAAGTAATTACAAAAATATATAAATCAATGACAATCAAAATGACACTTTGCTTTTACAAAAATTGATTACTAGTAATAATTTTATGAATGAAATTATCTTTAAAATATTATATTAATACTAATACTAAATCAGAATTAGTAAGTACTTTTTATTCTAACTAATGAATAGAATAAACCAAATAATTTTACACAGCTACTTCAATAAATTAGGATTCCCAGGATATGTGGTATTTTGTTCTGAGCTTCAACTGTATAACATAACACAGAATGGATTGTATATATATATACATATATATATATATATATTTAATGGGAAAAAGTTTGTTTTTGAGTTTATGAAACATAAAACATTAAAGTTAAAGTTAATTCTTTTAAAATATTTCATTGGCAGAATAAAGACTTTTTTTCCCCTTGTGGTGGGAAGAGAAACTTTATGAGTGGTGCATTGTTATTAAGAAATATATCTTAATGTCAGTATTAAGATCTTAATAACAATATTAAAAATTTACCTTACGTAATTTAAAGTTGAAATTTTGAAAATACCAGTTGGATTTTTGAGTTGGACAAAATCATAACAACCCTGCTTTAAGTTAAATATGCTAAATTTATATAGTTTCTTTCATTAATTTCAAGTAAGAAATCAGTTGAAAACATTTTTCCACTTCTTTACAGCTAGTTATTTTGGGGAAGCATTTTATCAATGCTTAGAAATCCCTTTTAAATCTGATTCTTTTAGTAATTTCAAAAGTTTTAATAACTGAAAAATGCACTTGTTAAATTAAAATGATATATTTAATTTATTTTGTGCATTTTCGATAAAATTTCTTTTCTTCATTTAGCCAGTGGTTGAAGATCTTTGGACTAGTGTTATGTGATCTTGAATTAAAACCTGGTGTAATTATTAATTTAGCATATAATTAATTAAATTTGTACAGATCTGATGGAATTAATTTACTTAAGGTCATAGCAAGAAGAGATTTATTGTATCTTGCAAAGTTTTAAGTTAAATGGTAAATTTATAATGAATAACAGTTTCTTCCATTTCTTCCACTGTGGAAGAAACTTATTTCTTCTGTCCAGTTTTTTTTCCACTGCGGAAAAAGCATGCCAACCCTGTTCCAGAGAAGTGAAAATCACCTGTCAACATATTAAAATTTACAACCAAGGATGTAAATTTTAACCTTCTGTATGTTTAAGTGGATAGTTATTGCCCTTTATTAATATGAACTGAATTAAAAAAAATTATATGCTATTTTATTATTTCTAAAACATGGCAGTTAAAACAACAAAAGGGAGTTTTTATTAATAGTGTTTTATCACATAAAAATAAAAATATTTTTCGTGTAAAGCATTCATTTTAATTACAAAACATTACTATACATTTATATTAATTTAGCAAAATGATGTCACTTGCTTAAAAAAAAAAAAAATAATAATAATAATAAATAAATAAATAAATCTTAAAATAATAATATATAATTTAGAAATAACATTTTGCATTGATTTTAGCTTTCATTTTCATGTTTGAAATTTAAAATTTAATTTAAAAAAATGTTTCAAAATTTATCAAAATGTCTATTGGATTTCATTAAGTGATTTTCTATTTTCACCCGTTGAAGGATGGTGGAATATATTTTATCCCATCTAATCATTTTTTAAAAACAATAATTGTAAAAAAAAAAAAAAAAAAAAAAAAAAAAAAAAAAAAAAAAAAAAATCCAAATTAGGTATTTTTTCAAGATTTCGATAATTTACTAATACATTCAAATATAGTGAATAATAGGTAAAAAATATACCTGCTAATTAAAATAATATAGAAGGCTTTTCTACATTGTTGCTTACCCTTAAAAATCTTGGTATAAAATGAAATCTAAGATAAATTCTAACCATTACAAAATTAATGTAAATTTAATGAGATCACAGGTCTCTGCTCCCCAGAAGAAATGTACTTTTATTTTTAAAAATTTACCATAATATGCAGTTCAACAGAATTTCAAGATATTGTTGCATAACAATATGATCAATTTAATTCAACTAATTTCTGAAACTTTCTATGCATATTTTATTCTTATAAATGTTTATATTACGTGATAATTTTCAATTGCTGTTTGCATAAAGTTAAATATTATGCAAAATGTGGTAAAAAACAGTGAATTGCAAAACTGACGTTGAGGCTCCTGATCTGCAGTTTTACTTAGTAGTATTTAAAAATACAGTCATGGAGTAAAAGATGGATGAAGAAAAAGCAAACACCCTCTACTAAATCCTCAACAAATTATCATAGAAGAAAATTATTGGTACATAGAAAATTATTGTTGGAAATGATTGTAAAGACTACTTTTGAATGATGCATATAAATTTTTTTAGGGACCATCTCCATGTTAACCAAACCCAAACTTCATATTTTTCAATGGCAATTCCCAATTTTATCAAGATATTTCAAATCTCCAATTCAAACTAGATCCATATATTAAATTTTGATTTTTAATAATAAGTTTTTGAATTTGAATATTCAAAATTTAGTGTTTCTAATGTTAAACTGCGTGTTCATATTTTTATTAATATCTTCTGAAATTATACTCCTAAAGTGCTAATTTTTAATATACCACTAATGGGTCATTCTATGCCAAATACACCAGTGACTCAACCTGACGCTTTCTGATTTCAATGAAACTGCTAGGGATCATTCTCTATGATGATATAAATTAGAGCATATTTTTATTTTTTGTTTATTGCTTTAAATTTTTATACAATTAATTATTTAAAGTTTGAAAAATCATCATTTTTTGACTTGATTAAACATTTTCAATTTTGAATTTCTCAAGTTCTATCAAACATAGAAAATTTTATGACCACTCATTTCAAAGAGGAGTTTATAAGGTTTAATTTGATATGCAAGTTGGCTATGTATAGTTAAAATAAATAAAATTTTTAATTTTTTAAAATTTAAAAATTTTTTAGATAGTCATTTTTAAAAATTTTGAAAAAATTCTATGTTTATTGTAATATTATAAGCTTTAAATTCTGAAATTTTTAGAGTGGCATCTCAGTGGGATCAGGAGTTATTAAATAAAAACAAATATTACCATTAAAATAGCAATTTAATTCTATCTATTTTGTTATTTATTTATGATTTGTATGGTAATTTTCAGCTTTTATTTCATAACTCCTGATCCCATTGAGATCCCACTCTAAAAATTTCAGAATTTAAAGCTTATAGTATTATAACAAACATACGATTTTTTCAAAATTTTTAAAAATGACTATCTAAAAAATTTTGAAATTTAAAATTTTAAAAAAATTTAAAATTTTATTTATTTTAACTATACATAGTCGACTTGCATATCAAATTAAACCTTATAAACTCCTCTTTGAAATGAGTGGTCAAAAAATTTTCTATGTTTGATAGAACTTGAGAAATTCAAAATTGAAAATGTTTATGCAAGTCAAAAAATGATTTTTCAAAATTTAAATAATTAATTGTATAAAAATTTAAAGCAATTAACATAAAATAAAAATATGCTCTAATTTATATCATCATAGAGAATGATCCCTAGCAGTTTCACTGAAATCGGAAATGGTCATGTTGAATATTGAATTTTTTTGGTTCATTTGACATGGAATGACCCTAATACTAAAACACCGAAACATACATAGGTTGATTTTGCACATTTTATAATATAAATTATGAAATTAATATTCGAAAAAATTATGAATTTCAACCTACAATTTTTTGATGGATTTAGATTTATTAAGATCTGCTTTATGAAACTCCAAAATTACAATTTTTTTCTCCAAGTAGTTTTCAAATTATGCTATCAAACAGCAAAATGATGATTAAAAGGGCAATAGAAGTGACTAGATATGTTGAAATTTACTATGCTATCCTGAAATAGCAGTCTTCAATGGTGCCTAATGTGTCTTGATCAAAAAATGGGCTCTCTTAATCACCAATCGAGTACTGAATTTCAATATTTGAATACAATTCCTAAAATATGCTTGCTATAAAATAATTAATTTCTTGGAAAGTTATTGCACAGATTTTGGTAAAATTTTATTTTAGGCTAATAGAAATGTGTAAAGTTCATTTATGCAATCAAAATGAGGTATTTCTACAGAAAAAAAATGTTAGATTTCGTTTTAATAAGTAGATGAGCTCCGAAGGAAATTTTAAGTACATCATTTAAAAATAGACTTTATTTCTGATCGTTTGGTATGAGTAGCTTTTCTCAATGATAATTTGTTGAGGAGTTAGTAAGGGTGTTTACTTTGTTTTCAATGACTGCACAAATGAACAGTAAAAAATATATTTTTTAAATATTATTTTAATTAAACAATTAATGTCCAATTTTTTGAACAGTGCTTAAATTCCATTCAAGAACCTTGCTTTATTTCTTTAAAATTGACTTTTATGTTATTTGTTTTCATTTCATAATTACTCTGCATGTTGGATGTTTATTTTTATCTTTTTTTTGTTGTTGTTGATCAATTTCCTCTGCGTTTTTTATATTTTGTTATTATTACGTATAACACTTTTTTTTAATCATTCTTCTCTTTTTACACTACATTTAGAAAATAATATGTAAAATAAATTGTTTTACAATGTAAAATGTACACTTCCTACTGTTATAAATATTTTTTCACCATTTTATTATAAAATATAAAGTATTAGAAATTTACTAAAGTTAATACAAAATTAGAAAATGTTTCTGTCATACAATATTTAGGCTAAGCCTAACCATACTTCAAATTTCTCCTACTAAGAAAACAAATTATAATAAACAGAATTTTAAAATTTAATCTTTCTTTTTGCGTAGATCATTTCTTTAGATGTTTCTGTACGAGTTTGAACTAAAATTATCAGTTTTCGCCAGTTAATAATCATTAAAAAATTATAATATTTTTATTTCAAAATACTGAATTTTTAGAAGATAAATAAGCAAATGAAATATAACTTACCAATACCTCACTTTAGTAAACAGGATAGGTCACTAAATTCTAAAAACACTTTTTCATTATACTAGGTCATTATATTTGAAAAATTAGTAATCTATTAAAAGAGAACTTCCATGTCCGCCAAATTCACATAGAAGCAAAGAGACGCCATCGCCATGAATGAATCACCGTGATTGGATTTGAATAAAGAATAGATCTGCTGTAACCATGTCAATGGCTGTAACAGAAATTTCAACAAACTTTTCTCACATCTACCCAATGTAACCCTTTTTTTTCAAGAATAAAGTAAACTATCCCCTTAATTAAAAAAACAACAACAAACATAACGGTTTTAATAAAAAATAAATTAACTTATAACACATAATTATTGAATCCAGCATTTGAATTCGCCCTCTGTTGAATTATTTGACAACGTACAATCGTTCATTACAGCAGCATCATTATCAAAAGTAAAGTGGTACGGTTAAAAAAAAATTATGTATTAAAAAAGTTATTATGATATTAGACCTGATATTAGAAACCACGGAAAAGACAAAACGCCAACATGGAACTATAAATAAAGCTATTCTTAGCATCATGGACGCCAATGAAAGAATGAATGAATCGTGAATTACATGATGATTCGTTGTATATGATTTAAACATTATAATATTATTTATTAATTATCTGCTGCAATGGCGATATGGTTAATACTTTTTTTTAATCCCTGGTTGTAATACAGGTTAGCAGACAACCATCAAATGAAACAAAGGTTGCATTCGTAAAGTCGGAACTCGTTCAACTCGTGCAGTTAGTTTTCAAACTAGCCGTTCGTAAAGTCCCTCCGTGCACTCCGTGCGTTTCAAAACTGTATTCGTAAACAAAAACCAGTGCGTTTAGTTTTTCAACTAAATGCACTGAAGAAAAAGTCAGTGCGGTTCGTTCTGTAGCGAAGGCGGTTTTACTGCGCAAGCGCGTGCTCATATTTACAAATGTAAACAAAACAAATAGCAGTTTGTCATGTTAATGACAAATATTTTATTTGAAAAATAATTAACTTTTTTCGTCACTTTGTTTTATTAAATGCCTTACAAATCATTTTTTATCTAAGATATGCAGCATAATTAATCAACTATTAATTATTATTATTGTTTCAAATAATAAAATAATTCTTTTAATAATGACGATTATGAATTCTAATGATTCAGAAATTATTCAGAATTGAATTAAAGATCATTTAATCAGCATTACATTTCGTAAAATACAGCTACTTTTGACATAAAAAGTATACTTATATGTACATATATATATATATATATATATATATATATCT
This sequence comes from Maratus speculifer, assembly GCA_964019185.1. NCBI lineage: Eukaryota > Metazoa > Arthropoda > Arachnida > Araneae > Salticidae > Maratus > Maratus speculifer. The sequence continues at coordinate 2,971,051 of CAXHSM010000846.1, forward strand.
TTATTTCAGTATTCTGCTCATTTTATTCGTTGCCTGCACCGTATGGAATTTTTTGTAAATAAAATTAAAATTGCTCTGAAAATGAATGCTCCTAAATTATTACAATAATCAATTGCAACATGGACTTTATAGTATCGCTTAAAATTATTGTGCAGTAATGAATGTAGTGTTTTTCAACTGCAGCCAGTTTCCTAAATTTTTATTGTAAATGTGCTATTCTGAATATTATTGAATTCCATTTTGCAACATCTTTTTTAAGTGGGAGGGGGGGGGGGGAGAATGGGCAATGTAGTCATACTCTTGAAATAAAGAAAAGTACTTAACTAACTATGATTTATTTAAAAAGATAGTAATTTGTCATTTCTAAGATAAAGAGATGAATGAAATACTTTGCCCAGGTTGTCAATGTATACATATTAAGCTGCTGGAAGGTAGCAGAATTCTGATTAGACATGTGCCGGTTGATTTCCACATTGTTTTAAATTGTACATTATGTCATTACACAAATCCAAATGTGTAATGTCTACCCTGAGTTTATATTTTAATTGATGACTAGCATTATAAATATAATCATTATAGTGACTGGTAGCATTTCAAACCTAAATAACTTAAGACAATATTACAATTTGATTGATGCCTAGACTACTGACACACACACTGAGAACTTGCTTTACCATATCATTGCTACAATGTATTAATATAGTGAATGGGATTTTATCTATTTTTAACCAGCAAAAAGAAAGGTAATCCCAGTAAAATATAAAAATTGTACTTAAAATTGTACATTTTACTTTATGATTCCACATCAGGAGTTGGTGTGATTTTATTTTTCCTGTAAATGCTTTATTTAAAAAGAAAAAAAAGTTTTGAGAAAAAATTTATAATGAAAACCCAAATTCATTTTTTAATCCTATATTTTTTTATTTCGAATTGGTAATGTTTATCTATCCTGTGAGTTTGTTTTATTTTCAAATTAAACAATTTAAATCCTAACGAATTATTTAAAAATGTGAAGAATTTGTCTTTGTTAAGAAAAATTTCATAGGATTCCAGTTACTGTGTCCAGTCAACATAAAAGTACCAAAAATATTTGAACAATTGGATAAAAAATCAGCAAGGTTTATATTACTCAATTTAATTTTTTGGTTAACCAGGCACCACTATTAAATATATATGTATATGTGAATATATATACATGTGTGTGTTTATGACAGCCAATTATAATTGGCTGTCATAAATTGTGGTCATAATTATCAACACGAGGGATATAGAATCTAAGGGGGAATGCCCTCCACGGGGGCCTTTCTAAGGGAACCTAACCCATATTCAAGGGTGGGAAATTTTTGAGAAATTTCACCAGCCAAGGATTTATTTTACCAGCCAGGAAAACACAACATACAGTTGAAAATCGTTAAGACAAATTTTAAACGACTGCAAAAACAGTTAATTGCTGTTCTAAAATGCATTTTCATATTTTTGTTCGATAAGAGTAAGAAATATATTCAAGAGAGAAAATATTATTATAAAATAGAACTTACTATCATGCTTAAATTACAGAAATTTGAAACTTTCAAAATATAGGAAACTAGTAAAATAAATAAATAAAGCTTTTGGCATCTTCACAGTAAGAAGTTTTGAAAAATAACTTAAAACTTCACTCGCCCTGACAGAAAATTCACTCGCCAGTGGCGAGTAAAATGATGTAATTTCCCAGCCCTGCCCATATTTAATGCAAGAAAATCCAAGGCTCGAAACCACAAAAACTTCAAATGATTGGGTTAGAATATAACACCCTCCAGACAACCAGTTTCGAAAACAGAACTTCTCAGCCATTGGTGGAGCACATGCATAAAAATTCTGTTAAAATACATTAACTTGATGTATCCCTGATTATGAAAAATTATATCACAAAAGGCCAAATAATATTAATACCAAACACTTTTCTATTGAAAAATATATTTACATGTGAATATTAAAATACTAAGGAAATATTATTATTATATTAAATTATCATGTGCAAAAAAATTATTCAGTGGGGGGGGGGGGGGATTAGAAGGTTACTTCAGTCAACTGAACGCAAATGCTAATCCAGTGGATTTTTTTTTTTTTTTTTTTTTTTTTTTTTTTTTTTTTTTTTTTTTACAGATATCTCATTTGTATTTCAGTATTTTTAAACAATTATTTTTGCAGTGACTAGCTGAGATTAATCTGTAGAAAGGGCATTTTTACTTTTTCATCTTGTTTACAGATATTTTTAATTAGGGCACTTTCATTTTCAGCAGAGCCGTGTAAAGGAGGCAGCCATCCTGGACGCAAAAATTTAGGGGGCACCAAATTTATGCTACCAACGTCACTTTTGGCCTGTCACTAGAAAAAGTTGGGAGTTGGGGATGCCAAATTGCCCTGGGCACAGTTTTCCCTTCACACACTCTTGATTTTAAGAACCGGTTTCAAAGGTAAAAGCATCCTCTTGAAAAAAAATCTGCAAACACATTCAAAAAAGTAAAGAAAGGCAGATGTAGAGATCATTCTCAGCTAGCCAATGCAAAAAAATTTAAATGAACACGAGATACCTTAAAAAATATTCTTCATAAGATTAGCATTAATGAGTGAATCTTTCCAGGTGACTGAAGTAGCTTGTTAAGTCATATTTAAAAAATCTTTAAAATGTCATATTTACAAATACTTTCGTTTACATCTAACAGAAAACTTCATTATAAAAGTCCAAGAAGCAGTGACATTTTTTATTTACCTATTTTACACAAGTTGATTTACAAATGTATTTTAGATTTATTAGTCACAACAACAGCAAATGTTATATTGGAAACCTGAAAATCACCCAGTCAAATAGAAATGAATAGTAAATACATTATGAAAGAGTGATATTACTACTAATAATAATATTATTTAGTCTTTTATAATTGGGTAATCTCTATAAAGCAAAGCAATTTTATTTCTAATTATTTTAAATATGTTAATAAATTGACAGATAAAAGTAGAAATTGTGAAAAGTTTTTTAAAAGGCTTTATTAAATATTGGATTCAGCCGAATACTTTGATATTCGGTAACATGGCCGAATACTGAATAGATACTGAATATTCAGTGCATCCCTATCTGAAATCTTTGTAAACAAATCTTTTGATTACTAATAATAAACATTTGCGTATAGTTTGGTCAATATAATATTATTTTCCACAGTTATTTGAATAATAAATTTCAAATACTTCCTGGGATTTTGTTTTTGAGTGCTAATTTGAAGTCAACATTTTTGGTCATTAAATTCAGCAGACACAAAAAAAAAAGATTATTATTATTAAAATGCTACAACTAGCACCCAATCTTTGAATGCTCTCTTATTCGACTTTATATTTTGATTTTAATTTTTCAAGATAATCTCCCCAATCAAGAAATGTAATAGCTTGAGCAAAATCTTAAAGATCATCATGTTATGTTATTAATTGCATAAATAATCTGCACTTTAAAAAAAATTAAATTATTTTATACTACATATTGAATATTTTTTATGTATTTTATTTTTGATAAATTCACATGTTTGAAGCTTTTTCTTTAGAGCAATAGATATGTTCACTAATGCATACTGATTTTAATCCTATACATAAAAAAATGACCTAAATCTACTATATCTAATGCTTATTGCTGAAATTAAGTGTTTAAAGTAGAAATTATTTATGTATCCAATAATTTGGAACACGTAAATTATAGAGAAAAAAGAGAAAATGTCATTAGATTTTTTCTAAAAACATCAATTGTTTTTTGAGAAACGGTTTAAACTATGCTTAAAACTAGTTGGTTCAAACTGTGCCAACTCTGGTTTCATTGAAGAGAAATCAATAAAAAATATCGTATTATATGCAATATACGTTAATACCTACCAAATACCAATTAAGAAAGATAATTATTATTTGATTGATTTATTTTGTGTCGGCCGATTATCTATTCGAAGGATATAGGCCCAGGGAGGGAGTGCCCTTTGTGGGGGCCTTTCTAAGGAATCCTAACCCGTATTTATGCAAGATTCAAAGAAAACCACGAAAACTCCAAGGCCAATGGCCGTGATTGGGTTCGAATCCAGCACCTGCCATATACCAGTTAAGAGCAGGTCAGAACCTCTCGGCCCCTGGTGGGGCCAACTACTATTTGAAATTATTTAATAACAGCTTTTTGTTACAGAATGTATTCAACAGTAATATTGTCTACTTGTAGTTGACCCTTGAAAGGTAAGGAAAAAGCAAAACTCCTTTTGAAAAAAAATATCTTTTTTCTATTAATAGACTAGGAGACGGCAGCACAGATGATCACCTCATCCAGTTCACGGATGAAAATCTAGAACTAATTAAATCTCAATTTCCATATTAAAATGCAATCGGTCTGCCAAGTCATATCTTGGTGGAAAACATCTAAAATCATCAATTTTAGTGGTTGACTCATAAGTTTAATATTATATTTTCCTGCTCCCAATCCTCATGTTTTCATACTTTGGGTACAGGAAAGCACAGTGGTAAACATACAAGACAGTTGCTAAAATTGAGTTTTTAGGTTTTTCCCTCCAAGATAGGACTTGGTAGACCAATTGTGTTTTAATATGCAAATCAATATTTAACTAATCTTAGATTTTCACTCATGAACTCAACAAGATTGTCTGTGCTGCTGCCTCCCAGTCTATAATAAACACAAGTATAATTTCGTCTATAATAAACACAAGTATAATTTCAAACTTACTTTGTGCATAGTTTATCTAACAGTCGATTATATGAGCATATAGAATTAACAATAGAAATGCCAAATGTTGGGGTATTCCATGTTTTGGAATGAAATGATTTTATAATCATTTAACAGCTTTAATAATAACTTTGTAGTTTCATAAAAACAGGCAAAAGACTGAAAAAAATATGACAATTTATCTAGAAAATAACTTCAAAAAAAAAAAAAAAAAAAAAAAAAAAAAAGAAAATTTTGATTAAATCAAAATTCTAACAATATCTAAAGATGGACTACTTCTGCCCATTGAGATATCTTACGATATCATGTACTACCTTCCCCACCCCTAAAATGATAACACACATCCCCTTATTCATGTAGCCTTTTATTTTTTTCATGGATAAATATAATGATTACAAGGCGAGATTTTTTCCCTTTTTTTAATGTTATTTTATCATTTTCGGATCATTTATATATATATATATATTTTTTTTTTAAACAATTGAAAGGTAGAGCAATTACAATTTATAGAATTACATATAAACAACTATATCTTTGGATCATTTAGAGATATTTTTTTATAAAACAATCGAAAGTTACAGTAATTACAATTTATAGAATTACACAAACAACTATATCTTGTACTTTAATTAATGCAACCCACCCAAAATTTATACAAGTACATATAATCATTGTAAGAGGCAACTTTATCAGTTTTTTACCTGAATTTTACGATAAAGTAAAACATTTAAGCTACATGTAAACTGAGATTTTAATTATTGTAGTCTTCTTTTTTTCAGGTAAGCAAAATTTGATAATATAATCTAATAAATTTTTCTGAATAATCTTTTGTTGCCTTATTGAATCTTTGAAAATTTACGATTAGATAAGACAAAAATTTCTTTCAAATTTACTGGTCTTTAAATTTCTTGCATGATAAAGAGTACACATTTTAAATCTTGAAACCTGTCTAAATCTTTTACGAGTATAAATAACAACTGATGAAATATCACTGAAAAACTGGTGATAAATCGCAGTTAAATATAAAACAAAAGCACATGCAAAAAGTCACGAATGAACATTCAAAAATCATGGTCACAAATTTCATTTTGATCGTGTCTCATTACAGACACATGTTTACACTGGCTGATGATGGGCTGCTTAAGTTTCCAGCCTGAAACCCATCCTGTGTGTGGATTGTTTTATGGTGATTAAAAAGAGGTTTTATTATTTAATGTATAATCATTATCAATGTTCTCGCTGACATTTGACCAACGTTCGTAATTTGGCTAATTAAAAATAAAAAACATTCGCCTAATGAAAAAAAGTATTAGCAAAATACATTCGCATGTAGCACAAAAACAGTTATCTTTAATGTACCCTGTTTTTTTTTTTTTTTTTTTTTTTGGAATATGTTTTAAATAAAAAATTGTTAAAATAACCAAAGTTTTTATAACTGTGACAGCGATTGTTATTAATCTCTACAAATATATTAAAAATGTGTATGAAAAACGAAAAAAAAAAAAGCAAAAATTGAGCATCAGCAATTTGGCAAATCTAATCGCTTGTTTACTCGCCAAATGAAGAAATTAGTCGCAATTTGGCTCAATGGCGAGCAACAGCGAGAACACTGATCATTATAAAGGGGGACTTTATTATTTATGGAAGTTTCCTAATTTTTAGTATAAAATTAAAATAGAACCCATCATGTTGAAAATACTTATATATGCAAAAACAAAAATCAGTATTGAAAATTTTAAATACTATACAAAATATGTTCTTAAAAAATTGACTTGAAGACATAATAATATTATACAGTTAAAAATATATAAATACTTCTGTCATCACCTTTAATATGGCAACTCTAGAATATTAACCATTGATGAAATTCCTGTAATTAAAATGAAGAAAGCAAAAAGTAAATAAATAAGAATTACTATAATTAATAACATTAATCAAAATCTTACCATGAATTAGAATTGAAGTAGAATGTAATTTCATTATCTTCTATCCTTCACCATTCTAAACTTAGCAGGAAATTCATCGTTTTTTTTCCTTTTCCATAGCTAACATCTAGTATACAGAAGTAGGAGTAATTGAGAAAGTATTGTCAATGGTATGATGTGAATTAACAAACCATACAGCATAGACAATACACATTCAATAAATAAGCTGAGACTTGCTGATGATAGTGATGAGCAGAGAATGTCACTAAAATGAAGGGAAAAAAAAAAAAAAACACATTTTATAAATTTGAAAGAACACAGAAAAAGATTTAATAAAATGTAGGATTTAGGTATTAAAAATATACTCTATATTTACTTTTAAAAAGACGTTGAAATACCATAAAATTAACTATGTGATTTTTTTCTTTTAATTCATCTAAATAAATTACTTTAAAGTCTATACATAGTATACTACAAAATCAGAGTAGTATAAATTTTTTTGCAGAAAAAATCTGCCTTTAAACTTTTTTAAGACACATAATTTTACTGTCACAAAACCTTATTATGCACGTTAAAAGGACAACTGAGAATCTTGTTACTAAATACAATAAAGGAAAAGGAAAAAATAGTCATTCATTGAACGTTTAGGCACTATAAACAATAGTCATTAGCTATTTATTTACTTTTACGATGATTTCAATCTATGTTTAAATTTGAGAAATGCAATTTTTCAACAATATTGATTACAATATGATAAATTATATTCTACTGTCATAAATAATAAAAGATTAAAAACTTACTTTAATCACAATACTGCATTCTACTTCATCGCCAAGATGAGCAAAAACGTAAACAAACCGTTCATTTTCAGTGCGACACTAAACGCACTCGACGGCGTTCGTAAACTCATGTAAAACTGGTTACACCGAACCGCAACTAACCGCACTGATTTCAGTTTTTGCACGAAAACCAGTGCGTTTAGTTTGGTGTTTACGAATGCGTACTTCGCCAAAGAAACAAAGTTTAATTTTCGCAAGTCATTCCAATATTAATTTGCGGTGCATTTATTACTTTTGAGAACATATTTAAGTGTTAGATTCACAAATTTTCACAAATGCTGTATATTTCTTTTTCTTTTCTTTTCTTTCTTTTTTTTTTTTTTTTTTTTTTTTTTATAAATAAATAGTTTATTTTATTGGTTTAAAATTTCTATTCCAGGAAATATATTGATTGAATCAATACTGATGAATAAATTCTTATTTTCGTGATTCATACTTTGTATCGGCGTCGGTACTAGTGGACTCGTATTGTAACAGTATCTATTATTTTTAAATGTATTTATTAAACTTATCTTCTTTACTAAAATAGATTAATAATAATAGATGTTTCTTTAGTTATTCTCGCACTGGAAACGTGAATTTGTGATTAGGTCGTATCGTATGATGACAGAAAATAAGTGTCGCAACTTTCATTTTTGCTAACATTTATAATCATTTAAAATATTCGGCACACAGGTAAACTAAATGTTTGCCTAGTGGAATAGCAACTATCAGGTAAATGACTGACATACACTATAAGTAATGTGCACTATAATAATTATGCATTGAGTTATATTTTGATAAAGATATTTTTTGTTAATAAAATTTCTAATTTCATGATTGTGAACATATTTTTCTTACATTCTAAAACGAATATTTTTAAATTAAAGAAAAATTTTAGAAGATTTAGAAGGAAAATTTTACCTTCATAAACAGTTTATTTTTAGAAAATCTCAAAATTAACTCTTATAAAAATAATGGATTCTTACATATATCCTAGTTATACTGATTAAATTAAACTTTAATTTTTGAAAACTTATATATTTATTGTTGTTAAATTACTGGTTTGCAACAATTTCTGGCAAATTATCTTCTGGTCTGAATAATTTATAAGTACTGAATAGCACGTCTGGTCCTTTTGATAACTAAGAATATTTTACAAATAAACTTTACACTAAAAAATTCCCCGTGTTCGTTTAATGAGAAGGAATTTGAAAATCCATAATTTCTATAATTTTTACCTTACATTTGAACTGTAAGTTTCATTGTTTGTTACATCTGCAATGACATATAGATTTTAGGTATTAACAGATTTGAGGAAGTCTACTGTATTTCTATTCTTTGTCACAGTCCTTTAGGTGAAGATTCACATTTGAAACTCTATGTGAAAATTTAACCATGGATACTTATCTGGCATATTAATGAATGGGTCTTTCTGATATTAATGAAATATATGACTTGTTATAGACAAAACAAACAGTAAGTAATATTTATACACCATGAAATGTAAGATAACAAAATCTGTTTTTATTTATTACCAAAAACAAAAGTTTGTAAGTTTACTTTATTTAGAAATAAGGATTACCTCTTGTAGTCATACTACCTGTGCCATTGCTATTCATATTCTCATTAAGGGGCCACTTCACTCAAATGAAAAGACCTGTTCGCTAATGCTAATCCTATGGAAGAAATTTTTAAATATATCTCGGTTGCATTTTAATCTTGTTAAATTATTCATTTTGCATTGGACAGCTGAGATAGATCTGAATGCAGGCCGTTTTTTACTTTTTTGATTTTGTTTACAGATATTTTTTACGACAATGCTTTCATTTCCAGAACCGGTTTGGAAAACGAAATCACCCTCATAAAAAATATCTGCAACCTAAATCGAAAAAGTAAAAAACGACCTGCATTCAGATTCATCTCAGCTGTCCAATGCAAAAAGAATCATTTAAAAATATTAAAATGCAACTGAGATATCTTTATAAATTTCTTCCATAGGATTAGCATTAGCGAACAAATCTTTTCATTTGAGTGAAGCGGCCCCTTAAGTATGTCAATTGTGTGTTTGCTGTTTTAGTTAAGTTGAAAGTGCCTTTTTTGTGTTATAAAACTTTGGAAGGAATCGTACTTTAAATGATTTATTATTTTTCAATTATTATTCTCTTTAAAGTTTTTTTACATTTAGAAGTTTTAAACTGTTTTATTTGTTTCACATATAAATTATTTAGTTGAGAGTTTTAAAAAGATTTTACATTTTTATTTTTGAACATTAAAATTGCTAAAACAAACCCTTAGTTTAAATTATTAATAAAAATATCTCTGCATTTTGTTTGTAAATTTCATTGGAATCTCTTTGCAAAGAATTTATTTTCATTATTTATAAAGGCAATCATGTAAATTACAAATTAAGGTTTTTTTGGTGCTACCATAAAATCCCGTTAATCCACCCTTCCCGATCAAACGCCCTCTCCCCACTTTATAAGGAATTTGAATTTTTCAAAAAATCCCGAAAAAGCGCCCTCCCTCCCGATTCTCAAAGGCGATTGAGAGTGGGATCAATCATTTTGAAATGAATGAATCATGAATCTTTGATGAAATGTGCGTTTTTTCAAGATTGTTTAATTGATTTCATGCTTGTTTTGGTTTTTTTTTACTAATTTATCCTTTATTCTGCGTTTTTTCGACAGAATTTACGTTTTTAAATAAAAAAACCCAAATTTTTTCAAGTATCAAAATTCATGATTCATTCAACAAATCATTCATTTCGTGATGATTCATTCCTGTAAATTTTGTTGAATGATTGCGAAAAAATCCCGTGTAAGTGCCCTCCCCTAACTATTGTACGATTTTTCTTTTCGTTTGGGGGGGGGGGGGCGGATTAACGGTATTTTAGGGTATACTCTGTTATCTCAACATTCCGATTTCACCAAATTATACAAATCACCAACTAATAGCCAAATTATACATATTGACCTAATTTTTATTTTAAATAATAAAAAAACAAACACTTAGTATAATATTAATAAAAATACAAATAAAAAGTCGAAATAAAAATCACTTAATGACATTTTAAACACGTGTATCATATTTAATGTCATTGAATGTGACATTCACGATCATCCATTATTGGCATTTAACCTTTTAATTTGGCGATAGTATTTTGGTCATCGGGATAACAGAGTAGTACCGTTTTTTATAAAGGTTATTTTCTTTATTTCTTGTTTAAAGAAGTTATTATAGCTTATTTCTCATTTATTAGGAGATATCAAATGTAAAGCTTCGCCTAAAAGGAACTTGTTGTAGCATTTATAGTTAAAATTGATAGTAAGTATTGTATTTGAAATTTTTAAAATTAGCGATTATAGTTTATAAGATATTTTCGTATTCCTCATAGAAACTTCAAGAAGAGTTTTTATCTTATGCAGTACATTAGGGTTATCATAAATCTCTTATTCACTAGAATATGTGGAGTGTCTCACATTTATATGAACCCAAATTATTACTCATTTATCAATATGTTAATAATTTTTTATCACTTTAAAATTTCATATTACAAATTACTAAAATTTTCAAAAAGATCATCATTTTTTGGCTTGTTAACATGTTTTAATTTTAAATTTCTCCTGTTTTATCAAATGTAGAAAATTGACCACTCAGTGAAAAGAGGAGTTTTATAAGGTTTAATTTGATAATCAAAATGATTATGCACACTTAAAAGATATATTTTTTTATTATTATTTATTTAAAATCTTTTAGATAGTCTTTTTTTTTTTTTTTTTTGGAAAAAATAGTATGTTTGTTGTAAAAATGTAAGCTAAAAATTCTGAAGTTTTTAGAGTGGGATCTTAGTAGAATCAGGAATTATAAAATAAAAGCTGAAAATTATCATACAAACTATAATTGAATAAAAAAATAGATAGAATTAAATTGTTTTTTTAATTGCAATTTTTACCTTTTATTTGATAACTCTTGATACCATTGAGATTCCACTCTAAGAATTTTAGAATTTTAAGTGTATAGTATTAAACAAATATGCTATTTTTTCAAAATTTTTAAAAAACACAATCTAAAAATTTTTTACATTTTAAATTAAAAAGAAATTAAATTTTATTTTTTTATTTATTCATTGTCAGCTTGCATATCAAATTAAACCTTATAAACTCCTCTTTAAAATGACTGGTCATAAAATTTTCCATGTTTAATAGAACTTGATCAATTTAAAATATTTATGCAAGTGAAAAAATGATGATTTTTTTAAAAATTTCAATATTTGTAGGAAAATTTAAAGCAATAAATAAAAAAATAAAAATTTGCTCACATTTATATCATCATGGAGAAGATCTCTGGCATATTGATTGAAATCTGAAGTGGTTAGGTTGAATATTGAATTTTTTTGGTTGATTTGACATGAAATGACCCCATTACCAATATTAGAGTCATTTTTCATTAAAGAACAGACTTTAAATGATTTCAATAGTCTTCATGAAATGAGTTAATAATCTGCCGTATATTAAATCTGTAAAACCATTTAATACAACAGTTACTCAAGGAGCAGGTTTATGACCCATTTCATCTTGTATGAATCAGTCAGACTCTCTAACTCTCTCAGCTAATGCTAATTCTGTCACCAATCATTATATTAAGATGCGACTGGCATCAGTCAATTAGTAAAAAATTGTCTGCTACTTAATGTAATCTTTAAATTTAGCTCAAGCCACTGCATAATTTGCATGGGAATTCAGCTCTGATACCGCTTCATTTTCAGTGAATGCACTGAATTGAATCTAATCTGTATGATATTTCAGACGTAAATAAACAGTAAAAATCTTTTTTTAAGCAAGATTTTTTGCACTTTAACTATAAAGAAAAAAAATGACTGATGTGATGAATTTATTAGGACATTTTTAATGGAAATCTGCATTCATTAGAAGGAAATGTTTAATTGTATAAATAGCTATTAGACTGTTATGTTTTGAATGAATTTTTTGGCTGTATTAAAGACAAAATTGCCTTTGAAGAGGCATTAGCTCTGGAGGATAAATATCTTAATATTAGAGAAACAAACTTTTTGTTTCTAATCAAAACAGTCTGAGTCTTGAAAGGCTTCAAGATTAAATTGCTGAACATAAACTAAGAGATGTAAAAGAAAACATCATAGCATCAGTGTTTGATATATATATATATTATGTAGAAATGTTTTCTATTAATTTTGTATTATACCGTTTAAATGTATTTCTGATAATCAATACAGTCGAGGATCTATAATCCGCGGACCCATAATCCGCAATTTCCCATAATCCGCGTTACTTTACGACTGTAAACAATGAAATAAACAGTTAAAAAAAATACAAATCCGTGATCCAAAAATGATTTTTTTTAACAAATAATAAAAAATGTAATAAAAATCATAATAAAACATGTATTTTTTTTTAATTACTCTTTTATTTTATTGACAGTAAAAACTAAACTGTATTACGGAACGTACCTAATCTTACTGAACGTTCGAAATGACAGCTGTTCATTCGTAGCTATTTCAGTTTGTGCAAGTTCAGGAGAGTAATAGTAAACACAGCACCAGCTGAGAACTAAATATTATACCGTAAAATACCGTTAATCCGCCCCCCCCCAAACGTGACGAAAAATCGTACAATAGTTAGAGGGGGGCGCTTACAGGGGATTTTTCCGCGATCGTTCAACAAAATTTACAGGAATGAATCATGATGAAATGAATGAATCGTGAATTTTGATACTTGAAAAAAATTGTTTTTTTTTTAAACGTAAAATCTGTTGAAAAATCGCAGAAAAAAGGAGAAATTTGTAAAAAAAAAAGCCAAAACAAGCAAGAAATCAATTAAAAAATCTCGAAAAATGCAAATTTATCAAAGATTCGTGATTCATTCATTTCAGGTTTTGAAACAAACAACACTCGACTCTTATTTTTGTTAAACAAAAGATTTCTTAAATAATATTCATAGTACTATTTCATTATAGTATACTGAAGTAATTACCATTTACTATTTTACTTTGTGTTGGTTATTTTTTGTGCATAATTTGTTCTCATATTTTTTATACTTTCTTCCATTCCTTAAAAATAAATCTCATTATTATGTAATTATTGTTCTTTAAATACATATATATATCATTAAAAAAAATAACTTTAAAAATGCATTTTTTTAGATTATTTATTAAATTAATTAGTAGATTTCATATTTATCTTTCCATATTATACTGATTATAGAATTAAAATGCTGTCTAAGAATGATAAAACGACGCATAATCCATTGTACTCTATAATCCGCAAAATTCCATAATCCGCACAACCTTTGGCCTCAACTTGTGCGGATTATAGATCTTTGACTGTATAGTTTTTTAAATTATGAAATGCATTTTCGTTTACTTCTTTGTTATTTATTTACAGTTTTATATGATAACTATATTTGTTGATAAATTCCAAATAACAGAATGTAAACAAAGAATTGAATCACAATCTGCTAAATTTTGTAATCTGCAAATCCCTTGGTTCCCACCTGTGCAGATTGGAGGGAATGTAGTGTACTTGAATATCAGCTGGAGTATGCCAAACTTATAAATACTATGCGCCAGAATTTAACATCACGTTATTGTATGTTGCACCTACATTTGATAGTTATATTGATGTATTTATAAATAGCCTATTTTAACAAATAAATTTTTGAAATGTATGATGAAATGTAATCTTTGAATTCTTTAACAGAAATAGATTTCTGTTAGCTCTCTATAAGTGATCCCAAAAATACAAATAATCCTACAAAATAGTTTTTGAAATATATTTAAACAACTAAACACATTGCAATCTATCTTGTAGTTACTAAAGTAGGATTTAACATTAGAATCTCTTGGTTTTAAATTTCCCTAATTCCTAAAGTACTTGACTGAATAATTTACCTTTGTTATCTAATGGTAAAATTTAGCAAAAGATCTGAATATGAATTGAATTTCAGATAGCAGTATGGAAAAATTTTAATTTTTTTTTTTTTTAATTTCTATATTCAGGTGACTCCCTAACAAAAATTTACAACTGCAATAAATTATCTGGTGTTATTACAAACAAATGACTCTAATCACATTATGATGATTTGTGGTACACTTAGCAGCGTATGGCCTATTGGCACAATGTCAAAAATGCAGTTTCGCCAAATATTGGAAACTCCTTTGAAATTACTGTAGAGTCTCTAAAATCCACACTTCAAAAATCAGCAATCCTCCTAAATCTGCTTACATTTCAGAATTTAAACAATGAAATTTGTAATTAAGAAGTATTCCATGTAATCTTTTTATTAAAAATAACAGTGAGCAAAAATAAAATAATTTTCAACATAAGTTTATGGGTTCATATGATATTGCACAAGTAAAATGTTTTTATTCAACAGAAAATTACATACAAGAAAATGTAAAATAATAGAAATCGACGAGAAATGTAAACAAATGCATAAATGTTTCAGTAATGGCACCATCTATTGGATGCTTAAAAAAACAGCAAATTTATTTGATATACATTTCATGCAAGGTTTTAATTATTGCATGACATAAAATATAGCCTAGGTTTTTATTTATCCAAAATGAGGATAAAGATTATTCATTTAACCTTACCACAAGCTAAAGCATTGGTACTCTTTTGAATTATGCAAAAAATTCCAACTCAGTTTCACAAGATTTTTTTAAAGAAGAAATTGTTGAATGGATGAATAATAAAAATTAGGTCTTAAAATCATGTTGCAGATGAAGAAGTTATTTTTGTCAATAATAAACTGAGAGTGAATGTCTGAAAAAAATAATGAAGGTTTAGTTTTAGGTGAAAATTTTGAAGTTCTTGGAACAGCAGAGTTGTAGTATAGACCAACAGAAAATAACTATTGCTTAGAGAATTCAAAAGAAATTTCAACAAGAGAAAATGTAAGTTCTGAACCAAAGGACTATATAAGAAATATTTAGAAATTTTAGCAAAACACAATTTTGGGTATTTAAAAGAATGATTACAGATTAAAGTTTTGATTTGCTTAAATAGAATTATTACATCTGTTTTCGGAAAAGAAAAAAAGGTAACTTGAAAAAAATAAATCATTCATTCCAGAATCTAATATTTATATCGTTTCTATTAAGATTAGTAGATTAGATCTAATAATAGGATTTTAATTTCATAAGTGGGAATAAATCAGGAATGTTGTTAAAAGGAAATTAGTATAGTATAAAATTAATTTTAGTGATTTTTTTTCTTTTGTAAGATGAATCTTTTAGCAGACTGCTTCAAAAATTTCATTTTTGATTTAATGAAACTGTTAATTCATTGTTACTTAACAATTTCTTTATTTTTAATAACTTTTAAGTTACAAAAAGAAAATAGCAATCATATGTGCAGTTATATTTCATTTTATTGCATGAATAACTATTAAAATGTGTCTAAATTCAAAGAATTTTGCTCTATTTTGTAATATGGAATTTTTTTTTCACCCTTTACCTTATTTTCCACTTTCATGCCTGCTCAAGTGGGAGGGATGGATATTAATAGAATATCAAGTGCCAAACCCATCCACCCCTCTCCCTGTAGTTGATAACTTTGTGTACGTACAGCCCATTATCCATACATTCGAGCAAAAGATTCCTCATTGCATGCATGGTAACAGTGACATCACTTTGGTTACATCACATCTGTGACCAAAATGCCACCCTCAATGACGTCGCATTGTGACCGAGATGTGACTTTCTTAAAAATCTTTAGAATATTACGAATTTTCTTCAAAACATGTTATTTTAAAAAACATGTTTCTGGCAATTTAAATATCGTTGCCTTTGTCACAGTTTCGTCACAATGTTAATGTCAAAGTTGTCACAAATGACACATTTTTCACAAATTTGTCACACCATGACTTTACAAACTGGTCACAATGTGATGTCACAAACGAGCTCTAAAACGGCCATAACGACTTCACATTTTAGAAACTATGACTTCACAAATGTCACAACTTTGTCAATTCGGCCACTTAATTGACAATTAAATTTTAGTGCAACTTATTAAAAAAATGTCTTGTTTATTATTTTTCTTTCTGTTTTTTAGATTCATTGGTATGTAAAACTTTTTTTACTGAAGTTCAGTAAGTCATTTACTTGGTTGAAAATGGCAATTTTTCTAATGGTAACGGATTTTTCTAATGCCATTATAAAAAATGGCAATTTCTTCATAGTGAAATTTTAAAGAAGTTTCTACTGTTGTCTAAAACAAAATATTTTAACTCAAGAAAATGTCATCGATTTCAGAAGAAAAATCTTCCTCCAGTCAACAGCACTCCGTTCCTCGAAATGGGGATAAGAAAAAACATTCCTCTATTGATAAAGGAGAAAAACTCTTTGTTTGTGAAATATGTTCCAAAAGATTTTCTCAGAGTAGTAATCTAAAAAACCATCTCTTGACTCATACAGGAGAGAAACCCTATGTTTGTGAAATATGCTTCAAAAGATTTTCTCAAAATTGTAATCTAAGGAGCCATCTCAGGATTCATACAGGAGAGAAACCCTATGTTTGTGAAATATGTTCCAAAGGATTTACTCTGAATCATAGTCTAAGAAGACATCTCTTGACGCATACAGGAGAAATACCTTTTATTTGTGAAATATGTTCCAAAGAATTTTCTCTGAATAGTGATCTAAGAATGCATCTCTTGACGCATACAGGAGAAAAACCCTTTATTTGTGAAATATGTTCCAAAGGATTTTTTAAGAGTAGTAATTTAAGAAATCATCGCTTGACGCATACAGTAGAAAAACCTTTTGTTTGTGAAATATGTTCCAAAGAATTTAATCAAAGAACCCATCTCTTGATGCATACAGGAGAAAAACCTTTTATTTGTGAAATATGTTCCAAAGGATTTTCTCACAATGGTGAACTAAGAACCCATCTCTTGATTCATACAGGTGAAAAACCTTTTGTTTGTAAAATATGTTCCAAAGCATTTTCTGATAATTGTAATCTAAGAGAACATCGTTTCTCTCATATGAAATAGACTCTTCCTGAAAATTTCTTATCCTTTTTATTGTCAAAATTGAGTAAGAGCCGTGCATATGTTGTTGCTTTTACTATTATAACTTCTCTTGTGTTGTAGCATGTAGTAATAAAATATGCATGTACACTGTTTTTCTGCATCCTCATAAAGTCTTCCATGTTACTTTGTGTTTTTGATAATAAGGAAATAACTCCTCACTTATTCATTATGTTACAATAATTTTTTTCTGTAAAGCTTTACTATAGTTACTTCTGTTTTTTTAGGCAGAACTTCGAAATCTGCTTCCGTCTGTAGGCCGAGCGGAAGGAATTCATTCTTTTAATTTCACTTTTACCCTTTAATAACTGGTGAGTTTGGGTAGAAATCAAAATTCCTAGTGGTGAACTTTAATTGTGTTTCAGTTGTAATTAAATTTCAGCTAAATAAGAACTTATACATAGAGATAGTAGATAAAATGTAATACTATACAAAAGTATTCAACTCTGCTTCCGTCTATGTGTATAAATTCTCTAAAGTCAAAGTTTAACCAATTATGTATTTTTGGATATACTATGCCATCTTTGGTATTAAAATTAAAGTATGTTGTTCATAGTTCATTTACAGAGACACTCAAAAACTGTTCCATTTTATTATGATCTATGAGGAAATTTCGTTATTGTATAACTACATAGCACCTACAGTCATCGTCTGATTTCCCCATCTGTCCCACATATAGTAGCAGGCCAAGAATTATTCAGTCGAATTCTTTGAAAATTAATATGTGTAATTGGAGCAAAATTTTGTTCATTCATTTCAAATTTCAAGAAAATCGTAACAAAAACTTAAAACGTGTTATATATAAAAGTTTTCTTCATTCTTTTTCATCCTATCCTATTCATTAATTCAATGATGGGACATGATTCTAAGTTGTTACGGTGATCTCATTGCATTTAAGATGGAATCATATTATTCTTATGTTAATGAATTTAATATACATAATAATAATAAATTTTGTACTCGTATATTTTTTGCATGAGAGTGCAAGAACTGTTTTATCAATTTCTTTTATCAATATTTATAAAACTTGTTATAATACGACGATAGAAGGGAAAAACTTTGTTCCAAGGGTTGTGCAGATGGGAGGCTTTTTTGCAGATTACAGGTCTTGTCTATTTAATATTTGTTTACATTTTCAAGAATTCCATATATGAAGCAAAATTAAATTGTTAAACTTGATTTAAAATGTTAAATTTAGATTGTAATTTTAGATTCTTTAAAATAAATAAATTACACATTTTAATGTATAAATAAATTAATAACTATATTTTAAATAATCAAAATTTATTTAACATGGCATCAATGGTTGTTTGTTTTAAGACTTTTTGTTCATATTGCTGTATTTTATCTTGAAATTGGTATATAGTCAGAAGTTCTTGTTGAGTTACAAAGCTTTGTGGGAATAAATAATAATAATTCTGTCCTGAGGAAATTAGTAGTGACTTCCATAGGATTTTTTTAGCTCAGTTTTCATTCTAAAATAACATATGTAACTAATGCAGTGCATTATTTTTTATAATAAAGGAATAAAGTAATCTATGTATGAATAATGTTTAATAAAGATTTAAAAAGAAGTACAGGAGAGGAAGTTTTTTATTGTCAGTTCTTTGTGCAACAAAATTCGGTACTACTTGACCAACCCCATTTCTCCAAACTATTCGCCAAATTATACAAATTGATATCATTTTTATTTTCAATAATGAATGGGCAAATAAATTAATAAAGCATTAATAAAAATACAAAATAAAAGTTGAATTAAAAATCACCTGGTGATGTAACAGACACGTGTAATGTGTCCAATGTCAGTGAATGTGAGACATACAATCATTCATTATTGTCATTTAACCACATAGGTTGGTGATATTTTTTGGTAGATAGGATAATTAAGTATTACCCAAAATTTGTGTAGCAAATGCATTGTTATTAATGTCAGTTCAAACTGTAGCGTACATTTGAAGACTCCAATATACATATACAGAGAAATGACTTGCATACATTTAGTCACCGATAATTTAATCAATTTAGGTTACACTTACAAACAGGATTGGTGAGAGGGAGGAAAAACAACTGCTCAGGAGCCTGGTTTAAGACATTTCCTAGAAGGTTAGCTAGAAGATTTTTAGTAGAACCATAGGAAACAACCCCCACTGAGAAGAATGAAAGCTGTGAAAGAGTGGATTGTGTTACAAATACCTGGGGACTTCCAGTCTTTCTAAAAAAAGTGACCCAATGTATAGTTGCCAACTTCTACGTATTTTTCATGCCACTAATAGTTTGTGGGAGATTATAGCTAACTGAATCCTCAAAATTCAAGACAGTATTAGCGTTTAAATAAGTCAAATATTTTCGTTAAATTTTAGAGGTAGGAAAAATCCGTACTAAATGGCAGCTATGCAGATGGCAGGGAGCAGTGCCTGTGCCTTGAAGCTTAAGGCACTGTCACATTAGGTGTTTTTCCTCTTTGGCTGTGTGTGTTTACATTTTATCAAGTCACAAGCTTTCGCCATTGTCGGGATTTTGTCACATAACTAGGGGGCTCTGTCCCCTACGAGCTTACCTTATTATATTTATGCTTGTTCTGTAAAAACTTTGGTTTCTTTCCATTCTTACTTTTGTATTAATTATGTCTGCTACAAAGTATAGAAATAAACGTAAGAGAAAAAAACAAGCAGAAATAAAAATGTTATAATCTTTTATTTTTAAAAAATTATGATTATAAAGAAAATTACGGTACTACATACTTGATTATCCCTTCGACCAATTTTGCCAAATTATATAAATCGCCAAACTATTTGCCAAATTATACAAATTGATATAATTTTTATTTTAAGTAACGAAACAACAAATAAAAAACAGTAAAAATACAGATAAAAAGTTGAATTAAGTATCAATTGATGACGTAACAAACGCATATATCGTGTTTAATATCAAATGAATGTGACATTTACAATCATCCACTCAGGGCTGAAAGTAGAGGGGATCAGAGGGGGCACGTGCCCAGTTGCTAACAGAACAGAAGGTGAAGGGGGCGCCAAATTAAGATTTTCTTTGGTGTGTTTGTTATAAAGAATAATAATATGTGGGGGTTGAGGGGCACCAAAATCCATGTTTCCCCCGGGCGCAAAAAAGGCTAGTTTTGGCGCTGCAGCCACTATTGGCAATTAATCTCATGGGTTGGTGATAGCTTTTTGGTTGATGGGATAATCAAGTAGTAATAAAATTACATAAAAAAATTAAAGATTTCTTATGTAAACAAAACACTTATAGTATTTCCGTTACCAAATTAAGGTCTGTAACTGCTCTAATGGTCATTAAGACTTGATTTTGATAATGAGAGGATCCAAGTCATTGGAGTCATTCTTAGGCACTTTTGAATTCAACATAACTCAAACAATCAATCTACTCACTTATGACGCCTTTGATTAAGATATGAAAAACAAAAAATATTTTGGCTAAAATAATATAATGAGATAGACAGGAACATGGTCAGAGGACTACAGAGGGGTAGAGTTGTATCAGGCTCTAAAGTGAAAAGTGCCGATAAAAAGAACAAATATATTCGAGATGTAAGCTAGGGCGATTGCTAGTTTCATCACTCCCACCCACCCACTCACTGTTTTTCTGTGACTTAAATTTGTGTATTTTCTCATTTGAAATTGCCAGGTTTCAATTTGTCTCTTTTTCTACCTTTTCTATTTAGAGACCAAGGCATACGGGTCGTAAGTAAAGAATTCTGACGGTGTTCGTGGTCGCTTGTTCGCGACAGGGCTTCGCACAAGCTTATTACTATTCGGGATGTAGGTAGTGGTCGGCGACGAATATAGGCCGCTCACCGCGGCGGTTGAAAGGCTTAATTGAAAATAAACCGATTTGTATTTATATGCATATAGGACGTGCAGAGGGCCCATCTGACCTTTGTTCGAATGCCTCCTATTTCAAATTGCAAAATAATTTTCAGTTTGAACCATATCTTGAGGAGAAAGAAAAACTCTGCAAACAGAAACACTGCAGTATATTTTTACTATCTTTTAAAATATAAAATTCACTTGTGACTTCATGTCCCCTGAGATTCACCCAACTCAACATTTAAAATGATATTCAAAATCTGCCGCCTTTTCCTGAAATTTTTTGTCCCTATTCCTATCCTACTGTGCCTAAAGAAAAATAATAACAAAAAAAGTCTTGATGATTATGCCTCTTACCTGCATTAAAAGTGAAGCATGATATTAAAGTTGCTTTCCAGTTTTCTTTGAACTCCCTTGACGACGGGTTTCTTTTGATCTAGATTTATGAGGATGATTATACGATCTGGGCTCATAAGCATGATGATTCACTTCCCCCTTCAACACACACACACACATAATTCTGTTTTTCCCTTTCTATCAAAACTCATATTAATGTACAGGAATAACTTACTTACACAGAATTAATTTAATGGAAAGCATATTTTTATTGTGAGAGCGCAGGTGTTCGATATGTTCAAACAACACGATGTGGAAGCGGGGCTCGATTCCTTTTTCCATTAGAATAAGTGGGAAGGATAATTCCCATTGCCTAAAAAAGGTACAATTAAAGAAAAAGTTATTTTCTTGCAATTTTTCCCTTTTCTATTTTTCTTGTTTGTTTAATTCAGACTCAAAAGTTTTAAACAATATACTTAAAACTTCTTTTCAGAATTCAAAATAGAGACACCTGTTGGTTTCGTGTGGTAAAATAATGTATGGTACATTGTATTGTTCTCAGATTCAAAGCCACTTGCTTGTCTTTTGATGGGTGAACTTGGTTGGTTCGAACAAGATCTTGCTGGGTTCGAACCCAGTCAGGCATGGATGTGTAGAGTGTCAGATTCCATTTTAAGTGACAATCCCAGTTTGTTCAGCTCCTGTGTGCAAGAGATGACCGTAAGAATGTCTAACCAACAATTCAATCCCAGATTCTTTGAAAATTACTTTTATGATTAGCTGCATATTTCTAGCCAGAAGAAGTTATCTTTAATTTTTAAAATCTTTAATTTTCAGATTTATGTGTAAATCTTTTCTGTTTGATACTTCGATTGAATTGATTCATTCGTAGATTGAATTGATTGATTGCTCTGATATAATCTCATGGATCTCAAGATGCTAGTGAAAATGACATATTGTTCTATGAATTTGTTCAAGGAATGTCTCATTAAGCCAAAGTAATATAAAATGATAAATCTCAGCCTCAGGTGCATTCGGATCTGGCTTTGCGCATTCTTATCCACATTTGTGAACTTCTACGTGCGATAGATTTACCTGATCACCGCCATCTAACTAACAGGCAAACAAGCAGAAGACATACGGACAACACCCTTTCTTGTAATTAATTTAAATATTTTAGTATAAAAAAATAAGAGTACTTTTACTGATGGGTGTTTATTATATTTTATAATGAACATAACAAACATTTTATGGTATTTAACTTCTTCGCTACTAGTATCGTTGACCCACAATTTATAAACAAAAATTTCGTTTAAATTAATTTCAAAAATTCTGCGATTGTAAAAAGGAAAATTTTTTAATTTACTTCTATTAGTTTTCAAGGATTCTATGAACCATTTACGTCACAAATACATGAATCTCGTCGTGAAACCGTTAATCTGCCATTCATGGCAACATCATAGAAATTTGCATTGAAAAGCTATGCTCCCCCTCTGTGAATTATGCCGATGAACTTTTTATTTCTCTACTAGTACACCCGACCGACTTTTAATGGGTACGCAATATTATATAGAAAATATGTAGATTAAAAACATCGCTAATTTGTAAATTTATGTAACCCTGTTTATTGTAAGAATTTATACTTTGACATGAAAATCTTTCCAAACGAACCTCGTATGGGAGTCTTCCACAGTATTTATATTTTTTTTAAACAGAATGTGTCTTTTTAAAGTAGGTCATTTTTTAGTTGAAATTTTTAATCTTAATACCAAAAAACAAATCACACACTGCTTAACAAACATATATTCAGCTTTTAAAAAAACTTTGGTTTTAAACAATATTAACACGTTGACTGTCAAGCAAAAACTGCTAATATTCACCAGGGTGCCAATTTTTTTGTGTAATTTGAATTTTAGCAACATAAAAGTATATATAAAATCAATATTTTTCAATGGGACTCATTTTGAAACACATAGGGAGATTTTCATCCGGGCTATCAAAAAGGACAACTAAAGCACCACACGAGCAGGCCCGTAGCTAAGGGGATGCTATGGGCGGCTCAGCCCCCCCTGAAAATATTTTGAGCTCCCTTGGAAAAAATTCCAAGGTCACTAAATGAATTTCTGTTCCAAAAATTCAAATGAAATCCTGTTCAAAAATCGAATTTAATTTTAAGACCCTTCCGCAGTTTTGCAGAATTACTAAATTATACCTAAAGTAAGTGTTTCAACACTCCCCATCCTATTTGTACATATGAAGCTAACATGATATTTAATTTTGAACCAGTTATACACTCAAAATTTTTATCATGATATACTTATAAAATGAAGTTATTACAACAATTTAATAAGAAACATAGACCTACAATGAGATATGCACTAATTTATCTTTCTGCATCAGAGAGAGAGAAAAAAATAAAGTTATGAACCCCTACATTCTCTTGAGCAACCCCCCCCCCCATATTGTTCACTTTTAGCTATGGCCCTGCCTACGAAAATTAGTTAAATACTTCCATGAGTGGCCATGGCTATTTTATTTGATAGCGAGATAAATTTGTCATTTATCACTAAAATCACTTATTAAGATTTATGTTTCTACTCTGCAATCTTTTAAATTGGAAACAAATTAAATATATGAAAGGGTGATCTTGGGAGATTATTGCTTTAGATTTTCTTTTCTATATTTTTAATTTCTCTATTACTTTAGATTAGAATTTTTTTTAAATTTTATTATTTTTTCACAAATTGTAAAATGAGTTTTGGGGAAAATATTTCATTTTGCAAAAAGCTTAGTTCATGCAATCGGCACACATGTAAATTTGCATAAATCATGTATATCTAACACATCGTAAGGAGCCCAACAGTCCAGCTCTATTACTATTTTCATGTCACTCGTACTGTTTCTGATAGCCAAGGCCTGATGTGTTGAAACACCATGGCTATCATATCTGATAGCCTTAGTCCATAGGGCAAGCGAGCATACACGTTCAGTTTCGTTTACCATGTCACGCAACTAAGTGATTTTTTGAAAATGAGTCTGTCTTGATATGTATTTTTTAAATTTACAATATTCCCCAACCAAAATGTGCACATTAATTTTTAATTCTTAACGAAAAACATACATTTGGAGTTCATATTATACGATAATTTGTGTTAAATAAAACTCCAAGAGATGGTGCTGGAAATACATTTTATTGTTTCAGTATAAAAAATTAAGGATTATTTAAAACATTAAAGGATTTTTTATTTATTTTTTATTTATTTTTTTTTTTTTTTTTGGCACCATGTGAAAATAATTTTTACAAATAAAAGGAAAAGGATTTTTAAACAACGTCTGTTTTTTTCTTTAATCGATCATTTGATCTGTTTGTAAACATATAATGGCAGTCGCCATGACATGTTGCATGTATGTAAGTCTCAAAAAACCCCAATCCAAATCCAAAGCATGTTGCATGTATCCCGTTGAAAAGTTTTTCAGAACCGAGTTTGAATAAATTTTTCTTTAACGTTCTCTGCTTTCAATAGTTTGAAATTTTTTGTCTCATTTTCAATAAAATTTATTCGAAATTTATACAGATTTTGTAATTTTTCGAAAACTTTATGCAATTTTTGTTGCTTTTTCGCGCTTCGCAGCAATATTTCGATATTTTAAAAATAAATTTGGTTATAGTATTTTTTTTCTAAAGTAGAAAAATTTGTCCTCAGCCATTTTAGAAACTTTCGATTTTTAACCATTTTTTCCGCATTTTTTTTTATTTAGAAAAATAATAATTATTATAAATATAACATACACCATATATTTAAATATATAAACTAAATGAAGCATTTGTAAAGCACACAGATTTTATGCTACTAAAACACGTAAACTTTTGAATTATTTTTGTTATTTAAAATTAATGTGGCAAAAGAAATTTGAAAAATGGAATATTTTAAAATATACTCCATGTGACATTAATAATGCAATAATGTATGTTTAAATCATAATAAAAAAATTCCAAAGAATTATCTGATTACATTTTTATTTGAATTATTACACAGGTTTATTTACTTGATACATTAAAAAAAAAGAAATAAAAGAACAATTAAAAGAAACACGAAATCCTAGACTAGAAAAATATGTTGAATAAAATTCAAAATGTGCTCCCATAAAAAAAATTTCACATACAGAATATTAATTTTAAAGAATTATCAGATTGCATCTAAATACTTTTTTAAAATAAAACTTAGAATGTAGCATATCTATCACTTCTCAAAGTATCTTAGCAATTCTTTATTTTTTGCCGTGTATAGCACTTTTCCCTATATGATATAAAGGTGTCCCTTAAATCTTTCACCATTGAATTTTTTCATTATTATTATTGTTATTATTATTGCCGTAAAATTTAGTGGCTTTTCTCATGCATGTTTATCTACCATTTAAAAAGTAAGGTTAAATACAAAGTAAATACTTTAATACCACAAGTAAAGCATTCAACTAGCTTTTATGGACTGTTGCAAACTTTTATTTATTTATATATTTTTTCTTTTCAAAAAAAAAAAAGGGTCCAACTATTTCTTTTTTTTCATTTATTTTAATCTACCATTGAAGAGTAAGATTAAATAATGGCAAATAACTTAATTTAAAAATTAAAATTATAGTTGTATTATTGCGATATTACTGAATATTGTGATTTTTTTTTTTCTTTTTGCTTGTAAAAATATTATGTGCAAATTTTCTGCGGAGAACACTGTATTTTTCTCATCTGTGCGTATTTTGCATTTAAAATGTAAGATTAAATTAATACAAATATTTTAATATAAAAATAGAAACATAGTACTCTTTTTCGAACATGACAATAAATTGACATTTAAAACTTATAACATACATTTAAAAAGATTAAAATATATTGCATTTAAAAACGAATCTCGCAATAAATTTACATTTGTATGTTAAAAAAAAAAAAAAAAAAAAAAAAAAAAAAAGAAAAAAAAAACATGTGCAACTACATTGTGAGAAACAGTGTATTTTTCTCATCTATTTGCATCTATCATAA
Organism: Maratus speculifer; assembly: GCA_964019185.1. NCBI lineage: Eukaryota > Metazoa > Arthropoda > Arachnida > Araneae > Salticidae > Maratus > Maratus speculifer. Next base: position 2,997,821 of record CAXHSM010000846.1, read on the forward strand.
AAAGTAAGAGTAAGCAAGAAAAAAAAATTTAATGCAAAAGTTAAAAACTTTAAAATAGTTTTTTTCGAATACTGCAATAATACTAAGTTTATTGCTTGTAAGATTGGATAAATGCAAATATTTCAATAAAAATGTTAAGGGCATTAAAATAGTTTGTTTCAAATATTATAATAAATCTTTTTTTTTTCTTTTTTGCTTCTAAAAAAAGTATGTGCAACTGTTTTGTGGGGAACAATCTGTTTTTCTCATCTATATGCATATATTTTATTTAAAAAGTAAGATTAAATTATTGTTAAGTATTTTAATATCAGAATTGCAATAAATCTAATTTTATGCTAATAATAAAAAGAACATGTGCAACTGATTTTTGGAGAAACATTGTATTTTTCTCAAGTATGCGCATCTGCTATTCAAAAAGAAAGAGTAAATGCATACAAGTGTTTTAATATAAAAATTAAGAGCTTATAAAGCTTTTTACATATATTGCAATAATAAACCTACATTTTTTGTTTGTAAAAAAATATGTGCAGCTGTTTTGTAGGGAACAGTGCATTATTCTCACTAATGCATATATTCTACTTTAAAAGCAAGATCAAATGAAATTAAATATTTAAATATAAAAATTAAAAAGATTAAAGTACATTTTTTAGAACATTGCAATAAATTTAAGTTTTTTGATTTAAAAAAAAATATTTTGGCTAGAAGTGCAATTATTTTTTGGGGAATATTGCCTTTTTCTCATGTATGTAATCTACTTTTTAAAAAGTCAGTTTAGATGGGTACAAATATTTTAATATAAAAATCTTTAACCCTTTTTTTTAAGTTTTGCATTAAAAATACTTTTTTGCTTGTAGAAAAAATTATGTGCAACTATTTTGTGGGGGACAATGTAGCTTTCTCATCTATCCATATATTCTATTTAAAAAGTAAGATTAAATGATTGTAAATATTTTAATATAAAACTTAAATCTTAGTACATTTTTTGGAATGCTACAATAAATTTACTTTTTTGCTTGTAAAAAAACTATGTGCAACTATTTTTGGGGAACATTGTATTATTCTCATGCATGTACATCTACTATTTAAAAAGACAGATTAAATAAATACAAATATTCAAATTTAATAATTAAAAGCATTAAAATGGCTTTTTTTTTCAAATGTTGCAATAGATCTACGTTTTCTGCTTGTAAAAAAATTATGTGCAACTATTTTTGGGGGAACATTGCATTTTTCTCATCTACGTGTGTCTAGAGTTATAAAAAATACACATTTTCTTAGTTGCCAGACTTGGCAAACAAAACTTACTTTCTAAGCACTTTTTTGCCTGTCCCTCACAGACTACCAGTTTTCTAACGGAAACATCACTGGCTATCACATATGATAGCCATAGCAGTCAAAGTGTTATTATTTAACCTCAAATCAAATTCATTTCAAGAATTCATTGAATTGATTCATAATCCGAATTGGGAACATTGGTTATTTCCGGTTGACTCTTTCGGGTGGTCCTTGGTCATTTCTGTACATTTCTCCATTACAGATAGGAATGTAACTTCTATTTCAAAAAACCATTTTTATGATTGGTCATTTTCCTGTGGTCACTAGTCACATTATGATTTTTTGCACATTTCTGCATTACTGATTTGAGTGTAACTTCTATTTCAAAAAATCAAACCATCTTTCTACTATTCCTGCAATTTTTTCAAGTCTATTTTGACGAAATTTAATTTTACTGAATTTTTAATTTTATGTTCCCAATTCGAAATATTGGCCTGTAAAAGGTTAAGAGGTCACTTCATTCAAATAAAAAGATCCGTTTGCCTATGGAAAAAATAGTAATATATCTCGAAAACATATTAATATTTTTAAATGATTTTTGTTTGCATTCGATATCTGAGATCGATCTGTATGCAGGCCGCTGTTTACTTTTTTGATTTTGTTTACTGATATTTTTTATGAGAATGCTCTCATTTTCAGAACCGGTTTGGAAAGCAAAAGCTCCCTCATAAAAAATATCTGCAACCGAAATCTAAAAAGTAAAAAACGGCCTGCATTTAGATCAACCTCAGCTGTCCAATGCAAAAAAAAAAAAAAAAAAAAAATCATTTAAAATTATTCAAATGCAATCGATATATATTTATAAATTTCTTCCATTAGATTAGCATAGTTATTAGTAAAAGGGTCTTTTCATTTGACTGAAATACCCCCTTAAACTAAAAAGTATGTTGATCCATGCAAAACGAATGCGCTAATATGTAAGATTGAATATGTCAACATTTATTGAGAAACATCGAAATCACTGGCGATAAATTTATAAATAAGCTAAATACTTTTTAGCTTATTTATGTCAACATTTATTTTTTTATTATCAAAAAAGAAACAAAACTATGAATGAAATGCAATATTTTTTTATTTATTACAAAATGCTAAAATATAAAAAGTAATAATATAGTAAATGCAATGACATACACAAGGTTCATACTCGATTTTTGAAATAAAAATATTGGAGATTTCTATGTATTGTCTATTTGGTATGAGACAATGTTTTCTTAAGTTATGGTTCCTTTGGAAAACACAATACACAAACGAACATTTTCTCTTGTTATCAATTACGAGATGCCTTTCTTGTTGACAAAGTCTAGAAAATCTTTTCGAAAACTTTTTAGAAATTTAAGGATTTTATCCTGTATGAATCAATGCCTATTATGAGAAAATCCCTTAGAACATACTTCACAAGTAAAAAGTTACTCTCCTGCATGTGTCAAGAGATGGATTCTCAAAGCACTGTTATCACGAAATCTCTTGGAACATATTTTACAAACAAATGGATTTTCTCCTGCATGAATGTTTTTTACATGTCTTGTTAGGTGACTATTCTGAGAAAATCGTTTGGTACATATTTCACAAACAAAGGGTTTTTCTCCTGTATGTGTCAAGAGATGTTTACCTAGATTACCATTACGAGAAAATCCCTTAGAGCATATTTCACAAACAAAAGGTTTTTCCCCTGTATGTATTAAAAGATGTCTTCTTAGATTACTATTTTCAGAAAATCCTTTGGAACATGTTTTACAAACAAAAAGTTTTTCACCTGTATGAGTCAAGAGATGTCTTCTTAGAGTGCTCTTCTCACTAAATCCTTTAAAACATACTTCACAAAAAAAGGGATTTCACCTGTATGTATCAACAGATGGCTTCTAAAATGACCATTCTGAGAAAATCCTTTGGAACATACTTCACAAAAAAAGGGTTTTTCACCTGTATGTGTCAAGAGATGGGTTCTTAGATCACCATTCCGAGAAAATCTCTTGGAACATAATTCACAAACAAAAGGTTTTTCACCTGTATGTGTCAAGAGATGGGATTTTAGATCACAATTTCGAGAAAAACTTTTGGGACATATTTCACAAACAAAAGGCTTTTCACCTGTATGCATCAAATAATGTTTTCTTAGAGTACTCTTATCAATAAATCCTTTGGAACATATTTCACAAACAAACGGTTTCTCTCCTGTATGCATCAACAGATGCTTCCTTAGAGAATAATTGTTAGAAAATGTTTTGGAGCATACTTCACAAATAAAAACTTTTTTTCCTGTATGAAAGAAGGATTGTTTTTCCTTATCCCCCTTTTGAGGAACATAGTGCTGTTTATTGGAGTTTTCTTCTGCAATCGATAGCATTTTGTTAAATGAATATGCTTGGATGATAACAGAAACTGCTTTGAATTATTAGTATGAAGAGATAGTAGCCATTTTCATCAAAGGACACTTATTGATGTGCAGCAAAACTGTTTTATCGACCACTAAATATAAAAAAAAAAAAGAAAAATACTAAACAAGACTTTTATAAATAAACTGCACAAAGATTTAACTCTGATTTAAGAAGTTGATTTTGCAATTTTCTTTTCCTTAATTAGTACAAAATTAATGCATGAAATTACGCATTCTTTGGTATGATTATCTCGAGATTTCTTTTTTAAGAATGCAGGTCTGTATTAGGGATGGGACGAATAGGGATTTGGCCGAATAGCCGAATACCAACTTTTTTTCCAGTAAAGAAAATAAATTTTGATTATATATAATTTAAAAATAGGGGTTCATTAACAATTTTTATTCTTAATTGTGCTTTTAAATGTATTTTTTATTTTGAAAAACTTATTTTAACAAAAAAGAATTATGAAATTGCATTATATTCTTTTACCCTAATGTACATCAAATTGATTTTCAGTAAGTCCATCAAATTGATTTTCAGTAAGTCAGGATGGTGAGATATTTCCATTTAAAATATGAAGAATGTACTTCACTTTTACTATCAAATGATTCTTTTACCCTTTCTTCCATGCAAAATTAATATTCTCAATCTCTCTCTCTCTCAGAACTCACGAGGACATATTTTCAGAAATAATCTTTAATGAAGTAAATATGATCATTTAGAGTTTGAGTCCCTAATGTAAGCAAATTCGTCAGAATGAGACTTTTCTGAAATCAGTTGTCAAGCTTTAAATTACAAATTACGTTAAAGCAAAGGGTTATGCTTAAAGTAGAATTCATATTTTAACAAAATCTTCGACATTTGAATCGGCACACACAATGTTCCAGTTATTCAACGAGCATTAAAAGGATAAATAGAAATTGATAACAACATAAATGAAGGAAGATGTAAAATATATACAAAATAATGTTACATATTTAAGTCAGTAAATCTGCAAATAATTATTTAAAAGTAAAAATTATAGAATAAAAAAATAATTTTGTTCAGTATTTAGAATTTAAAATCTCAATAACTGTATAATTTGTAAGTAAGAATGAGAAGGACTTCAAAAACGAAGTAGTCAATTTGAATTAGAGAAAAAAATTGCAAGAAATAAAATTCTTTAAATCCTAAATGTATTTGGCAAAATATCTTTCACCATTCGGCGAGATATCTCTAAATATTCGGCCGAAATATTCGGTCAATAAGCCTTCAATATTCGGCCAACCGAATATTCGACAAAAGAGCCGAATAGGCTGAATACCGAATAGTGGCCGAATATTCGTCCCATCCCTAGTATGTATGTCTGGGTATGCATGCGGCACAGTACACTGCCATACCTCATAATTGCGCTGTGCCATAGCCGGACTGATAAAAGCTGAAAATTTATTTTATTGAGCACTTGTAAATTTATTTTTTACTATCTTTACAAAAAGAAAGTATTATATTAATTGGATTTTAGAATTCCAGTTTTCGACGGATTTACGCATTTTAGAGGCCTGGGATTCCCAAAAACATGTTCTTACAAAATTTATGTCTGTGAATTTGTGATTGTCTGTCTGTATGAGGCAAAAATTTTGTGAGTGTTCTATCTCAAGAACTAATGCACGAAATTTAATAAAATTTTATGTTCAACAAGTTCCTGAAATAGACTCATGTTTAGTAGCTTTTGGCGTAAATTGCTCAACAACAATACTGCTATGCTACTTTTTTCACGATTTCCACTAGCTATATCTCAAGAAATAATGATCAGATTTTCATAGCACTTAAGATTCCATTAGTCCTTGATATAATAGGGTTCTGATTTTGCTTTGTTTTAAATTTTTCAATAGGTGGCGCCATTATGTGGCATTATTCATGATTTTACAGTGACTGTATCTCATGAACTAAGAAGATTCAGCTAGTCCCTAATATAAATTAGTATTTTTTTTTATTTTTTTGAAGTAAATCACTCAACAGGTAGCAATCACACAACAGCTGCGATAAGCATTATTCATGCCTATCACAATAACTATATAAGAAAATGATGCATGAGTTTGCATGAAACTGCAGATTCAATAAATCTCTGATATAAATTAGTATAATTTAGTTTTCAGAGCAAATTGATCAATAGGTGTATTTGCTATGCAGCAATATTCACGATTATTGCAAAAGATCTATCTCAAAAACAAATACACAAATGTTTGGAAAATTTCAGATTCATTTAGTCCATAATATAAAATTAATATTTTTTAGTTTTTAGAATAAATCGCTCATCAGGTAGCACTGTTATACGATATTGTTCATGATTATTAATATAGCTCTATCACAAGAACAGGAATAGATACAAGAATTTTCACCAAACTTTAAGTTCAGTTAGTCCCCAACATAAATTAGTATTCTTTATTTTTTGGAGTAAATCGCTGAACAGGTGGCGCTTCTGCCCAGTTTTTTAACCATTTCAGCAATGATTCTATCTCAAATACTAATAAACAGATTTTCATCAAATTTCAGATTCAGTTTGAACTTGAAATAAGTTGTTGCAGATTAGATTTTGGTGTAAATTATCTAACCGGCAATGCTGCTACATTCCATTTTTATGGAAATATTAATGTGTATGGGATAAAAGAAAGTTTTAGGTTGCCACATCTGACTAGTTTTAAGTACTGTGGCACCTTAATTTTTAAACACAATTGGTACCAAAGAACTGTTAGTAAATCTAATCAGAGTTTATCGTAATACACGGGGTGTCTCACTTAAATCTGTAAAGCATCAAAATTTTATTTAAAAAAATTAATAGACATACAAAAAAAATGAGTTACAACACTAGATAGAATAACTCACAAGGTTTTTTTTTTTTTTTTCTACAGTATAATTTTAGTCATAAAAAGAAAATATGGTGCTACACAACACATCAAAGTTATTCTACAAACTGAAAATGAAATGTTCATTTACTAAAATCGGTGATGCTGCTATGTTTCATTTTTCTGGAAATATTATTGTGTATGAAAATATTAAGGTGTATAAGATAAAAGAAAGTTTTAGGTTTGCCACATCTGTCTAGTTTTTTAACATAAATTATGCCTACTTGTTCAAGATTTTCCCAAAAGATATCCAAAGAAGATTTTTACCCATTTGCTACTCATATATTCATGCTGCGATAAGCATTATTCATGCCTATCACAATAACTATATCAGAAAATGATGCATGAGTTTGCATGAAACTGCAGATTCAATAAATCTCTGATATAAATTAGTATAATTTAGTTTTCAGAGCAAATTGATCAATAGGTGTATTTGCTATGCAGCAATATTCACTATTATTGCAAAAGATCTATCTCAAAAACAAATACACAAATGTTTGGAAAATTTCAGATTCATTTAGTCCATAATATAAAATTAATATTTTTTAGTTTTTAGAATAAATCGCTCATCAGGTAGCACTGTTATACGATATTGTTCATGATTATTAATATAGCTCTATCTCAAGAACAGGAATAGATACAAGAATTTTCACCAAACTTTAAGTTCAGTTAGTCCCCAACATAAATTAGTATTCTTTATTTTTTGGAGTAAATCGCTGAACAGGTGGCGCTTCTGCCCAGTTTTTTAACCATTTCAGCAATGATTCTATCTCAAATACTAATAAACAGATTTTCATCAAATTTCAGATTCAGTTTGAACTTGAAATAAGTTGTTGCAGATTAGATTTTGGTGTAAATTATCTAACCGGCAATGCTGCTACATTCCATTTTTATGGAAATATTAATGTGTATGGGATAAAAGAAAGTTTTAGGTTGCCACATCTGACTAGTTTTAAGTACTGTGGCACCTTAATTTTTAAACACAATTGGTACCAAAGAACTGTTAGTAAATCTAATCAGAGTTTATCGTAATACACGGGGTGTCTCACTTAAATCTGTAAAGCATCAAAATTTTATTTAAAAAAATTAATAGACATACAACAAAAATGAGTTACAACACTAGATAGAATAACTCACAAGGTTTTTTTTTTTCTACAGTATAATTTTAGTCATAAAAAGAAAATATGGTGCTACACAACACATCAAAGTTATTCTACAAACTGAAAATGAAATGTTCATTTACTAAAATCGGTGATGCTGCTATGTTTCATTTTTCTGGAAATATTATTGTGTATGAAAATATTAAGGTGTATAAGATAAAAGAAAGTTTTAGGTTTGCCACATCTGTCTAGTTTTTTAACATAAATTATGCCTACTTGTTCAAGATTTTCCCAAAAGATATCCAAAGAAGATTTTTACCCATTTGCTACTCATATATTCATCCCTAATTCAATTTTACATCCCTTTCTTATACTCATTCTTATTGTCAAGCATAGGAGTTATACATTTCTTTTTCCTTTTTAATAATTTTTTTTAAACTTTTTAAAGCTATTTTGTTGAGCTGAATTTTATACATTTTGAATTCCTTCCTTGTAAAAGTTGCCTTGCAAACCAGCACAGCAAATCAATTTCCTCCAAAGTAGAGTTCTATATTGGTTTTAATAAGGTTCAGAGTAAATACAGTAGACTCTCTCAAATCCACACTCCTAAAATCCACAACTCTCTAAAATCCACACATATTTTATGGATGCAAACAATGAAATATTGTGTTCAGATGTTGGTGCAAAATTTGACTTTTCTAGTCTTACATCAATTCCATATATTTTTTAATTTGTAATTTTTGTTAAAGTTATTGAATTCATGCTTTTCAATGAAGAAAGAATAATTTATTTCTGAAAAAAATCAAGATATTGCTGATACAGTTGGTAAACACAATCTTACCAAATGTATTTATGTATTAATGAAGCTTTTTTTGCTATTAAATCTGGTTAAATCTGAAATAAAGCTTCATTATTTTATGATCCTGATGTGAATTAGTAATGTACCTTTATGAGGCAAGTTTCAGTGAATAATTTAGGAAAAACACATTTCATCTTTATAATGAATATTTAATTGTACATTATGGATTATTAACTTGACCTTTGCTTTTAGTATTTTAATCATTCAAAAATTTATCTAAATTTTTATCATTTTAGTTTATTACTTATTTTAATATTTTAGTATATTGTAAGCATTCAATATACTTTTGATTTCATTATTAATTACATTCAAATTACTTTAAAAAAATAAACAAAATAATGACCAGAAATCCACAAAATTCTAAAATCCGTACAACCTCTGGTCCCAAGCTCAGCTGATTTGAGGATCATACTAATCAGAGTTTATCTACTATACCTGTTTTAACAGTCAAACTGTAAAAGTGGTCAAAGAAATAAAAAACTATTTTTTTCAAATGATACATTTAGTGCAACATTTTATTAAAAAAGTCAAATACTTTTCTTTATAAGAAATATTAATTTTCTTTATCATTATTTATATTTAGTATTGCATCTTAATTATTTACTTTATTTTAATATTTTTCTAAAAATTTATTTTACTTAACTTTTTTTGTAATAATTACTTCTTTTTAACTATTTATTTATTTAAATATTTTACTTAATTATTTTAATTTTTCAATTCATTATAATGCTTAACCACCAATTAAATTAATGTTTTAAAAATGTAAACAAATCAATGAACAGAAATCCACAAAATTCTAAAATCTGCACAACCCCTGATCCCAAGCTTTGCTGATTCAGGGAATCTACTGTATATGGAATTGATGTAAAACTGAAAAAGTCAAATTTTGTTCTTATATCTGAACTGTTTCATTGTTTACATCTATAAATTATATGTAGATCTTAGAGAGTTGTGCATTTGAAGGAGTCTACTGTAATACAAAGAAGAAAAAATAACAAATAATATAAGAGATTTTTAAAAATATAAGGGTTATTCTCTGCAATAGTGCAAAAAGTGGTTCCCAGCCATATAAATGCTCTAAATTTCATTTTATTTTTACTTATTTATACTTTTATTAGAAGGTCTAAAGTTTGTTTATTAGGGGCAGGGCGTAAAATTTAAAAATAAACAAATTTAATATTTAAAAATGTAAGCTATATCATGCAAATATCATTCCCTCACCTCTCCCCTACCCATACTACCATACTTTACTGCCTGATTTTTTTCATTCAGAAATAAAAATAATTAAAAACAACCTAAGCAAAATAAAGTTCTTAATTGGTACCTTACAAAAAATAATAAAAAAAATATTTTTTACTATAATTATGTAGTCTACTCAATCAATTATATGTCTCCCCATGTTAGACCCTCATTCCCTCACACCTTGCTATTATCGCAAATATCCAATCACTAAAGATGAGCAGCAGTCTAGCATTCTTCACAGAGAGGAAGCTAATTTGAGTACTTGTCAGTCCAGCAACATAAATTGTTGGTATAAGTTTTTGTTAATTTTCTAGAAATTTTTTTCAATCAGAAAATCGGGGAGTATTTTTATTAGCAGTCATTCCCTCACACAGAATGCTAAATTTTTAGCAATTTTCAAAATTTTTAATTTTATCATACGTTATATATTATGTGTTCTTCTTTAAGGAATCAGTTCGTTTTTTTCCACAATTTTGCATTTTTCATGACAATTAGTAAAAGCATCTTAATTTCATCATTCCCTCACATTTATTGTTATGAGTTAATGATAAAGTGAATGGGGAATATGTACATTTGTTTAAAATTTTATAACGATTTCTGTTGCTATTAAAATCTTCAACAATTGAAAAATTACTAGCAATTTATCCAATTTTTATGAAAATTTACCTATGTAACATTCAAATCAGACTGCTTGGTTAAATTTGCAGTATTGTAGAGAATAACCCATAACAGTATAATTCTAAAACCATAATTTAACACACATTCACTAAGTGCTTAGCATCCCATTCAAAACTTGTAGTAATGCAATAAACGAATGTATTTTAAAAAATAAAAGTTGAGTGTATGAGTAATATTGACACAATGCTTGGCACAGTTATATGTGACACAGATTAGACAATATAGAAGTACAATTTTTTTGTTTTGATTTATTTTTAAATTTTAAATATCTTAAAATAAATGATAAGCAATACATTAAGTTACAAGATCTAAATAATACAATAAGTACAAAAAAAAAGTGAAAAAGTCTTAGCATTTGTGAGTAGGAATATCTTGTTATAAGATTAATAAAAATATATTAAATCTGTGATTTTTGACGTGATTGATTCAGTGAATAAATACAAAAATTAAAATGTTAACTAACTTCTGTTTTATGCAAGGTTAAAATTACCATATGAAATGGAAGACTTTAAAATTATCAATAATTGGTACTGAATTGATAACAAAGTATAACTTAGCAAAGTTCAGGCATATAAAAATGTCTAATGGTGTGTGGTAATATGAGAAGCGGCAAAATAAACAAGCACCTCACTGAGTTCACACCTGAAATTTTAGAATTAGTTAAAACTTGATTTGCATATTTAAATGAAAAAAATGATTAAAATTTGCAATGTCCTATCTTGACAGAAAACATAATTTTAACAGTTGTCTTGTAAGTTTACCTTTAATCCATTACCATTAACTGCACCTAATCCACCATGTTATCATATCTTTGGGTGCAACATTTTTTCAACAGGAAATTTTACTTAATAAATACAATGAAATAAGTATGACATAGAAACAAGATAATAATAATATACAATTTTTTGTTTGTTCCAACTGAAAACGAAACCAAAACAGAATGTTACATGATATTAAATAATTTGTGTCTCATAAGGAATAAATATTTTGATACTTACATATTAACGCCACCACAGCAGAATTTGTATTAATGTGCCAATAAAGAGCAATCTTGTTTATCTCACGCTTACAAAAAAAAAAAAAAAAAAAAAAAAAAAAAATATTGTGTCAAAAGTGAGCAAATTAAAGGCATTAAAGCACTAAATAATGGCATCAAAAATAAGTAGAAAAAGGCACTAAAAAAGCTTGGTACATTAGCACAACTTCTGCTGCAGTGGCGTTAATACGTAAGTACCAATATTTTTTGGCTGTCTTTATTGCTAACATATAAAATTAAATATGCAATTGCAAGGAAAATAAAAGCTTGTAAGTAGTGAAATTGCTGGTAAAGTGTATTTTCCTTACATGAAAATAGACAAGTGCCATTTTTTTTTAAATGTAAGAAAACTATAAAAAACATGTTTTTCTTTATATCAGTGCAACCATAGCACTTATTAGCAATGGATTTAATATTATGAAGATATAGAAATTTTAGATTAAAATCAATTCAAGACTGGTTTCTTAAAGCTTTAGTATATTATGTAAATAATGATAAAATTTATATAAGACTTCAGTATATTATTAATTATATAAAAAATATTTACATTCTATAGAACATAATAAACCGAGATTCATTCTATGAGCATTACAATGTTTTAAATTTAAACGTTAAAAAAATCTAGCCAATTCGTTGTTTTGAAATTTAAATAGAAATAATCTTCCCCAAACTTATTACAAATAAATAAGTTAAATATTTTAATTATGCTTTAGATGACAATCCACAAAATGAAAGTTGCAATAGATGAAATTTCGTACACTCAGGTTAAAAAACCGCAGATTGTATAATTTCATTTTAAGAGTAACCAAAGAAACTGTGTTAGTCAACTTATTTTAGTAAAAAGTGGGAAATAAATAAGTTTATGCTTTAAAAGTTACCTAATATTATTTTGAAGGGGGTTTCTTTGAGAACTATAGCGGCAGGCTATTATCTTAAATGATCCAAAATCAACAAAATTAATAATCTAGTCAAAAATGAATTAGTTAATATCAGAAGCAGGGTAGGACACAAGACATGACGCCATTGCAAGAATGAATTGTTGATTTTTACATGATGCCTTGAAAATGATATTCGAAAATGAGCTGTATCAAGAATGATTCCTTCTAATGCAGTTAATAAATTATATACAGGGTGTCCGAAAAGTCTGGAAACGGTCGAATAACTCGAAAAATACATATGAGATTGAAAAACGTAAATATACGTGTTAAATATTTTTAAATAAGCTACTCAGTGATACCAAATTTGACCTTCGTAACCGACCCCCTGGGGGTCATAGGGGGTCCAACTTTGAAATCTTAAATTATAACCCCCATTTTTTATTGCAGATTCGGATTCTACGGACAAAAATACGTAACTTTTGTATTTGATGTTTATTTCGAATCCTCGTTTATCACGGTGTAATTGTGCATATTAAATCGATACATATTTCGGTTTTGCCAATGGGATTTTCCCTAATCGAAACTAATTGGGGAGAATTTATGACATCAAATTCCTCGTCTTTTGCAATAATAGCGTTTCCTGAAAATTATCCGTGCCGATTATTTCGGTAGTGCTCAAGGAGCTTAAACCATGGAGAAGCCGTTGTTCCGCGTTTTTGAAGCTAAGGACCACGCCCCCTCATACACCCAAAACATTGGATCTCCTAATAGGAAACTGTGTAAATTTTCAAATTCAAAAGCGCCTTATTTAGATATTTTTTCTCATTTTCCGTATTTTTCTTTAGTTTAATCTAAAGCTATAGCTTTAAGCATAACTTTTATTTTTGTTCTAAGATGTTTTCACTCTTTTTTTTTTTTAAAATAATCAATATTCTTTTACGCAAGTGTTGGTGGTTGGACACAGATCGTAACGGAAAACCTTTTCTGTGTGAATAAAATTTGACCTTAAACTTAAGATATATAAATATTACTAAGCCTTTCTTTTAAAATGAAGAGATTGCTGAGATCTATAATACTTAAATAAATAAAAAAGATATACATATATATAATATTAAAATTTTTTTAGCCATTCTTTAATTTTAATATTTTGAGTAGCAGTACATATTTATAAGAAGGAGAAAGTGTCTATAAATTTGCCTAATTCTGTATTTTTCATTTCAAAAGTTTTTTTTTTTTGGCGGGGGGGGGGGGGGGGGTGATAGCCTTATTTAATAAAAATAAGCTTTGCAAAAGCAATATTTTCATAACAGAAATCGATCTATTAAGTTTGAAACATTTTTGCTCATATTGTAGGATATTTTTCTCATTATCTGTTTAAAGAAGAGAAATTTTAATATTTTTTAAAATCGCATTCTTACTTCTAATGTTTGTAGAATGAGTGAAAATTGTATTAAATCTAATGTTAGCCGTTTAATAAATATTAAGATTGATATGAAATAAAAGTAAAACTTAGTACATGCTGAAACAAAATACTTCTTCCTAGTAGTATAAAAAATAATTTTTTACAATAAAAAGATTAAACTTCAAATATAACCAGTTTTTTTTAAAAGTATAATCACAGCAGTGTTGTATTCAGGGGGTGGCCCGTGGGCGACATTACCCTCTGGAATTATCAAATGTAACCCTAGGAAATTTTAGATTTTGTGTTTTCTACGGTAAAAAAGTGTAATCCCCCCCCCCGGAACTCTTTTGTGCCCCCTTCCCTAGAGCCACAGAAGTCCCTCGCGGAGAAAAATGTCTGAATTCAACATTGTAATCATGGTAAAAAACATATTTTTTTCACCTGGTGTTTAAGAAGTATGTATAAAAAAATATCTGAAATTTTACGATAAAAAACAAGATAATATGTATAAACAATCTTCTATAAACATAAAATCATCGAAGAAACCTGATCCGGACTCTAAAATTATTTTTATTCAAAATTTTCCGAACTCATTTTTCAATGTTTCGCTGTGCGTTCTTCAATGTTTTGGGTGTATAAGGGGGCGTGGCAGGCTTCACTTTCCTAGCATTGCGCTGCGGAGCGTTGTCTCCTCCATTAGTTTAAGCTCCTTGGTAGTGCTACACAGTTAAAAATTTGATCCATTTGCTGTAGCGTCACTCCACAGCTTTTATAGAATTTCTCTTTCATGACCAATGAGAATGTTCCATAACACAGTAAAGTACACTGTAAAAAAAATGGACCCTTTTGTTGCATCGTCACTCCACCGCTTTTATAGAAAACGATTACTTTACTGTGTTATGGAGCATTCTCATTGGTCACAAAAGAGATATTCTATAATAGCTGTGGAGTGACGCTGCAGCAAATGGCTCAAATTTTTAACAGTGTAGCACTGTTGAAATAATCGCCACGGGTGATTTTCAGGAAACGCTATTCCTACAAAAGACGAGGAATTTGACGTCAAAAATTCTGCCCAATCAGTTTCGATCAGGGAAAATCCCGTTGGAAAAGCGGGAATATGTATCGATTTAATATGCTCGATTACACCGTGATAAACAAAGATTTGAAATAAACATCAAATACAAAAGTTACGTATTTTTGTCCGTAGAATCCGAATCTGCAATAAAAAATGGGGGTTATAATTTAAGATTTCAAAGTTGGACCCCCTCTGACCCCCAGAGGGTCGGTTTCGAAGGTCAAATTTGGTATCACAGAGTAGCTTATTTAAAAATACTTAACACGTATATTTACGTTTTTCAATCTCATATGTATTTCTCGAGTTATTCGGCCGTTTCCAGACTTTTCGGACACCCTGTATATTATTTATTAATAAAACTGCCGCAATGGTAATATGAATAATACATTTTTTATCTCTGGTTGTAACACTAGCTATCAGACAGCAGCTAAACGAAATAAGCTTTGCCAAAGAATTTATGCTTAATTTTCGAGAGTTACCCAAAATCAAACAGTGTCAAATTTTATAACCCAAAAAATGCTTTACTTTCAAATTTGCGAATTTTGACTATTAATTTTTTTTTTATAAAAAAATATTTTATTTTGTAAACTGAAATTAAATAGTGTCCGATTACATGTTCATGAATAAATTCGCTGTCGTGATTCATTCATTGTATTGGCGTCTGTACTTTTGTAATGAGTGTATTCAGTAAGAAAATCAATTCACTGATCTATCTTCTTTACTAAATTAAATTAATGGCAAGATATTTTTTTTTTTTTTTGGTTATTCTTCTATTAAAATTTTTACAACTTGTGATTTGATAGTATGATGACTCAAAATTTTATGTGTCCCGCCAACCTTCATATTTGCTGACAATTATTTACAGTCATTTAAAGTATTCCGTCCACAGATAAACCGAATGTTTGGCTTGTAATAGCAACTACCAAATAAGTAACTATCATAGACTATAAGTAAAGTACTCTATGAAAACTGTGATTTGAGTTATTACCTAAGAAAAATTTTTTAATTAAAATTTTTTAAATTTCATACTTGTGAACATATTTTCTTATATTGGAAAACAGATATTTTTAAATTAAAGAGATATTTTGAAGAATTATATTTGAAGAGAAATTTTAAAGACGTATATTGTATATTTATCAGAGAAAAAACAAAATAATAAATGATACATTTAATTCAAATGATGGTAACTTGCCAGGTATAACAGTGTCCTTACATATTATTCAGGTCATGTCAAGCAGAATTGCACCAAGCATGACCACAGTTATGCTCATTACATAAACTCTTAATTTATGACAGTTATATGCAGGGCCGTAGCTAGAAGTGAACAATAGGGGGGGGGGGAGCTCAAGAGATTTTAGGGGAAGCTCATAATTTTTTTTCTCTCTCTTTGGCACAGAAGGATAAATTAGCACATATTCACATTGTAGGTATTATGTTTCTTATTACATTGTTGTATTAACTTCATTTTATGATAAGAAAAGTATAGAATGATGAAAGTTTTGAGTGTATAACTGATGAAAAATTAATTATCTTATTAGCTTCCTATGTGCAAATGGAATGAGGGAGTGTTGAAACATTTATTTTGGATGCAATTTTGTAACCCTGCAAAACTGTGAAAGAGTCTCAAAACTAAATTAGATTTTTGAAGAGAATTTCATTTGAATTTTCGGAACAAAAATTCATTTAGTGACCTTAGAATCTTTTCCAGGGGGGGGGGGAAGCTAAAAATATTTTAGGAGGGGCTGAGCCGTTCATAGTACCCCTTTAGCTATGGCCCTGGTTATACGACTTAGCACAGCTAATAAGAACTATAATGAAATAATAATAATATTTAATATATATTATTTTTCATAGTTTATAAGGGTTTTTTAATAGCCCATTTGTTATACCTTTCTATTATATGGACACCAAGCCAAAATCTTTGCTAATGTTCAATTATTTCAATGCTGATCATGAAAAGAATTTTTATCATAAACCATGTAGAACATTGTGATTTGCTATTAATAAAATGTGAATCACATGACTGAATATTATCTAACCTTTATCTGAAAAAGTTTTTAATTTGCTGTTGTTTGAATTAAAAATACTTTTTTTAATATAAAGTTTTAATTAACCTTTACTGCTGATGCTGAGATGGATTTTACCTTTTGGCAATTACCAAATGATGAGAAAAGTATGATAAAACAATTTAAGGAATTTTGAATTCTGCACAATAAAAGGTTCTGTTCAAAAATAACTGAAATTAAATTATGAAAAAGTACTGGAAATTTGAAATGGAGATGTAGCTTATTTAAATTTCTATAATTACCTTTTAATGTTATTTTTGCAATGATTTTTATAAAATATATAAACTGTAACCTATAATTCTTGTACATGAAATAATTTTTAGGATTAACAAATCGGTAAATTAAATATTATTGCTCATTTCACAAAGTTATTTTTGATTAATGTTTAAGTATATATCTGTGTATATATCTATAACATATACAGTAAACTCCCTCACATCTGTATAGTGTGGGACCAGACTTTTTGTGGATTTTAGAATTTTGCAGGTTTCTGGTCATTTCTTTGTTTGCTTTTCATAAACAGTAATTTGAATGTAATTAACAATGAAATTGAAACTATTATGAAGACTTTCAATATAATAAAACATTAAAATAAGTAATAAACTAAAATAATGGAAATTTAGATAATTTTTATCATGATTAAATTATTAAAAGCAAAAGTCAAGTTAATAATCAATAATGTACAATTAAATATTTATTATAAAGATAAGATGCATTTTTCATATGAAATTTACTCAACATACATTACTAATTCACATCAAAATCATAAAATAAGAAAGTTTTTTTTTTTCAAGTTTAGCCAGACTAAATAACCAAATAAGTTTGGTTAATACATAAGTATATTTGGT
This sequence comes from Maratus speculifer, assembly GCA_964019185.1. Lineage (NCBI taxonomy): Eukaryota > Metazoa > Arthropoda > Arachnida > Araneae > Salticidae > Maratus > Maratus speculifer. The sequence goes on from CAXHSM010000846.1 coordinate 3,015,597, forward strand.
AAGTAGATTGTGATTATCCCTGATATCAGCATTATCTTAATTTATTTTAAAATAAATTTATTCTTCCTTCATGAAAACACATTAATTCAGTAATATTAATGAAAATAACAAAGAAAATATGTAAAAATTGATATAAAAAAGTCAAATTTTTTCCTTACATCAAAACTGAATGTTCCATTGTTTACATCTGTAAACTATGTGGGGATTGGAGGAAGTCTCTTGTATATATTTTTCAAATGTTATAATTTTAAAATGTTCATTTTACTACTTATAATGTTTTTTCTTTTTTTTCAAATGTTTCAATTGAAGTGATTTTCATTCTGAGACAACCATTACGCCTGGTGACAATCAGGGTTGGAAAAAAAAATCATGATTTTTTTTTAAATAAAAAAAATCGAATTTATTTGATTTAAATCAGATTTATTTGATTTTTTCAGAATCCTATTTTTAACTGTTGTGTTTTTATGTTTTTACAATACATGGAAGCCGTTTTTTATAATAAATAACTAAAAAAGAATAAATAATATTTATAATTTGTAAAAATAACTTAAGAAATAATTATATAGTTAAAAAAATACTTATATACTAGTTACTGATTGGTACAAAAAATTAAACATCCAGGCTTTAATCTAAAGCCCTTCTATTATTTTGTAATTGAATTGTGCAAACTAAAATAAGAAATAAATTTAAATATGTTATAAATGAATTGAAAATGGTAAAATTTAAAAAACAAATTAAATATAGTAGACTCCCTTAAATCCCACAGTTTGGGACCAGAGGTTATAATGATTTTAGAATTTCGCAGATTTCTGGTGATTGCTTTGTTATATTTTTAAAAAAGTAATTTGAAAGTAATTAATAATGAAATCAAAAGTATAATGAATGTTTTCAATGTACTAAACTATTAAAATAAGGAATAAACTTAAATAATAAAAATTTAGATAATTTTTAAAATGATTGAAATACTAAAAGCAAAGACCAAGTTAATAATCATAAATGTGCAATTAAATATTCATAATAAAGATTAAATGTGTTTTTCCTAAATTATTCAGTGAAACTTGCCTCATAAAGGTGCATTACTAATTCACATCAGGATCATAAAATAATGAAGCTTTATTTCAGGTCTAGCCAAACTTAATCACTAAAAGAGCTTGATAAATACATAAATATATTTGGTAAAATTGTGATTACCAATGATATCAGCAATATCTTGATTTTTTTCAGAAATAAATTATTTTTTCTTCATGAAAAAAACATGAATTCAATAACATTAACAAAAATTACAAATTATAAATTATATGGAATTGATATAAAGCTAAAAAAGTCAAATTTTGTACCTACATCTGAACTGAATATTTCATTGTTTACACCCATAAATTATGTGCGGATTTTAGAGTTCTGGATTTTAGGAGTGCGGAGTTGAGGGAGTCTACTGTATTCAATTAATGCAAGCTATTTATTAAGGGATAAAAATCGCAATTAATTCACTATTTTGTTAAACAAATAGAGATAAATCAGAGATTTAATTGTTTGAACAATAACACTAATTTAGAAACGTTATCTATTTCTAATTTATTACAAAGTTTTGAATGAACTACTCCAAAAGAAGAAAATTGTCTTTCTACTCCAGCAGATGAAGCCACGGTTGTTGTTAGTTGATAAATAAATTCAATTTCAATGTTGCTACTTTTCTCTTTACCTCCCATTACATAAAAGAACTTCCACCAATCATAATATCAGGAACTTTTTTCTCAAGCAATGGTAATTTTTTGAATAGACAATTTTTTGCTTGAAAATGTTCTACAGTGGTGAGAAGATTTGGACAATTTTCTTTAATGAATGCTAAACCTTCATTATTTTCCTCTACACTAAGCAAAATTTCATTTTGATTTAAAATAGAGGGATTTAATAAAACTTCAGCAAAATAACAGCCATTAATAGCTTGTTCATCCAGTTTCTTTTGATAAATAAGAAAATTCTACAAATAAACTCCACATTAAAGAATTCTTTGCTTTCTGTTATATTATGAAAAGGGTAATTAAAAAACTTTGCTTTTCATGATTTCTTCTGTGAATTAAAAAGAGCCAATAAAATTTTATTATTCAGAAAAAGAAATATTTTAAAATCAAAGAAAAGTTTTGAAGATATTGAAAAAAAAATTACATAGACATATAGGGGGATAAGAGGGGGTACAAGTGAACAATTATTGCATTTTTTACTATTTCTCAAAATGGTTTTGAGTTATTGAAACAAAAATTCATTCATATGAATATTTGAACTTTGTTCGTTATTTTGGTGAAACTTTTGAATGCATTTGGGAAGAATTTTAACTTATCATTCTAAAAAATATATAAATTTGTTCACATGAGCCATCCCATTAAGGGGGGGGGGGTGTAATTGTGAACATACTTGTGGCACATGTGAACACATACATAAATAAGACAAAAGTAATTTTTTGTGAATAAAAACTGTGATATAAACTTATCAGATGCCCTCTTTCCAGTTGTGTCAACAAATCAATAAATGCTTCAACATAGATACAAGAAATTATTCATAAAAATTATACATTAATATACCTTCTCCTTTTAAACCAAGCATGGCAAAACTATTTTATTTTTATGTGAGTTATTGAATAATTCTATTATTGTATTCAGCCCCACCAGTGGTCTAGAGGTTCAGACCTCTCAACTCGTAGACGGCAGATGCTGGGTTTGAACCCAATTGCAGCTATCAGCCTAACCGTTTGGAGTTTTTGTTGTTTTCTTCATTCCTTGCATAAATAAGGGTTAGGTTCCCTTAGAAATATCCCCATAAAGGGCACTCCACCCTGGGCCTATATCTTTTGAGTAGATAATCGGCCGACACAAAATAAACCAAACTATTAATATATTCCTTTTCTAAATGTTATGAAATGTGTATAACTAAATTGTACATCATTATTTTAAAAATTAGTAAACTTGTGATATAAAAAATTTATTTTTGAAAGAATTGCTCATCAGTCTTTTTGACTAACTAAATTTTACTTTTATAAAATAAAATGTCTTACAAACACTTTAATGCGGGCTAAAAAATAATAAATACATTTAAAACTGTAAATCGTTAAAAAATAATAAAGAAACATGCTTTTTACAGAAAGCCATATCTTTTAATTGTTGTCTTACTTTTAGTAAATTAAAACTGTAAAGAAATCTTTAAAACAGTGAATTTATATGTCAATGTTTGACAAGGTTATTTAAATTTTAACCTTTTTAAGAAAATGTACCTAAGAAATACACTTGTGAACTGTTCACAAGTGGTTCATTTTCCAACTTAAGTCCAACTTAAAAAAAAAAAAAATAATAATTGATATGAGAAAACAAAACTTTTTGTTGACTTACCTAATTAATGACACAATAGAATGTAATGCTGATATTCTATAATAAATAAATCTAACAACCAGAAATCAAAATGGCTAATTGCTCTGAAAATTCATCCAAAGTATTGTACCAGTGCTCTTATGTATTGGTAATTTTTGGAATTTGTTTACTTCAGACTTATCTAGTGAAATATATATTGTTCACATGTCCCCTACCCCCTCTTTCCCCTCTTCTCTATTGCTTATTTGTCACAGAGAGAGACTTGAATAAGAAATATAATAATACAATCTTTTTGAATGGTGGCATCTCAGGTAGAATTGAATATGTTCCTGTTCCTTTTGATTTAGTAAGGAAGTTTTTAATTGCATCAAAAATAATGTCTAGAGTTAGCAATCATCTTCTTCTATGGTTATAAACTTACAGGTTGTTCCAAAAATCTTCCAGTAAACCATCCACACAAACATCTTTTAAACAAAAAACAATATCTGAATACACTTATTCCAACAAAAATACAAGGTGTGTCATTTTAATGGGAATTTAGATTATCATTCACAACCTCAACAATAGTAAAATATTTTAACAAATTTTGTATCATCTACTAATTTTGTTTGCGTGAAATATTATGATATTATCGGAAGTAACTGAGTTTTTGCTGCTGACAGAGTATATTCTGACACGTCTAGAACTGAATGTTACATGTAATATCGATTTTTATAACAAATTTCTTCAATCAATTTATCTTTGTTAAATATTCATATGTCAACTCTCATTTATCCGTTCAAGACAATTTCTCACTCTCCAATAAATGCTAGAGTGAAAATAACGAAAAAATAAGAGCTGAATTTTTCTGCTTTGTCAATCTCTGACTGTTGTATCCTGAGATCTCTCATTTGGTTCTGGGGCAAGCAAATGGTTATTTATTCTTATTATAAATTGAGATAACAACTATTCCAGAAAAAATAAACTTTATGTGATGGAAATTAAAAGGGATAAGCTATTTTTTTTTCAGGTATGTATGTGTGTGTGGGGGATGGGGGAGGGAATACTTCTGTTTTCTTTAGTGCAAAATAGGTGAAAAATGTGAAACATTACTTTGGCCAGAAAATGTGAAAATATATTTTAGAAACACCTCAGATATATTTCTTGTTGTTGTTAAGACAGATTTCAAATCTAAACTCACAATTTCCTGATGCATTCAAAAAGTCCTTTTAAGCATGGATACATATAAGTAAAAATATCCTTATTTTTAAAAAACTGCAATTGAATAATGTTTTTCATTTATTGATAAAGCAAAGTATCTATCCAAAAATAGTTCCAAAATTGGCTTTAGTATATATATATATACATACAGTCAAAGATCTATAATCCGCACAAGTTGAGGCCAAAGGTTGTGCGGATTATGGAATTTTGCGGATTATAGAGTATAATGGATTATGCGTCATTTTATCATTCTTAGACAGCATTTTAATTCTATAATCAGTATAATATGGAAAGATAAATATGAAATCTAGTAATTAATATAATAAGTAATCTAAAAAAATGCATTTTTAAAGTTATTTTTTTTAAATGATATATATGTATATATGTATTTAAAGAACAATAATTATATATTAATAATGAGATTTATTTTTAAGGAATATTTTATGGAAGAAAGTATAAAAAAAATGAGAACAAATTATACACAAAAAATAACCAATACAAAGTAAAATAAATGGTAATTATTTCAGTATACTATAATGAAATAATACTATGAATATTATTTAAGAAATCTTTTGTTTAACAAAAAAAAAAAAAAAAGAGTCGAGTGTTGTTTGTTTCAAAACCTGAAATGAATGAATCATGAATCTTTGATGAAATGTGCGTTTTTCGTGATTTTTTAATTGATTTCATGCTTGTTTTGGCTTTTTTTTAGAAATTTCTCTTTTTTTTCTGCGTTTTTTCAACAGATTTTACGTTAAAAAAAAAAATTTCAAGTATCAAAATTCATGATTCATTCAACGATTCATTCATTTCATCATGATTCATTCCTGTAAATTTTGTTGGACGATGCGGAAAAATCCCGTGTAAGCGTCCCCCTCTAACTATTATACGATTTTTCGTCACGTTTGGGGGGGGGGCGGATTAACGGTATAATATTTAATTCTCAGCTGGTGCTGTGTTTACTGTTATTCTCCTGAACTTGCACAAAATGAAATAGCTACGAATGAACAGTTGTCATTTCGAACGTTCAGTAAGCTTAGGCACGTTCCGTAATACAGTTTAGTTTTTTACTGTCAATAAAATAAAAAAGTAAATTAAAAAAATACATGTTTTATTATGATTTTTATTACATTTTTTATTATTTGTTAAAAAAAATCATTTGTGGATCACGGATTTGTAATTTTTTTTAACTGTTTATTTCATTGTTTACATTCGTAAAGTAACGCGGATTATGGGAAATTGCGGATTATGGGTCCGCGGATTATAGATCCTCGACTGTATATTTAATGTGACAGTTCGGAAATAGTTCTCATGAGACAAAAATTGCTTAGAACTAAAAATGTCATACATTTATTAAAAAATCCTGTCAACTAATGCATAAGAAATAATCTGGAGTGTTAGATAAAGTATTTTTTTTTTAATTCTCTCATTTTTTTTTTTTAAATTCTAATGTTGGCAGGTGTACTATTGTTTAGTTTCATAATTTTAGTGTTATTCTCAAATCACTCCAAGTCATCATGAATTTTGATCAAATTCAGTGAATTTGTAGAATTTTTAATTCCGATTCCAAATATATTCCACAGTGAAATTGATAAAATGGTTTGTGAGTTATGAACTTTTAATTGTCTTCCAACATAGTAGATTTGTCACCATTTTGAATAGCACATGTGACAACATAAAAGTCTGTAATTGCTTTTAGGTTTAAGCTGGAACTTTTATTTTATTATTATTATTATTATTTAGTTTTTTTTTCAGAATAAAGTAAACTTTCATTTAAACAGATTTTAATTCAACTTATTCCATCAAATGTTGTCAGAAAATTTCCTTTTGTAATTTTTTTAATTAAAAAAAGGTGCAACTTCATTGACTGATTTATCCCATTTCTCCCAGTTCAATTTTCATCTAATTGCATGAATATGTTGCTCAAAGTGTATTTTGATGCCTCATAAAAAAATAATAATATAATGGGCAGTTTCCACATATTTTATTTAAATAATTTCATTTTTTCTGATCATTTAAAATTAATGGAAAACTGAAGATAATGTTCATATTTCTTGTATTACCAGAAATTTCAATAATTTATATTTACATCTAACAGTTTCATAAAGTTTTATCTTATGTAAACATGTGTATTTTTTAATATTACTGAAATGAAAGATAATCCCACAGGAATAAATAGGAATGCTCTGCAAGAAATACCTTTATGACAGATTGAAAAATAAATGATGGAAAAAATTCTACAAATAGTCACATTTTATAGTAAAATCATAATTGTATACAGTAGACTCCCTCACAGCTGCACAGCTTGGGACCAAAGATTGTACAAATTTCAGAATTTTGCAGATATCTGGTCATTGTGTTGTTTGCATTTTTTAAAAAAATAATTTGAATGCATTAATGCTATCAAAATTATAATAAATTCTTGTAGCATAGTAAAATATAAAAATAATTAAATAAAATAATAAACTAAAGTGTTAAATGTAAGGGAACTACTCTGAGAAAAAGGCATATATTCTTGCCGAACCTATACTCTAAGCAATTTCAATTGTCTTCTCAAGGTTAATTTCCTGGTTTGAATTTCTGGACACTAAGTGTGATAACAGCACATTTGGTTGACTGACTGCTCTACTTTTACTCATGGTGGTGAATGATTGAAGTGGGGAGAATGTATACACCTCTCCAATAATCTCCAAAGGACCACAATAAGAAGTCTCAGTGTGGCCCAACTTCTAAACAATGAAAGCAGATTATAGAATTTTATTTTAATAGACAGTTAGACAACTTGTAAAGATTAATAATTAGTAGATACACACTATGCAGCAAAATCTTATATTAAAAAAAGAAGAAATGTGTTAATATTATTGATAACTTTTTATATTTTTAGGTTATACAGGGGAAAGAACAGCAAAATCTATATATATAAAAGGAATTCTGAGGATAATTGAGGCACAGGCGAAAGCAAATCTTGGCAATGCGCCAACTCGGTCCAGAGGAAGCAAATCTTGGCAATGCGCCAACTCGGTCCAGAGGTATAAAAGCAAGATAGAAAAATTTCATTAAATATCTTTCTTAAATTCAGAAACAGTTTTGTTGAGTTCGCCCCTTGGTGGTTAAATGTGAAACTAAAAAATTCCAGAAAATCCCTCCTCTCTCCACCATCTTTTTTTTTTCTTGCCGTGTGTGCACAGCACTTCTGCTAAATGGTACCATAGGCACCGGGGATTCGGTACGAGATTGGGTCTTTTTATGACATTTTGCAATACAAATTTCAGGTTAGTTTTAGAATATAATTACGGGCCCGGGCAACGTCGGGCATCTCAGCTAGTATTAATTTAAATAAAGAAAGTAAAGGATAGTTACATTAGTCAAATTTATTCTACGAGCAAAAAGAAAAAGGGATCATGTCATACAAAAGCAATTAAAAGGCCATATGGCCTTTCATTTCCAACCTTTCTGTGGCTGTCAACAATAGAAAGGCGTATGGAAATTAATAATAAGAAAAAGTCGTGAAATCTTTACATTTCTACAAAATGATGGCATGTTAATGGTAAAAGATGATATTCGTAACCCATTCGCATTATAAAGGTAACTCTTACTCATCACAAGTGTTGCCAGGTGTCCCAAATAAATCAGGGCTCCATATGCTATGGACACCACTAATTTCTTACAGTTTATTTTATCATCATTTGCAGATAATTCTGCCATTAGACAAGGCTAATAAAATTGATCTAAAATACTAGTGAGCAGAGTATATGTTGTCTGAGTATGAATGTCTGTTGTATGAGTCCTGATTTATATGGGACACCTGATAATATTAGTGATGAGTGATAATCAGTGTTCTCGCTGACATTTGACCAATGTTAGTAATTTGACTAAATAAGATAAAAAATATCCGCCGAATGAAAAAAGTATTAGCAAAATAGATTCGCCATATAGCACTAAAAATTAATTAAAAATTCTTTAATCCGTTAATGCACTCCTTTTTTTTTCTATCTGTTCTAAAATAACCTAAGTTTTTATAACTGTGATAACGATTACTATTAATCTAATTTCAACTATCAGCTACAAATATATTAAAAATATGCATCTATGCATATTTATGAAAAACGAAAAGAAAAGAAAGAAAAAGCAAAAATTTAGCACTAGTAATTTGGCGAATCTAATTGCTTGTTTACTCTCCAAATGAAGAATTTAGTCGCAATTTGCCGCAATGGCGAGCGACAGCGAGAACCCTGGTGATAATCTCCTCCCCAGTGTAAAGAGTTAAATTACAGCAGCCGTCTATTTCAGGGAGTATATTTACAGTAGAAGTTCATTTTCTTTTGCTAAAACTAAACACATATAACATTCGTTAAATGTTTGTTCAGTTTGACACTTTGTTTTATGTTTTTTTTAATTTATTCATGAATCTGTTATTTCTGAATGCATTAGATATTGCTTTAATGTTCATACCAATTACTTGAGTATTTAAAACCAATCATTTTATCTAAATTTAGCACAAAACTTTAATCTTATTTAGATGTCTCACTTTGGCCCACAGATTGTCTCATAGTGACCTAAATCTAAGCCAACATGAGACATTATTATTTTTTTAGAAATACAATAAAGTGCTTATTATAGGATTAAAAATGGGTTGAATATATATATATATATATATGTGTATGTATTTTATGAAACATTATATTTTATTTGCTTTTTGTAACATTGAATTTAATAAAATAATCATAAAAAAGTTTGATTTTTTCTCCCATTGTAGCCCACCTTCCCCTATTGTTTCCTAAATTGACATGTTCACAGGTGTATATTCAAACAATATCAATGTCCATCATCCTCTTGACCCTTGAAACTTTATATTTTATTGGTTTGAGAGAGTGCATGTTTTTGTTGTTTAATTTTATCTCTTGTAATCTGTGACTGCCACACAAGCGAAATCTGAGACCCTTTGTTAAGTTACTCACCTAAAAAATATATGAATACCCGATCATGGATAACGTTACCGATTAAAATTTTAAATCTGGAATCAATGTATTTAAAACATCGGTTGGCTGATTAGGAAGAGATACATTATTTAATATGTCATTGAACTGAAGTCGCGTCTATATCATTATAGTCTTAAAAAATTATTACCATCATTTTTATATCTTAAAACTGACCTCAAAAATTCAACCTGCCTGTCTCAGTTATTTTTATGGCCTGTTTTAAAATATACTGCATGCGCAAATACACATATGTATCTATATCTATCAAAAGAAATTCTCAAATTCTATTGTACCTAAGAATATATAATGTTACATTTTGATGCATTAATTTTGTATTGCTAAAAAATGCAATTTTACACATCGGATATTTAATTCAGAGTCAAAATTAAGTGTAATTTATTAAAGAGTTTATAATTTTTCTTTCTGTTTTTAGATACAAAGATTGTTAAAACATTTTTACTGAACTTCAATAAGTCCTTTCCTTGGATGAAAAAGGAAACAATATTTTCATTCTCATACTTTAAAGAAGTTTAACATCCAACACAAAAATTTTTCATTTAAGAAAATGTCATTGATTCAAAAAGAAATTTCTGCCTCTAGTGAATATTATACTTCAAAATGATGACAAAGAAAAGTATTTCTCTGAAGCAAAAGAAAAAGCTTTTATTTGAGAAGTATGTTCCAAAACATTTTCTAAGAATGTTCAAAGAAGAAATATCTTGACACATATAGGTGAAAAACCTTTTGTTTGTGAAACATGTTTCAAAGCATTTTACCTAAGTAATACTTTAAGAGGCTATCTCTCGACTTATACTGGAGTGAAATCCATTGTTTGTGAAATGTGTTCCAAAGGACTAAATGATAACAGTACTTTAAGAAACCATCTTTTGATGGAAAGAGGAGTAAAACCTTTTATTTGTGAGGTATGTTCCAGAGCATTTTCTAATAAGGGTAATTTAAAAAATCATATCTTGACCCATACTGGAAAGAAACCCTATGTTTGTGAAACATGTTCCAAAGCATTTTCTGATACGAGTAATTTAAGAAAACATTTCTTGACCCATACTGGAAAGAAGCCCTATGTTTGTGAAGCATGTTCCAAAGCATTTTCTCTAAGTAATACTTTAAAAAAACATATCTTGACTCATACTGGAGAGAAACCCTATGTTTGTGGAACATGTTCCAAAGCATTTTCTCAAAGTAGTTCTCTAAGAAAACATATCGTGACTCATACTGGAGAGAAATCCTATGTTTGTGAAACATGTTCCAAATCATTTTCACATGATCATGTTCTAAGAAGACATCTCTTAACTCATTCTGGAGAGAAACCTTTTATTTGTGAAGTATGCTTCAAAACGTTTTCTAGGAATAGTACTCTAAGAGCACATCTCTTGATTCATACCGAAGGAAAACCTTTTGTTTGCAAAATATGTTCCATAAACTTTCTGCATGATCATCTTCTAAGAAGACATCTCTTGATTCATACTGGAGAGAAACCCTTTGTTTGTGAAACATGTTCCTTAGGATTTTCTGATAAGAGTACTCTAAGAAAACATCTGTTGATACATACAGGTGAAAAAAATTTTGTTTGTGAAATATGTTCCAAAGCATTTTCTCGGAATAGTCATCTAAGACGCCATCTCTTGATTCATACAGGTGAGAAACCATTTGTTTGTGAAATATGTTCTGCAGAATTTTCTCAGAATAGTAATCTAAGGAAACATCTCTTGACACATACGTGAGAACAAACCTTTGTTTGTGAAATATGTTCCAAAGAATTTTCTCAATATTCAGAACTAAGACAACATCTGTTGGTAAATACAGGTGAAAAAAACTTTTGTTTCTGAAACGTGTTTCATAGGATTTTTTAATAAGAGTATTCTAAAAAATAATCTGATGACTCATACAGGTGAAAAACCTTCTGTTTGTAAAAATTGTATTAATGAATTTTCTAGACATTGTACTATAGAAAGACATGTGATGACTTATACAAGTGAACAACAGTTTGTGAAATATGTTCATAAATATTTTCCCAGACTAGAAATCTAAGAAAACATTATTTGTCTCATACCAAATAGACACCCTCTGAACCTTTAACCTGTTACGTTTAATTTTTATTATTTCACAGTAAAGTGATTGTAGTCTAAAATTAAAAATTAATGTGATCTGAAAGAATAAATTGTACTTCAATATCTTATGTGATAGGAAAAACTTTATAAAAGGAGTAACACTTTTTAGCAAATATGACACGTTTTCTGAAATATTTTTTATGCAAAAAAAATTAAGTTTTAGTTTAAAAAATTACCAAAGATTTAAATGAAATATTTCTCATTATAATGTAACTTTTGTCCTCATCATGAGCTAAGTACTTTCCTTAAAAAAAATATAAATAAGGAATTCAATAATTATTTCGCCTGTTTACTCGATACATAAATAACAGTATAGACTTATCAGCTTTGTATTTAGTTTGTAAGATTTTTTTTTTCTGCTTCTTGTTTGTATCCTATATCATTGAATTTGGAAATTTTCAAAGCACAGAAATCTTGTCACCCATCATCGTATATTATAACAGGAGAAATCTTGTGTGTTTGGAAATTTTTATTCAAAATCATCTTTGATTATTTTGATTAAATTTTGTATCACACCATTTTCGGGTACGAGAAGACCATTGAGACAGGTCAAATGTTTGAGAAAATTTAATGAGTGGGTCATTTATGTGTCAGTGTAGGTCATTGCATTTTAATGAAAAAAGGGTTTTAAATATTTCTCAATTTATTGAAAAGTTGACTGTAATTGAAATCGCAAAAGTGGCAACATTTCACAAGATTTGGTAGGAACATCAACTTTCAAGATCACCAATGCCAAAGCATTTGCCTCTTCACAAAATCAGGGCCTGATTAATGCATGGGCCTCTGGGGCCTTGGCCCTGGACCCACCAATTTCAGGAGCCCACAAATTATATGCCTGATTTTTTGCCCCTTAATCAAATACTTTTCAAATAATATTGTTTTAGAAATTATTAAATGTAAAATTAAAATATTCTAAGTTACTCAGTAAAAATTTTAGAAACTTTTAACTTATGCACTTTTCACCCAAACACCTTGGTCAACTCGCCAAATAAACCTTCTTTTTTTGTGAAAATGAATAGGTAGGGGGGGCCCAATTTTTTAACAGGCCCTGGGCCCAACTTCAGCTTGATCAGGCTCTGCACAAAATGAATTGTTTTCATTGAATTTAGCACAGATATAAGTGGTTAACTGGTCAAAATGTTTTATTTTATCAAGTTAAACTTTAAATTTGACCAAGCTTCACTTATTCTTTCCCATTGTTATGTTATAATATGAGCAAATGTTTGTAAGCAAATTTCATCTAAAAAATGACTCTAATGTTCTTGACTGAATTTTGTATCCTGTCTTACCAGTTTGGAGTATGAGAACACCCAAATGTTTGAGAAAAGTCTACCACTAAATCATTTAGACGTCCCTGTGACTCATCGGGATTTAAAGTTGATATAGTTATTAAGTTGTTGAATATTATTTTTAGTGTTACTTATTACAAAATGTACTGAACAGCCGTAAATATACTATGTTGAAAAGAATAGAAGAGAGAATTACTTATTGGTTTTATGCCTTAATAAAATGAAAGTAGAAGAAGTTTGAGAAAGGAAGTGTAGCATATTCATCCTCTTCAAATGTATTTTTAATTAATTCTGTGCATAATATGCTGTAATTGTGCTTTTTTGTAATTTAAGTATTTTCAAAAGTGAATGGTGTTTTATACAAATGTTAAAATGCTAATATAGTCAACTCTCGTTAATTCGAAATCGGATAATTCGAATCTTCGCTTAATTCGAACTAAACGTGAAGTCCCGAAATTTTCAATGGTAGAATAACGTTAAATTTGTCATTAATTCGAACTCATTTTCTCTTGACTTTGTTTAGTTCTAATTAACTAGAATTCCGATTTTTGATTTTTTTTTGTTGTTGTTTCTCGCGGATTTCAGATCATTTGAATAACTTTCTTTCTTTGATTTTTGTGAAAATTGTTCCGAACGAGTACACGTATAATGCAATGCATTTGATAACCACTTTCTTAGTGTTCCGTCTGTCCATCACTGAGGATTTAATTTTTTCTTCTATTAGGCTTGTTTCTAATCTTTTAATTATTTTATATATTTATACATTCTAATTTAATATTAAGTCATATTCTAATGATAACAGAAATAATAAATAAGAAAAAACTATAACATTAATTCCTTCCTAATAGCCCCATATTAAGCATGTTTTCATTTCATATTTTCTATAATTCGAACTTCGGATAATTCGAACATTTCTGGTGGTCCCGACGAGTTCGAATTAACGAGAGCCGACTGTATATATTTGCATCTATCCTGTTTTTCTAAAGTTGGTTTCTTTAGGGTTGATGAATCTGTTGCAATAGTGTTTCTGTTAAAAAAATGAAACTTTAAGGAATTCGCAGCTTAACGATTATTATTCGAAGTAACATGTGGTTTTTATGTATTATTATTTTTTAAATATACAATACATACTGTCGGTGTTAGTTTAACCATTCTCCAATGGTACTTTAAAGTACCATTAAACAAAGTCATAAAATTTATGTAATACATCGATTAGTAGCAATGCATTTTAGAATGAGTTACATATACATTACTTGATTTTGTTCAAAAGAATTATTGATTGTACATAACAAAAATATATTTAGAAGAATGATTTATTTTGCCTTGGCAACTTTTTAACTTTTTGGACGTTGAAATATTGAAGAAGAAATGATTTTAATAAATAAAAGATTTTTGAGAAGTTAAATGTATTCTGTAAAATTCCTTTAAATTCAAAACTAATTTTAGTTGGCCAAATCCTGTCAAAAATTATCAAATGATTGTGTAAATCTTTTAATATAATTTCCAAAATTCACGAAAAATGCTTTAAAAGATGAAATCTTCAGGATTTCCTAATTTGGGAGTTAAAGAGTTAACAAAAACTGCATTGATTATTTTTAAAAAATAATTTACACAAAGTTCAGTACATAATCTTGTTAATTATATGATGATTATATCTCAATCGATTTTTTTAAAAAGATTGTGTGACTGATGCTGTTTGCTTTCAAGGTAGTCTGTATTGTATCTGCCTTTGTCTGTAGCCGCTAAAAAATCAATGTCTCAGAGAGGTTTCATCCATTAACTGTAATTGTTTTAAAGACAGATTTAAAATAAAGTGAAAAAATCGTAACAAAAATTACCCCCCCCCCCCCCCCAAAAAAAAAAAAAAAATTGAAGAAAAAAATCTCTTTTAAAGATTTTCTGTGCCATGCAAACCAATAAAAATGCACCATTTGTAATTTGTTTAAACTTCAGCATATTCTTTAAGTAAAATTAAATGTTCTTCAATGTAAAATTTTGTAAGGGAAGAGATTTTTTGAACCCACCACTCTGTTAACCCCCATTGTAAGTGTTACTTGGCTGTAAAATTTTTTTCTAAATTTCAGAAGAATGATATCAGACATTAAATAAAAGCCTCGATTGAGTTATGAAAGGCGTCAATTGTTCTCTCCTGTTAAAAATGTCTTTTTTAAATTTTGCCAGTACTTAATAATAATATTCAATTTTATAATAAGTTTCAAACCTTAGCAACCGAAGTTTGTTTTTAATTGATGTATAAATTCTTTTTTAAAATTTCTTACACATATATTGTGTTTTTTCTTCTTTTACAAAAATCTGAGCAGATTGATTGTTTTTATATGAAACATTATTTTCATTTAACAAAATATAAATTATTTTAGATTCAACGTATATTGCAATTAAAACATATTGCACTTGATCTTATTATAGAGCGTGTTTCATTTTTCTTCCTTCTATTTTTTTTTTAAGTGAAGACAGTACAGTTGTTATGAGCTACCCCCTCCCTCCCCGTTCATTCGAAGGAAGGGATGGGTTGATAAGCATCGAATTTTTGTCGCCTAATTTTTTTCTACTTTAACCCTTTATGCCTAAAACTATGAGAGAAAAAAAAAGCTTCACTTTAAGGTACTATTTCATGCCTGATTGTTAATGCTATTGTATTTTTTTAAATATCTCGCTTGTATTTTAGTATTTTAAATGATTATTTTTCACTGGATAGCTGCATACAAAGGTCATTTTTTACTTTTTTATTATGTTTGAAAGGTTTTTATCATGAGAACACTTTCACTTTCGAAGCCGATTTTAAATGTGAAAGTATCGATCCTGACAACCTGCAATAAAACCGAAAAAATTCCTTTTAGAGATAGACGTCAGGATCCCAGTGCCTAATAAGTCATTGAAAAAGATTTAAATGTAAACGAGATATTTTTTAACTTTTCACATTAGTGAGTCGGTGTATTCGCGTGAATGAAGTAGCCTTTTAACCACATTGCGTCCAGAGCAATTTGTTTATTTTTTAATCTTTCACCACCAGATTTTCAAAAAAGAAAGCTATTTGTGGCTGAATTTCAAAAATGCTCGGATTAAATAAGTTAAACTTTACAATAAAAAACAATTGGTGGAAATAATAAAGGATTCTGTGCACCTTAAAATGCACGTAATCGGTTCGCTGATCCCCAGGCGGTTAATCCTAATACTTCTTAACATGTGACGATATTATATAAATTTTCAAAAAAAAATTATATAATAATAATGTAACTTTTAAATATTTTTAATAAAAACTTATTTAAGAAATATATTGTCTTTTTCTAAAATATTTACGTAGTTAAAAGTAACGAACCAAAAATAAAGCTGACCTAACAATTGGCTGTAGCTTCAGTAGCAAGTCGTCAGAGTCAACTATTGTGGGTCTGCAGGCACAGATAATAATAATAATAAAATGTACTTACTCAGTCTTAACCACAAACACATCTGTTCCATATAAGTACACTGTAAAAAAAGGGAGTGGTTATGCAAAATGCCGAAAAAAGTTTAAATATATACTCTTTCTGGTGTCAACACCCTTTTAAGTGGTTTAATAGATTAAAATAATGTATAATTTTACTTTTTTAAAGAAGTTGTGGAAGACTTACACCAACTCAAGTGTAAAAATTTTAGCTGCATATAGTGCGCCTTTTTGAAATTTTTTGGTTGTGATGTGATAAGAATTTTGTATGATTTTCGATATATCTCTCAGTAATTTTTACTGATTAAAAAAATATTAACATAGTTTCTAATCGATTTTTAACGAAATGCAGAGCTGCGTTTATTTCGATTTTCTTGCGCTATTTAGTCCATGAAAAGGTTGAAAACTAGCCGGGTAGTTCTCAGATTACAAAAAAAAAAAGAGAGAGAGAGAATTACGTGCACGTGATATTAAGTCCAGATGTAATGAACGAATGCTTCGTGAAATGTTTAAAAATTGGTATTATGCATGTTTTAGTACTTATTATTATTAAGAAAACTAATACGGCTATAATATACACCTGAGAATGTCTAATTAATAGATTTCCTTGCATAGGAAATTATTTAAAAAACTCGTGTTTTTGTGATATGTATATTTGTTTTACGCATATATATATATATAAATATTACAAATTAGAAAATAAATTCGCCAAAATTAACCTTTATACTATATTAATTTCCTTATAACAATATCCCGTACTTAGTTCAACTTATTAAATTAAAATCTTGTAACTAGATCTAATCTATTAATTTTTATGGAAACGCTATAAATTCTTAATTTGCCTTAAAAAAACATTTATTCCAATATGAGCAAATTTAAAAAATGGCTCTAAATGAAAAATATTCTTAATTAAACTTTATTTCTTAATATTCCAAATAAAACTCATTTTTTCCCTGTTTTTATCAACCCTTTTTAAGAAAGTCTTATTAAATTTATTCCGGAACTATACCTTTCATAAAATATCATTATTTTTATTTATTTATTTCCCCCCTTCCACGTTTGATATTTGTGCATATCAATAAATTCATTTGTTTCAATTTGCTCTTAAAATATCGTCTGCAGAATATTCGAAATTCTGAGTCGATTATAAGTTAGTTAAATATTTTTTTAAATAAAATTATCGTCTGAATGAAATAAAATTCTCTACGCTGGACATGAAATATGTTTACATGGGAAAATTATGGTTAGAGAATTGAGAATTTTCTAGAAGTTTGTTTTTAGATTAAGAATGAAGCCGGGAGGTGATGATAGATATTCTGAGCTTTCTCTTCGATGAGTCGGTTAGACGGTTTGCGGAAGTAATGATGGAATATTCTTTTCGATGATTCGGTTCAAGACGGCTTGCAAAGGGAGCATTTCCTCTCTATATGACTATAGTTGAAAATACTAAGTTGCAGCAGCCAATGTATAATTTAATTAATCTTCTACATTTATTTATTTATTTTGTTTTTTCCTTCGCTTGCTACGACTGTGTGTTTAAAAAAGGGGAACCAGTGAAGATATTTCGAGTTTCTCCTTAAAACGTCACATACATTAAAGTCGACAGGATTCGAACCTTTCTGGGGAAACCCGAATGGATGTCGAATCCATTGCGTTTTTCCCATATAAAAGCAATTAGACACAATTATGATAAAAATGTATAGTGCAAAGACTTATCCAGAAAAAACGCAGCTTAATTATACATGAACAGAAGATAAAATAGTACCAAAAACCTTAGTTCCTGCAGCGTATCATACTCGTGCAGTGCCACGAAGCATGCCCGCAACGTAGACCTGTACAGAAAACTGATTTCTCGTACAGTTGCAGCGCAGAATCAACAGTGCAGTTCACATGTAAAGCAGGATTGGAATATTTACTAAAAAGGAAGATGGAAAGTTTTATGCAAATTTCTTTTATATGGAAAAACCGCGTACATGATTTTTTCAAATCTGCCGTTGATAGTGAGCTGCAGCCAAGAAGGGACCCTTTGTCCTTTCTCATGCTCAGTTAGAAGCTCTTGTCAAACACTTTTTCATATTTAAAAATCTATTAACCTTTTTCGTTGCTTATCAGAGCATTTTTTCATACTTGTCATTTAAATTTTTTGGTAAAAACTGAAGATTTTTTTTATGTCATGAAAAGCAAAATATTTGTTGCTGCCAAAATTTTACTTTTGTATTAGAATAACTAAAAAAGTTATTGCATTGTCATATAAAGTGCATAATGTCTGGAAAAGAAAAACAAGGAATTGAACGAAAAAAAATTACAATGCGCTCTACACTATTTATAAAATGCATTGCAATTCCAAAACAAAACTTAAACGTATATTTAGATATTTTTAATATACATAGTAATGTTTTACTATTGAATTGCTGATGAACCAGTTTCGACAAATTACATAAAATGCCCAACTACTTAAGTAGTGCCGAATTGCATAAAAGAAACATCCTTATAGTTCCAAAAATAATAATATTATTAACTAACAGTTTACTGCGTCTGATTAAACGTTTTACTTGCAATAAAAAAATATTTTTAAATGGAAATTTGAATGAAATACAGGGTCATGACTTTGCTCTTTATGCAAAATTTATTTTATTTTACTGCCTTTTACGTTCATTCCTTAAAATAAAAATTTTCGAAAAATATTAGATACCATTCATCAGAACGAATTTTTCGAGAGCCCGAAAATATAGTTTCAGATAATCGATATTCCTGATATTAAATATACTTCGTCCCATTCTTACATATTAAGTACATAGAAAATTTCAAGTCTCTATCTCAATTTGTTCGGGAACGTTTACAGACAGACAGAAGGACGAACGGCAATTTTTTTTTCTAAAATCATGTTTTTCGGAATCTCCAGTATCTGAGACGTGTGAATCCGTCAATTTTTTTTCGAAATCAAAACGATTGCTAGACTTACCCTATACTACGCATGATGTGTAACTAAAATAGTTTCAAGTACATTTTAATATTCAGATCTTGGTAAAAAAGTATAATTTTGTATATTCCTGAAAATAATATTTGCTTTATATTATACGGGAAATAAATTTTAATAATGCTCCGAAACGTATACAAATTCTATAAAATGATTAATAGTGTAATAGAATTATAACGCGCACCAAACAATATTCTTCTATACCATTATGCAATGAAATACTTTGGTTTGACCCAGAACTAAAATTTTGAAAGTTTGTAAATCTGAAACAAATATTCTTTGCACAACAGATTATATAGAATGTATTTTATAATGTATACTTCACAGATGCATATCAATTTTGTTATGCTAGAAAGGGTATAACAACATTAAAGTACACTTGATACTTTTTTTCAATATTTATCTTAATATAACGTTATATTTTTGATTGTCCCTGGAATTGAACTATGCATTTTCAAAAAAATTGAAAGTACATGACAAAATTATGTAACAATTATGTAATTTAAATTTCAAACGTTTCGGCTGGATAGTTTTTAAGTTGTTAAATGTGGACAAATGGACGGTCTGAATATATATGTGCTATAGCGGCTCAGCCCCCCCCCAAAAAATATTTTGTGCCCCTCCTGGAAAAGATTCCAACGTCACTAAATGAAAGGTCTGAAAATTCATATGAAATTCTGTTCAAAAATCCAACTTACTTTTGAGGACCTTTTATAGTTTTGCAGAGTTATTAAATTGTATCTAAAATAAGTGTTTCAACACTCCCTCATCCTATTTGTACATATCAAGCTAACTTGATGCTTAACTTTGCACCAATTATATGCTCAAAATTCAATGATAAAAAAATTGCATGAGTATATTTTAGTATTGACAAATTTTAAAGTTGCAGACCTTTTTACTACATTACGTTTCTTCATTAAAATATTGTGTTACAGGCACACATGAATAGAAAGAAAAAGAAAAAGGAATAAATGATTCTGATGCACTTCGTTCATCATCCTATACTTTTCTAAGCATAAAATGAAGTTATTATAACAGTTTAATAAAAAACATAGTAGTACCTGCGATGTAAATATGCACTGATTTATCTTTTTGCGTCAGAGAGAAAGAAAAAAAATATGAGCCCCCCCCCTATTGTTCACTTCTAGCAACGGCCCTGAGCCATGTACATTCCATGCCTCGATATGCACAGTGGATGTTTTGCATATTTTCATCTGCAAATGTACATGAAAATACAGCTGTTCATGTTTTCAACAAGTTTCGTTCGTTGTGCTATTAAGGACATTTAACTCTTTTATTTCAGTAAATCTGAATTACACGAAACCTGATTCACATTGCTAATAAGGCGTAAAACAGCGAGTTGGAGAAGCATCCAACCCATGTTTCAAACTAGGGTGTTTTGTTCATCACACCAGGTTTCTGCCAACTGAGCCCATCTACAGGACACACCTAGCCTGGCTCCCTTCACTCTTATAGGTTCGATAAGGCTGCATTTGCAAATCACTGCGGCACTGATTGTGGTTCATGAAGTTATGCCATTTTCTTTGGTTACAGTCTACAAATGTACAGGAATAAAGGGTTCCAACAAGGTGCTTCGTCGTAATGGCTCAGTGCCTCAACACCTGTACAAAGTTTTTAATCGACTGTTATGCAAAGCAGTGTTTGAAAATGAAATAAATATGAAATATTTTAGGCTATTTTCTTTAAGATCTCATAATGACCGTTACCTTTCACCCACTTTGAGTTTCACAATCTGAAAAATTTGGTACCTATTCTTAAAAATCAAAATCATTTTGACAAATGGAAGAGATATTATTTTAAATAAAAAAAAAACATGCATTTTTTCATAAAATTAAAATATTTGTGATTTTTTTTTTTGCTGATTTTTAGATAAGCCCAATGATAAAAAATTGCATGAGTATATTTTAGTATCAGCAAATTTTAAAGTTGCAGACCTTTTTAGTACATTATGTTTCTTCATTGAAATATTGTATTACAGATACACATGAATAGATAGAAAAAAGAATAAATGATTGAGAAGCATCTCCCCTAAAAGTATAGCCTCTCGAATAGAAATAATTAATAAATGATATTCTAGACGCTGTAGCAAAAGATCAAGATTCTATTACTGAATTTTTACTTTCTAACATTCATCAAATGTTACAATTTTTTTCAACTATTACGAAAAAAAATTCTCTTCAATAATAATAATAAAACTATTAAAAAGAATTGAATCATTACTCAAAATTCTGGAATTCAGTGTTTGAATTTGCCCCCTGGTGAAAACATTGATAAAGTATCATTGAACAAGCATTTCACCTACATCATCACCAGAAATATAGCATTTAGAATAGATATGACTAATAAATAATATTTCAGGCTCTGTACGAAAACTTGCTCCGTTATATCATGTCTTATAAATTACCTCTGTGGTACTAGTGTTGAACAATTTTAATTATCGATTAACTGAGCTTTCATGCATCGATTATTTTTAGTTTGAAATATTGTTTTGGCGCCATCTTTTGGAAAAATTATAAATGAGGGATTTTTGGGTTGAAATTATACTTTTGAAGATGTTTTAAAAATAGGGAAGTTTAGGATGTTTAGATTTAATTCGAGATCATCTTTCACAGGCTTCAGCTGTACAATTTAAAATCTCCTTCAATATATATAAGAGGAATAATATTATTACTCTTTTCATGAAATTCTAGCATAGTTTTATCAATTTTTAAAATCTCTGTTTATAGCTACTGAACCTAATTTTGCTTGCATTAAAATAAAAATAATTGTTTTTTATCAAATATATATATTTTTTCAATTGTAGTTTAAATTATGCTATATCTCATAACAATACTTTGAATGTGAAAGCACTACAGGCCCTAAATATAATGCAGTTTAACTGGAGCATTTCTAGATGATTAAATTAAACATACGTGTGTATTGATGCACACATAATAATATTCAAACTCAGATGAATAAATATGTTTTCTTAAAACAGAAAGAGTAGCCACTGCTTTCACTGCAGTAAAGTAACTTATTGTGGACGAAGTTGGGTTCTTAACTCGTATCAATGAAACTATTGCAAATAAAGATATGAAAATTTGTAGTTTTACTGAGAAATCTTTGATTGAAATTACTCTGAAACAGACAGTTTTAAGAGGAATGATTTCAAGCTCTTCTTTTGTTGGATGTACTAAGTAACTATTTTAAAGAGATCTATTGGGTCAAAACCATACATAAACATTTTAATTTGATTTTTTTTTTTTAGTTTTTCTCTCTAACTTTTATTTATACAATGTCAATACAGATTGTTTTACATTTTGAAAAGGACAATATTTTACCTATTGTTGCCAAATTCAAAGCAGCACAAATAATATTTTCTTTCAATTAAAAAATTTTATCAATATTAAAAAGATAAAGAAAAATTTGGTGAAAATTATGTCATATTTAAAACAATGCATATCACGATAGCAGTTGATTTGACCTTAAAAATTGAAAAGTCTCTCAGTAAAAGGGAACTGAATGAAAACTTGATTAGAGAGGATCGGCACTGGTCATATAACTATATGTCAATATTCAACAAATTTTTTAAAAGAAAACAAATTTTTCTGTTTTTAGTGCCAGCGGTGTATGAACAGAGATTGACGAGACTAGTTCAAAGGGTTCAGTATAATAAAATTTTACATTCTGAATTTAAATGAAAAAAAGAGTGAAGGTAGCTTTCTTTCTTTTTTTTCTTCTTTTTTTCCAGAATAAAAATTATTATTTACAGACTGATTTTTCTTTCAGGGACATTTCAGTTTGTTATATAAATTATAAGTAGTTTGCTATATGTAAATATCAGTTTGTTATGAAAACAGTCTAAAAATAATAATAATTAAGAGGAAATGAGCAGATTAGCAAAAGAGAGAAACACAATGAGCTGTTTATTGATATTGATAGAAAAAAAAAATAATGCAGATGTCAGCTGGCATATCAATAACAGGAGGACTATTTGACAACATTTTTTGGTCCAATAGCAACTCTCCCTCACAACACATACTACCATTTTTTAAATGTAACTTTACTTCCAAGAGGATTGAACCAATTATCATTTCCTGACATGCGATGTGTACTAAATAGTTTTATTATATCAATGCGTGCACATACACACACACACACACACACATATATATATATATTCACATAGTAACATTTGAACTTAACTTTATACTAAAATGAAAAAAATTCTAATTTTGTTGATGTATTAGGGTTTTTCATTTCCAATCTTACCAATAAATAGAAAAGGTTGTAAAGTAAATTAAAGTTCATATTTATTCTATTTTATATGTAGCGCTTGGATTGATTTTCTAAGAACAGAAATTAAGTTCAAATAAACTTTAATTTGGTCTGTACACTGTAGATGGTGCCCTACTGTATTCATATGCAAATTTGAATTTTCTTTTAAGTAAAGGCGGGATTTTGCTTTCAGTACTGTATCATGTAAACTTTATAACTTGTTAGTTTTGCCTCTTAATGTTCCCTGATGATGAACAAGTTGTATTGTTCGAAACTGTAGGAAATCAATTCTACTTTATATTGTAAGTAGTACATAATTTTTAATTAAATTTATAACATCTAGTAAACACTGATGAGCCGAATTTATTGTATGTTGTATTACCAAACAGTGCAATTGGTCCTTTTGTAATATTTATTAACTGAGATAAAAGTAAATTCTGATAGTTTAGTTTAAAAAAAAAATATGAGTTTCACTTCTGTTTATTTATTTTTACTTTCTTTGAGTATTTTTGTATCCAGTTGTAAAGTTTTTTCTTGGAGGGGGGGGGGGGCAGCTAATTACTGAGTTAGAAATAGGACACTCTTCACCACCATTTCTCCTCAGTGTTCCTCCCAAACAAATGCGTGTAAATTCAACAATGGTAATGCCTAAGTATTATTTATATGAATAAAATTTTTAATCAACAATAACAAAATAACTTAATAGAATAATAATACATGATATAAAATATAATTAATGCAATAATATAAAAACTAATAATAAATAAAAAAGTTTTTTTTAAATATTAGTGCAGCCATCAGTATACAATCCATCTGATATTATGACAATGCTGTATGGCCAAAATGTTTTCGGAAATGCATATAATCAATGGCGGATCTAAGGGAAGGGGGCGATGGGGCGATCGCCACCCCCCTTGAGCCCAATAAAGGATCTGCAGAACGACATTAGATGCCCGCATGGAAAAGTTGTTAATCCTAAACTCGAGACCGGTGCGACGCCGGTCGGGTCGCGCCAACTTTAATTTATTATACTGGGACTAGCTCAGGTCTTCACACTTTCAGAATCGGGTCGGGCGTTATTTTTTTCTGCAGAGCTGGATCAAGCCACACAGTTTTTTCCAGGTCGGGTCTGGCGTAGACTTCCTTCCTACTAGAGGTATACACGTGCCAAAAATTTCAAGCACAAGCTCCTTCCGGTATAAAGGCAAAACGCTCGATCTGGGATCGACACAGCTCGTATGCTGTGGCTTTTCTGAGTCGCGGGGGAAGAGGGCAAAGTTCCCCCCCCCCCTTGGGCTAATAAAGGGTTTACAAAGTGACATTATGCATCCTCACGAGAAATAACTTGGGGCGAAGCTCTAGCCCGTCACGGCCTGGCACGGGTCGCGCCAATGTAAGTCCACGAGATTTAGACTAGTTAAGTTTTTCTCTCATTTTGAATCGGGTCGTGTCCTGATCTTGCTTTTTTTTGGAGATTCGGGTGGGGACAGGTTTCTTTTTCTTCCGAGCCTGGTCTCGATTTCATTTTTCCTAGAAGTTTGCATTGGACAAAATTTTCAGATCACGACTCGGCCCGGAATAAAAGCTAAATATTCGGTCCGTCTCTGATCTAGATAGTATGATAAATATTATAGGCCAGACCGCGACCCGAGTAGCTAAATGATCGGTATGGCTCTGATCTGAATTTCTTCGAAGGATAACGTTCACGGATAAAAGCGAATTTTGCAAAAGGATCGTGAAAAACGCAAATTTCGTCAAAGAATCGCGATCAAAACTGGGTCAGCCATTTTCGCAAAAGTAAAAACCGAATCTGTAACAGACTCAAATCCGAAATATATGAAGCGATGCATTTAGCTGCGCTTAGTGCATCTCGGCAAATCGATATTTGCCGCGATGCACTAAGCGCAGCTAAAAAGTAAAAGTCAACCAGACCAATAGCTAAATATTGTTGTTAACCGGAATCAAACCCGACCCGAAGCAAAAAATCAGAAATTAACTTGACCCGCAGAAAACAGTAGAAGTTAACCGGATCCAAACGCGCCCCACAACAAAAAGTAAAAATTAACCCGACCAGTAGCAAAAAATAGAAGCGAATCGGACATCAAATTTTGTGAAATGATCGTGGAAAAAACACGAATTTCTTCAAAGGATCGTGAAACAGGCGCTCATTTCGTCCAAAAATTGCGAAAAAGAACGAAAATTTTATCGAAAGATTCACCCCAATCAATTCGGGTCAATCCGAACTCTTCTCGCAAAAGTAAAAAAATCAAATCCTAAACTGCCCCAAATCAGAATTGTATGTCAAACTGCCTTAAATGCGCTTAGTACAGCTAAAAAATCAACCTGACCAACAACAAAATGTAGTAGTCGAGCGGACCCAAACCCGACCCAAAAGCAAAAAGTAACCCGAACCGCAGCAAAGAGTAGAAGTCAACCAGACCCAAATACAACCCAAGTAGAAATTAACCCGACCAGGAGCAAAAAATGGTAGCCAACCGGACCCAAACCCGACCCACAGCAAAAAAGTAGACTAAACACGACCCGCATTAAAAAATGAGCTTCGACCCCTGTATTATACTGGAGTTTTCAAATTTCTAAATTCGCCCCCCCCCCCTTGAGGACGCTCCAGATCCGCCCTTGCATATAATCAAATACTACTATATAGAAGATTGCATTATATGTTCCTGTTTGTCAAAATTCTCTGCCTAAAGAATTAAGTTTTGGCTCATAATCATTTCTTTAGCAGTTTGGTGACAATATTTTTATCATATATGTTTACTATGCAATAATATTTTAATGTATGAAATGCATTTGTTTGTTTGCCACTTAAGTGTGCTGTGTATGAGATTGCATGTGGTTCACTAAAAATATTACTTTGAATTTAACATGTAAAATTATTATTCTGTTTCTTTTATACTATTAAAAGTGAAATGTTATAATGTAAATGAATCAATTAGTAACAGAAATTTGTGCATATAATAATGGAATTTTTTATCAGGGAACTTAATTATTATTTTTTTTAAATACGGAAGATAAGCAAAATTAACAGAAGTAAGACAATTTTGACAATATTTGAATTGGATAATTGTGTATAAATAAATATACAGGCAGCCTTTGCTATAATTTATTTAGAAATTAAATATTGGATAATAGGGTGCAATAGAAAAAACTTAGAAAACCATTTTTTTTTATAGTTTTAGTAAATAGAAAGATAAAAATTTAGCTGTCATTTTTTTTTAAATTTACATTCATAGTGATTCTTTAATTATTATAACCTAATTAATTGACAAAGTAAATTTAAATTAAAAATATTGGTAAAAAATATATACAAAGTTTTAAAAACACTATATGATAATAATTTACATAATATTAATAAAGAGGTATCATTAAAAATATAATTAAAAATCTTTTTTTGAATACAACAGACTCCCTCAAAACTGCACATTTTGGGACCAGAGGTTGTGCGGATTTTCGTGGATTACTGGTCATGTGGTCATTGCTTTGTTTACATTTTTTAAATAGTAATTTGAATGTAATTAATAATGCAATCAAAACTACAAAATGATGATTACAATATAATAAAATATTAAAATATGTAAGAAACTAAGTAATAAAAATTTAAATTTTTTTAAATAATTAAAGTGTTAAAAGCAAAGGTCAAGTTTATAATCAATAATGTACGCTTAAATATTCATTTTAAAGTTGAAATGTATTTCTGGTAAATCATTCAATGAAATTTTCTTCATAAAGATAAGATTACTAATTCACATCAAAATCATAAAATAAGGAAGTTTTATTTCAGGTTTAGCCAGACTTAATAACCAAAAAAATTTGATTAATACATAAATGAACTTGGTAAGAAGACTGTGATTACCAATTATATATGCAGTATCTAATTTTTTAGAATTATCTTTGTTTCTTCATGAATAAACAAGAATTTATTATATTAACAAAAATTACAAATTAAAATATATATAGAATTGATATAGAACTCAAAAAATCAAATTTTGTGCTTATATCTGAACTGATTTTTTCATTATTTACATTCGTATATTATGTGCGGAATTTAGAAAGTTGTGGATTTTAGGGTTGTGGATTTGAGAGAGTCTACTGTACTTTGATATAATCTTAATCATATTTAACAAAATAAATCAATCTTTTATTAATACTAGTTGCTTTATTTTATTTTACATTATCACAAAAAAATTCATTATTTAAAACATAAAAAAGAGAATAATGATTACTTCCCAGCTCTCTTCATGAACATGTAGCACCGTCTGATGCATAGAAAATTATGTAAATTTTTTTAATTACATTTCCAAAATTTCTTATTAAAATTAAAAGCATTGTTGTTATTGTCTCTATATTAGTTTACTTTGTCTTATTTCCTTTAGTAATAACTTGTTAGTTTTTTTTTTTTTTTTTTTTTTTTTAAGAGGAAAGTTTGTTTATTGTAACGACTCCCTCCCTATACATAATTTTTATTATTATAAATAATAATAAAAATAGAATTCAGAGATTATGTAAAGAAAAACTTTTTAGATTACACTTTTCGATTAGAACAATAAGTTTTAATCTCGAAAATATATTTCAATATATTATAAAAAGATCCCCCCCCCCTTTTTTTATAACATGTTTTGAAGTACAAGCTATATCAGACAAATAATTGAAAAATATACTTCATTCATAATTATTTTACATTAAATTTGAGGTAAAACTATTGCTAATAATAGACATAAGATTTAAAAAAAATTAATAATAATAAAATGAAATATACAGTGGAATCTTGTAAAGACACATTTCAAAGGAGTGGTCAAAAGTCACATATTAAGGGGATTACACATTAAATGTGATTTTTAGAATGTTGAAGTAACTAATCTTATATTTACAACTAATCATCTGAATCATCTTTAGAGTTCACATTTATATGTGATGGGCCAAAAATGGTAAATTTTGCACTTATTCAGGTTAAAATTAGACTGTATTCAACTCAATGCTTCCTTTTATAAGATCAACAGGAATAATAATTGGAAATAAATTTTTGTTGTTCATAAATGTTGCAACCAAATTTAAAATTACATGCATAATTTTCCTGCTAGACTAACTTTTTTTAATACAAAGGAAAACTATTAAATCTCTGAAGGCAGTTATAAAATATATCTTTGACACTTGTGATAATGAATACTATTATAATCTGTCCTTCTTTTTTAATATGAAGAAAAACTATTATTATATATCTTTGTGTAAAAAATATTGTTAGCATAGCAAATAGTAATTGAAACATAAAGAATTATACAACTGCAATCTCATTTGCATAATCTCAAAAAAAAAATCTTTATAACATTCATTATAAAATATATAACTGATATAACATAGATTTAAAACGTCAGTAACTCACTAACAATAGTCAACATTTTTTAAAGACGTATAAGAGCATGATGATCAAAGCATTTTTCTCACCACATGTTTTATCAGGAATCAATTCACTACTTTGATGAACAGCCCATATTTAATCAGTTTGGTTCATTTGACAGGTTTTTTTTCATTCAAATATTTACCACTATTTCATATTTGTAAACCGGTTTCGAAAGTGAAAGTAACTTTAATAAAAATTAAAAAAGCAAAAAAAAAAAAAAAAAAAAAAAAAAAAAGAGTGATGCAGAGATGCATCTCAGATGTCAAATCCAACAAAAATTATTTAAAAATGTCGAAATGCAAATGAAATACCACAAATAACTTCACCGTAGGATTAGCATTAGCTCGCGAGTGCTTTGCCTGATGAAGAAAGTATCCTTAATTGTAATTTTTTGCTTTGAAGGACCAAAAATCTATTACATTTTAAGTGGAATCGCATAATAAACATTTAGATATCAAACATGATATTTTTAACATTGCATTATGGGACGATGTCAAATCGTTCAAGGGAGCAGAAAAAATCTGCATATTAAGTGATTCATACATTAAACGTGACCGTCTCAACTCGTTCTGACCACATATTCAACAAAAATTAGAACTCTCTATCCTCATATACAAAGGTTGCATACATAAATGCCATCTTAAACCAGCAAAGCAAAGGTTTCCAGCTGCCTATAGCAATCGGCTAAATTACAATGAAAACAATCCTGGAAATTTCAAATGAATTTCGGGGCAGAATGTGAAATTATCACTTCATTGGCCCATTATGAGAAAGGCCTTTGATCTGAACAAATCAAAATGCTTTGACAGATGTTGATACCGATAAAATTATATGAGTGAGATATACACATTGGTCATCGGCTTACACAGTTCAATAGACAAATCATTGGTAATGTAAGTCCTGTGTTCGAATCCTGGTTTCGCAGAGTTTCGGGGAGAAAAACGCGAAATTCGTCAAAAATGCCAAAAATGCGAATTCTGCAAAGAGTCGCGAAAAGAGCGCGAATTTAGTCAAAAGATCGCGTAGATCAAGAAAAGGAAAAAAAGCGTATTTCGTGAGAAGATCGCGGAAAAGCATTTCATTTGATCATTCATTTAATAATAACTGTACAAGGAATGATTTCATGAACAGAAATTATGACTATATTGATTCTACGTTTCTTAGTATCGCCCCCCCCCAAAACGATCCTCTGGATCCGCCCCTGTGTAGAAGTTGTGACAGCAGAGGATATGAATCACGTTATCGATAAAAACAAAGTCAGAACAGAGAAATAGAAACTTGGAAAGAAGATACTGGCAGAAAAAGTTCTTGAAAGAAGGAAAATTAAAAACATATTTTTCGATGGTAGAAAGGATAAAAGTATATTCAGAGAGAAAAAAGAACAAGCGGCACTGTCGAGAGAAAGGAGAGGAACACATCACCGTGTTGCTTGAACCTGGTTAGGAATACTTGGGTCACTTGATACCTCATTCCTGTCACGAAAAAAAAATAGCAAAATCATTATATAATCTTCCAAGTCACCACAAGTTAAACTTTTCTGAACTGACATCACTTAAGTGTAATGGCACCACTATTAATAGAGGTTAACACAATGGTGCCATTGCCTGCCTTGAAAAAAAACTAGGAAGAGAGTGGAACATTTGATATCTATTCTTCATACGAACGATATCCCATTTCGACATCTACTCTTTAAACTTGATGGTAAAACCACGGGACCTAAGACCTTTGCCAAACCAATCGGTATTGGATTAATGGGGTGTGAAAAATCTACGTGTCACTTTGTTCGAGCCTACTGCTGTTTCATGGATATAAAAAATGGAAAATACTGAAGATCTAAGTATCGATCAAAGGTACTTATTTAATATTTATGCAGTAGCTTCAACCGTGTATGTCCTCAAGAAAGGGAAAACAGATAACCTGGACCAACTGTGAAATCGAGATGGATCACAACTGTTTGCAGAACTTTACACTCATGCGTTAGCAGTGTAAATCCTGATAAAGCGTTAAAATATCTCGCTCAGGTACGTGAAACGAGTTTATGCGCCCGTGTGGTTTTCTGTAAGGAAAAGGCTAGGTTACGCGGACGACCTAGACATATGTGGCAGATAGTTAAACTGTCAACGTTTTTACCAGATGACCTAAAGGAGACAGTGCATTCAGTCATCCAAACAAATGGATATTATCGTCATCCCGAGAATTTACTGATAGCAACGGCAACCGATGATAGACAACATATTAGAAGAATAGCAAGGAAAGAAAAAAAGGCTGCCGCAATTTAAATAAGATTAAAACCAACCTAGTGCGAGAGTTTCAAGTGCTAAAGCTAAAGTTTAAAGCAATGGAACACTATGAGTATATCGAGTTTGTCGCCGCCAAAATAAGCGAACCTCTTATAACAAAAACCTTTTCACTAGAAAAAAGTAGAGAAAACGTAATTTCAGGATCCATGTTGGATGAATCAATAGTCTGCTTTTCAAGTCACTCCCAGGCTGTGGAAAGAGTCGTTAAAATTGTGACAGAAAATGCATCAAAGGTATGCAGGAGTAAAGGAACACATACCTTCATTCGAGCAAAACTGACAGCACAAAAAAAGATACAAAGTTCATTTCTAAAAAGGACTTTGCAGCGTAAATGCGATTCAGTGCATTTAGAATATAACATTCTGTAGGGAGGAGGGTGGGTAAAAGTTAGGCGGGTAAGTTCATGGTTGTTTGGTGTTAATACCGAAAGGAAAACAAACTAAAAGCTGTACATTTTTAAAGAACATAGCATTAAAATAATGCAAAGTTAGAGGGGTTTTTTAACATTTCACTCATTAAATACATCTTTTCAATTTAATACAACCAAAATAAACTTAATTTAAGATTTAAAATTTTTTTGCTAAAAAAACCTCAAAAACCAGCATTTTTTCTAAACTTCAAGCCCTTTGCGGCAGGGTACGGAATTGTCCATAAAATCTTAAGTTTTTAGTGTGAACTGAGTGCCACCAGTGGCCACTTTTCCGCACACGCCATCATCGAAAATAAAAAAAAAGTTTTTTTCGGCCCACCCTATTGTACAGCATATAGTAACACCTACAAAGGAGAACAACGGGGTGGCAGATTCAAAAATCAGTTATTCCTTCTTTGCAAAATTTCACCTTGTTCGCATTGAAGAATATTTTCCTAAATGTATAATACTGAAGTTTAAACAAATGAGTGCATTATCGATTTATGTGCATAACACAGAAAAACTGTAGCAGCATTTCCTTTCTTTTTTTTTTCAAAATATGATTTCTTGTATATGCTTGTCACGATTTCTCCACCCCATTTAAATCTAATGACTTTAAAACACATAAACTCAATGGATGTAAACGATAATCCCACTGAGACATCGGTTTTAGGATGATTATGGACAAAAGCAGAATGGCAACAGAAAAGGTATCACTTTCTATTCAATGCCAACAAACTTCGACTTTGCAAATTGATAGAGGAAATAATCATTATATGATTAATAACATTATGATTGTGGTTGTGTTTATGATGGCCAATTATCAACATGAGGAATATTGGCCCAAAGAAGTGGGGAATGCCTTCCATGAGGGTCTTTCTATGGGAACTTTACCCGTATTTACGCAAAAAGCCAAGCTTTGAAGAAAACCATGGAAAACTCCGAAAAATTAGGCCAACAGATGTGATTGGTTCGAACCCAGCACTTCCTTGTCTACCAGTTTCGAGAGCAAAAATGTCTCAGCCACTGGTGGCACAATAGCTTTGTCCATTGCATTTTGTTTATTTTTTTTTATAAAACTTTATGAATGCCCCTTTAGTTACCCCTTTCTGTCCTAAATCATGAAAATTTCATTTTTCTAGAGGATTTTTTGAAACTATATGAGAAGATTTACACAATCATTTAGTAAGTTTTAGAAGGATTTTGCCAACAAAATTTAAGTTAGAATTTACAGAATTTTGTGGCATATTTATAACTTCTCTGGAATCATTTATTCATTTATTTTGTATTTTGTAAAATTAAAAAATGCACAAATATAATAAAAAAATAAAAAAAATTTCCAAACTGAAACTTTTCTTCCTCAATATTCCTCGGACAAGAAAGCTGAGAAGGTTCAAAAGCAAAAGAAATCCTTTTAAAAATATTTTTGTTTTGTGCAACCAATAATGCTTATAGTTTAAGGTAAAGCAATGATCTATAATTCATTCTAAACTGCATTGCTACTTATATTGACGTATAAAATGAATTTTATAAGAAGTTACTTTAATGGTACTTTAAAGCGACGTTGGGGCATAAAAATTTAAACTAACACTGACAAGACTTGTATTCTTTTCATATGGTTCTAAAAAATAATGCTAAGAAGACACATTTTTGTGGTCTCCCTATTGTTCTTTTTAATAATGATCATTAGCCAGTAAGTTCCTTAAAATAGGTTGTTTCTGCAGAAACAGTGCTGCAACAGTTTCATCAACCCACAACAAATTCACATTACAAAACAAGGATAAATACAAATCAACATATGTATATTAGTATTTGCAAAAAACACCACTTACTTTTAAAAACATCTGATATTATAAAAATAAACCAAAACATAAAAAATACAACACATTATGGGCAGAAATAATTAATATATTAAAAATCACATTTATAGAGGATAAAGTAATGAATAATAAGTAAAAATTTCTATCTCCACATCATACTTTCAGTTCATTAAAAAGCATAAAAGAAACACTCATCACCTTTTCCCCATCTTTTCATCACGGTATGCTAATGGCCGTTTAAAATTTTGCAATAAGTAGCTTTAAAAAATACCCAACAACTTAACAATTTCAACCTTCAAGATTTTTTTTACTGATTTACAGTGACGCCTAAATGACCTGCTAATTTAATTTTCTCGAACATTTGAGACTTCTCATATGCCAAAATTGTAGGATTCAGTTAAAATTCAATTAAAAATATTAGAGCAATTTTTTAGATAAAATTTTCATACAAACATTTGCTGCTACTATAAAATAGCAGCAGGAAGGACGGAGCATAGCTCAGTCAAAATTGGTCTTTAGTTCAACTCATTAAAACAATTCATTCTTGGCAAAATAACAATTATACAGTCACCGCCAAAAAAATCTTGACACTTTCGATTTTTGATGTTTTGTTAAATATCTAGAAATATACACAACGAATCATTCTGAAACTACTGGTGTGTAAACAAAATAGTACACGTCATATATTTTGACAAAGATTTTTCCCCGAAATCTAACAGGGGACCGTCAATAAATTGAGAAAGAACGAAGATCTTTTGGATCACCCTGTCAAAACTAATGAAGCAAAACAGTTTAAACTGCAGATAATGATTAAGTGGCTTATTGTGATAAGTTGTGTTGATTTTTATGAATATAGCTTGAAAACTCGTAGAGAAATTAAAGTTTTTATAAAAACGGGCCAAAATTTTTCCAAGTTTTTTGCTTATAATTTTCAGAGCGCTTCATAAAACACAATAATCTTTTCAGAAAATATGACAAACAACATTGCACATAACACCCTGTAATCAGAATTAAAAAATAATAAAAAATGTATGAAAAATGAACGGGTTTACTAAATAAATTTTTACTGCGCATGCGTCAACGCTATTAAAATTTCATTTGCATATTATGTTAGTTAAATGTATAGAGCAACTTTTGTGAAAGTCTCAAAAACATAGCTTAAAAACTCTAAAAATTATCGTCAATAGAATATGGTCAAAATCCGTTATTTCCAAAGTAAAGCAAAAAGATAAGGAGTTGTATCCAAATATAGTAGTACGTGCAAAACGGTGTAGGTACTAATCAATGGAATATGGATACAACCCCTCATCTTTTTGCTTCATTTTAGGAATAATGGATTTTGACAATATTCTATTAACTATAATTTTCAGTTTTCAAGCTATGTTTTTAAGACTATCACAAAAGTTGCTCTATACATTTAACTAACATAATATGCAAATGAAACTTTAATAGCGTTGACGCATGCGCAGTAAAAAATTATTTAGTAAACCCGTTCATTTTTCATACATTTTTTATTATTTTTTAATTCTGATTACAGGGTGTTATGTGCAATGTTGTTTGTCATATTTTCTGAAAAGATTATTGTGCTTTATGAAGAGCTCTGAAAATTATAAGCAAAAAACTTGGAAAATTTTTGGACCGTTTTTATAAAAACTTTAATTTCTCTACGAGTTTTCAAGCTACATTCATAAAAATCAACACAACTTATCACAATAAGCCACTTAATTATTATCTGCAGTTTAAACTGTTTTGCTTCATTAGTTTTGACAGGGTGATCCAAAAGATCTTCGTTCTTTTTCAATTTATTGACGGTCCCCTGTTAGATTTCGGGGAAAAATCTTTGTCAAAATATATGACGTGTACTATTTTGTTTACACACCAGTAGTTTTAGAATAATTCCTTGTGTATATTTCTAGATATTTAACAAAACATCAAAAATCGAAAGTGCCAAGATTTTTTTGGCGGTGACTGTATATCACTGCCAAATTCACTGATATTATTTAAATTTAAGCCCAGCAAGCTACAAATGTTTTGGAATTGGTATCTTGAATTTTGATTTTTCTGCCAAATCTGGTCAAATGTTGCTCTTTTGTGACTCAGTATATTGTTTACTTTTCAATAAGTCAATAACTGTTTGAATCTTCATTCCCTTTAAAATACAACAACAAATAGAATGTTAGACACCAAAATGACTCATTCATTAGAAATTTCTCAACCATGTGATCCAACACAATGATCTTCTCTTACCTCAAAATGGTATTCTACAAAATTAAGTCATGATCATCTGAGATTTTTTTTTTAGATGCGATTTGCAAACACAGAAGATTTACTAGAAGATAGGAAACAAAATTGCTGTGCCACAAAAAATTGAATTTGGAAATACAAGACACAACAAACAAACAAACAAAAATGAAAATAAACCTTAAAAAACAAAGTGTACTGTTGATTAGGCTATACAACTGGTATTTATGAATCAAGTAAACATGGAGAATAAATATTGAATTTGTTATTTGTCTATTTTTAAAAATAGATAAATTTGCTCATAATGTGTGCAATGATTACATGATAATGAGATATGTTTCACTTAAATTCTTGGAAAAAATTTTAAGAAAATTTATTAAATAAGAAAGTTATTTTTTTCTTTGCACCAAAAATATTTATAACAGATTTCTCATACTTGTTAAAAAGTGTTACTTCAATAAAGCCTTTCCTATTCGTATAAGACATTGAGGGACAATTTATCATTTCAATTTCAAATTAAGTTTTATTTCAAGGTAAAATTACAGTGAAATACCAAAGGTTGAAATTAAAAACCATAAAAGGCTTTAAAGGAAGTTTTACAGATATCTAATGAATAAGTCCGGAATTATTTGCTAATTTCAAAATGCCAAGTTTGATAATTATGGAAGAATTTTCAATATTTTTTAATCACTGAGTTAAAAAATAAGTGATACTAGTATATGCAAAGATTGAGTACATAGTCCATTTGATAATAAAAATATACAAGATTTTTAGGAGGAGTCTATTTGGTATGAGATGATAAATGCTTTTTTAGATTACTATTCTGAGTAAATCTTTTGGAACATATTTCACAAATAAAGGGTTTTTCTCCTGTATGAGTCAAGAGATGAACTCTTAGATTACTGTTTTTAGCAAATGCTTTGGAACATATTTTACAAACAAAGGATTTCTCTCCAGTATGAGTCAGGAGATGTTTTGTTAGAGTACTCTTATCAGAAAATGCTTTGGAACATATTTTACAAACAAAGGGTTTCTCTCCAGTATGAATCAAGAGATGTTTTCTTAATCTATTGTAATGACAAAATGCTTTGGAACACGTTTCACAAACATAATGTTTCTCTCCAGTATGAGTCGTGAGATGGCTCCTTAAATTACTATTCGTAGAAAATGTTTTGGAACATATTTCACAAATAAAAGGTTTCTCTCCAGCATGAGTCAAGAGATGGCATCTTAGATTTCTAGTCCGAGAAAATCCTTTGAAACATATTTCACAAATAAAGGGTTTCTCTCCTGTATGTGTCAAGAGATGGCTTTTTAGAGTACAATTCTGAGAAAATGCTTTAGAACATACTTCACAAACAAAGGGTTTCTCTCCAGAGTGCGTCAAGAGATGGCTTCTTAGATTACTCTTATGAGAAAATGCCTTGGAACATGTTTCACAAAAATAATGTTTCTCTCCAGTATGAGTCGTGAGATGGCTCCTTAGCTTACTCTTATTAGAAAATGTTTTGGAACATACTTCACAAATAAAAGATTTTTCTCCTGTATCGAGGGAGGAGTGTTCTTTTTTACCATCATTTTGAGGAACAGAGTGATGTA
Organism: Maratus speculifer; assembly: GCA_964019185.1. Taxonomy (NCBI): domain Eukaryota; kingdom Metazoa; phylum Arthropoda; class Arachnida; order Araneae; family Salticidae; genus Maratus; species Maratus speculifer. The sequence continues at coordinate 3,053,032 of CAXHSM010000846.1, forward strand.
AACCAGAGGAAGATTTTTCTTCTGTAATCGATGACATTGTCTCATGTGAAAATGTTATGTTTCGGATGATAACAAAATCTTCTTTAAAATATCAGTATGAAGAGATTATAGCCATTTTCATCAAAAGAAATGTTTTATTGAATTTCAGTAAGAAAGTTTTATCAACCTTTCAGTCTAAAAAAAAGAAAAATAATAAAATAATGCATTTTTTAAATAAAAAGCAGTAAATTTTAATTCTGATTTAAGTTATCACATGTGACAAGTTTCATTTCTTTAAACAATATAAAAAAACATATATTAAATTATCACATCGCACATTATATATTTTAAGTACAACGGAACTTGAATATTTTTTCATAGATACATATGTATATGTGTGCATGCAGTACAGTAAACAATCGCATACCCATACTGATAAAAACTGAAAATTTATTTCATTACACTCTTGTAAATTTACTTTTTTTTCTTTATAATTTTGCCTACTTTTTCAGCATATTCACTAAAACTATCCAAACAAAGTTTTTGCTTCATTACTGTCCACATACATTCGGTTCCAACTGAATGTCATCACTATTTCTTACAAGTTTTACAAATAGTTATTCATGTTGTTTAGCATTAAAGTTATACATTCTTTTTCAAAATTTCTTTAAACTTTAAAATTGACACTGAATATTTACATATACATTCCTATTATACACTAGTTGCCTGCCTCTGGCAACCCTATTAATCATCCTTAAATGTAATGCTAAGCATTTTATGATGTCATAATTTAATTTACTTGATCATTCCCTTGCCAAATCAGAAAATTCTAATAGAGAAATCAATAATTCATTCATTCATTTTATATGAAATACACAACTGTCATTTAAAATTGAAACATTTTAAATTCATGACTTTTACATATTTCTTTAAAAAAAATAAGGAAAAGAAATAAAAAATAATAAACAATAATAAACCATGACATTTAATTTTAACATCAAAGAATTATTTTATTTTACCATGCAGAATTCTCGAGTTAAAAATTTGGAAAGATTTTTACTCAGCTAATAGAATCTGGATAGCTAAGAATTTTTGTGATCACTGTGAATTTCATGTAGTTTTATTCCAAAAAATACTTTTGATTGAAAATGGTCTGTTATGTTTGCTCATAGAGAGCCTTATTGTTTATGACAGTTACATTAACTGCACTATTGTAATATAGATAAAATAATGTCGATGAATCTGTATTTGGAAATTTATTAATTGCGCTAAGTATCAAAATAGCCGCCTGGCATAGAAAAAGCAAAGCAGCTAGCCTGTAGCAACTGTAATGACAATCACATAACTTAGGCTATTATTATACAGGCATTATGTTTTACATTACGTAATTATATATACAACTACATATTTTTTTGTATTTATGTCGGCCAATTATCTACACTGTAGGATATAGGCCCTAAGGGATGTGATGACCTTGTTGGAGGTCTTTCTGGGGGAACCTAACCTGTATTTGTGCAAGGAAATCCAAGGTTCGTAGAAAACCATGAAAAACTCCGAACGGTTAGTCCAAAGATCGCGATTGGGTTTGAACCCAGCACCTACCATCTACCAGTTTGGAGGTCAGAACCTCTCGGCCACTGGTGGGGCACTACATATTTTGAGTTTGTTCTTATAAAAGTTGCCTTGTTATTCATAGAACAACATAGCAAATTAACTCTCTTTGTTCTCAAGTGATATTAATGACCCCATGCCTGACATGGCAGTAAATCAAGTAAAAAGCAAAATAGACAAATGTAATGTAATGTTTGATAAAATAAATTTATATAGGCCCTTGAAATTCTATTTATAAAAACAATGTGCAAATATAATGAAAAATGAATATAAACAATTTTATAATTTTTGAATCATTTTAAATTAAAAAATAGCTTCCCCCCACGCATCTCTTGTATCTGGATTTTTCATGTAACCCATCATAAGAGTTTCTTTTTTAACAACTCTTGATTAAAGCAATGGAAAACATTATTCTATTCAAAGTTTCATTATTTATTAATCTAAGATACCCAGAATAATGCTTTTGATTTTTTTTCTGGGTCTGTAAGTGAGACAATAAAATAAAAGTAAAAAACCCTTTGCAAATGTTGAAAAAAAAACATGTTTTGTTTAAAAGGCATTATTTTTGAAAAAAAAAATCGTAACTCTACTCATTTCAAGTAATTTTTTTGTTGTTATTGTTCATTTTCAAGTTGAAATTTTCAATAAAATTAAAAAAAAAATAGGAAAAAAAACAGTTTGATGAAATACAAGGTTTAATTGGCGATCAATAAAAAAACACTTACAATTTGTGTTTTGACGAAAGTTTATGGAAGAAATACATTTTATGCAAGAACGGAGGCTTATAAAATTCTTTAAGCATTTAATCATCTTGCAGAAATTTTCAAGAATGATTTATGAAATAACTGCCATTAAAGAATTGGTATGAAGAAATCAGTCTGAATTACATTATAAATCTATATTTTATATGCTATTGAAAAAGATGAACATTTTTTATATCAAGCTTTTTCTTCTTTCAAAATTTAATATATGATGGAAAAAACACTAGATTAGGTGTTAAGACAAAATAAAATGTGATCTCCCCAAATTAGATCATTTCGACAAGAATAATTAATAACACAGTCAGACCCTGTATTCATCAGCAGTAGTTCGAATGGCTGGGAATAACACATCCTAAATATAAGTATTAATCATTCTACAGCTAAAATGACTTTCCTATAATCAAAAACTTTCAAAAAAGTATCAACAGTTTGTGAATAGCCTACAGTTTGTGGTTTGATGGAAATTTTTGATTTTAACCCTTTAAGACCCGATGAAATTGTAAACAAAACTTGTCATGCTGGCTAAAAATAAATCAAGTACTACAATCACTATCTGTTGATACAAAATGATATTTTGCTCATTCTACAAACCAGAATGGTCATTCAATTTGGGGTTTTATTACATACAACTCAAAAACAACAATTTAAAAGAATATGCATACTGCATGATCGTGCGGGTTGGGTCTTAAAGGGTTATGAGAGTTTATAGTAATCCTTTATAAGTAAAGTTTCATTAAATAGTTCCAGAAAATTATATCTGATCTTTTTGATGATTATACACTATTAGATATTTACTTGACCTTTACTTTTAATAAATTAAGCAGTTTTAAAATTATCTAAATTTTTATCATTTTATTTTATTAATTATTTAAATATTTTACTCTACTGCAAGCATTCAATATAATTCTGATTGCATTATTACGATCAAATTATACTTATAAAATTGTAAACAAAACATTGACCAGAAATCTCCAAAATTCTAAGAGCTGCACAAACTGTTATTTCAAGGTGTGTGGATTTGAAGAAATCCAATGCATTACAGTAGACTTTCTTAAATCTGCAATCCACACATAATTTATGGATGTAAACAATGAAACATTCATTTCAGATGTGGGACAAAATTTGACTCTTATAATTTCATATCAACTCAATACATATTTTAATTAGTAATTTTTGTTAATATTACTAAATTTATGTTTGTTCATGAACAAAGTTTAAATTTATTTCTGAAAAAGATAATTCAAAATATTGCTGATAGCACTGGCAATCACAATCTTCTTATCAAATATATTTGTGCATTTATCAAGCTTTTTTGTTATTATGTATGGCTGAACCTGAAATAAAACTTCCCAATTTTATGATTTTGATGTGAATTAGGAATGTACTTTTATGAGGCAAATTTCATTGAATAATATATGAAAAATTCATTCCATCTTTAAAATAATTGTATTACTGATTGTTAACCTGACCTTTGCTTTTATTTTGATCATTTTAAAAAATTTCTATTTTTTAATTATTTTATTTCATTATTTATTTGAATATTTTATTATAGTGTAAGCATTCATTACAGTTTTAACTGCATTGTTAATTACGTTCAAATTTACAATTTAAAAAATGCAAACAAAGCAATGACCAGAAATCCACAAAATTCTGAAATATGCAAAACTCTGGTCCCAAGTTGTGTAGATTTGAGAGAGTCTACTGTAGTTTGCATTAATTTCAGATGGTAAATTAATTGTTACTGGTATAAACAGTTCTCACCCAAAAAAACTTTTAATTTTGCATGTGTGAGATATAAATAAAGCTTTGGTGTTGAAATAAAATGATTTAGGACATTATACATTTTAAACCTTTAAGAAAAATAAAATAAATAAATAAATGAGATATACATGCATTTTTAAATGTAAATTACAGTCTAAGTTCTATAATCCGCACATGTTTCAGCCAAAGGTTGTGCGGATTATGGAATATTGTGGATTATAGAGTATTATGGATTATGCATCATTTTATTATTCCTAGATAATATAATATGAAAATCCTTTCCATATGAAATTCCTTTCCATCCTTAATCCTTTCAATATAATATGAAAAGATAAATATGAAGTATAATAATCAATTTAATGTAACGTCTCAAAAAATGCGTTTTTAAAGTTATTTTATTAAAGAATTCATATATATATATATGTATGTACATTTAAATAAAAATAATTACATATGTTCCATAATGCTGTAATCCAATTTTTACTGTTAATGAAATAAAAGAGTTATATTAACAAAAAATGTAAGTTTTATTAATATTTTTTCAATTTGTTTATTATTTGTTTAAAAAAAAAAAAAAAAAAAAAAAAAACATTTTTGGATCACGAATTTGTAAATTTTCTTAACTGTTTCTTTCATTTATAAAGTAACGCAGATTATGGGTGCGCGGATTATAGATCTTTGTCTGTAACTTTAAATGGAAGATATGGAATGAAATTATTTAGAATATTCATATTTTAAAATAAATTTAATACAAACAGAAACAATAATTATATCTTGAACAAAAATTCACTTTTAATTCAGGGGGTGGTCCATAAAGGGACATTCCGTATTTCTGCCCCCCCCCCCCAAAAAAAAGCAGAGAGATATCACTCCCATGCAAAATTTGAGATATTGTGTTTTCAATGGTTGAAAGATGTAAATTCTGCCCCTCCCGGAACACTATAAGATCCCCCCTGTAGAAGTCATAGAAAAATGTCTAAAATGACAGTGCAGAGTTTTTTAAAATCTCCTTGTTAATATATATATATATATATATATATATATATATATACATGCTATGAAAACTATTTTAAAAATGAAAGTTTTGTAATGACTGGGCAGTGCTATTAAAGTTATAGGCCTGAATGTGAAAAAAAGGTTGACGTACTTTTGTTACCTGGGCACCAACAATAGGCAAAATATTTTGCATCTTGCCATCACTTTTCTTTGCCAATTTTATAACATTAGCCAATAACAAATAGGCATTTTGAATGATGCAATTAAAATATCTTGACAACAGGTAGGTTATTTATTAAAAATTCAATAATTTGCGTTAATTTCTTTATAGAATAATCTAAAAATAATGATAAAATACACAAACAGCAAATAAGAAAATATCATGTCTCATCATGTCTATGTAAGATGAGGCTAAGTCAACAACAGGAATGTTTAAATAAAGTAAACTAGAAACATTATCATGAAGAAATACAATTAAAGAAATCTATTGCCTTCGTATAAAGGCTATTTCACTCACACATAAACATCATTTTGCTAATATTATTCCCATCGTAGATATTTTTAAAAATATCTCGTTTGCATTTCACTATTTTTAAAATATAGTTTCTAGCATTGAATACCCCTGCAAAGGTCACTTTAAATTTTTTATTACACGTTGACTGCATACTTTGACTTTAAAAACTGGTTCAAGAAATAAAAGTAAATAAAAAGTAAAAAACATAACAAAAAAATTAAAAAATAGCCTTTGTACAGATTTCAACCTTATCTATCCCATGCAAAAAAAAAAAAAAAAAAAAAAAAAAACATAAAAATACACAGAAATGCGAAAGCATGTAAAAAACTATTCCATAGGATTAATCTTAGCAAGGCAGCGCTTTCTTGTCAGCAAAAACACTTCTTAAGACACACAACTAAAGATTTATGCAATGGCATTGTATACAAAAGATATATTCATCAAATCATACCTAGCAGAAATAGCATAAGTACAAAAGTTGTTTTGTATATGTTGTGGCTATGCGATAGATTGTTTAAAAATAGCTGACAGTTACCAATCTTGTTTATCACAGCACTCAAGTTCAAAGCAGCAATTTGACATAATTACACATAATTCTTAGAAATGGTAAATAACATTAATTTAGTAAAAGAAATACAGTAGACGCTTCACTTAGCACTGATCACCTGGTCTTCAGTCGCCGTCAGTGCCACCTATTGTTTGAAATTCGAACTAAAATAAAAAATTACAGTAAAAAAACTCCTGACATTATACATAACCCTCCTGCAAAATTTTTTTAAATAGATGTCACCGTTTGCAGGTTATTGAATTTTAAAATCCATCAGTCATTTTTGGGACACCCAGTATATAAGCTTCACAAAATTGCAAACACTACCAAACGGCCATTGAAAGTATATTACGCTGCAACTATGATACGATAATGATTAATTCAATTAAATATCGATCATTGTACGTATATGAAACGTACTATTTAACACTGCAGAATTTAAATCGAAAGACATGAATAAAAAAGGAAGAAGTTGAAAGTGATTTAAAGACATTTATTGTTATAGAATTATTTGTATTGCGTAAGCCGTCGACTTCAGCAGCATCTTTAATTTCATTGTTTACATAAAAAAAAATTGGTTGCCTGTAAAGTCGGTATACGGGCGAAAGTTTTACGTGACAACGACTTTGAGTTGTAAAATAATTTTAATGTGAATATTCATTCGTATAGTAGGAAGAAGGATGAAATAATAGTAACAATTTAAAACATTTATTTATACAAAGAATTATATTTAAAACATTAATTTATACAAAGAATCTCGCACTGAATTTCATATTAACAAAATTTTATTTTTACCTTTACACATACATACGTATTTATATACAAATATACATACAATAACTTGCAATACACTGTGTTTGTTAAACACATTTTACTTCATGTTTATTGATGTCAAATGTTGAATTTTGTAAACAGCATATTAAAGAATTTTTCAATGAGCAGAATATAACTAAAGTAAAATGGCTTTCACTAATCACATATCATTAGTTTTCCATAATATACCACCGAATTACGAAATAAACTACACTTATTTTCTTTGTACTTTATACTAATAACTAATACATAACGTATTTCGTCTTAGTTTGATACTATCTAAAATTCCTATTAAGCACCGCCCCTTCCTTGCAGCGAATTCACATTCACGTTCAGAAAATGGTCCCAGAAGTGACCGGAAAAAGTTAAGAGAAAAGTGAGCGCGTATCGTGAGCGGAGCGTAACGTAACGTAACGCAGTTTCTTGAAGTGTCTCCCGGCAAACCAATTTACAAGACGTTGTCACGTCAAAAAAAATGTGCAGATTTCTGGCGTTCACGGATTTAAGGGAGTCTATTCTAATAACATTACACTGTATCATAAGATAAGTAACAACACTAACATGTTTCATTATTAATACAAGGTACCTGTACCCAATATGGACACCCTAAAGAAAATGTATTGTTTTCACCCCCATGTACAAGTCATAGGACTCTAAAAATATGTGACCATTATCCTTAGACTATTGACCATCATTATTAAAATTAGCGACCTTGAAATTATTCTGGTTTAATTTAAATGATAAAAAGAAAAAAATATTTACATGTGTCCATATAAGGAACTACCTGTCCCTATTATGGACAGGTGTTTCCTTATTGACTTTCTACACAGTGTGTATGGAAGAGCCACTTTTCCAAGGGATTTTAGAGGAGAGGGAATAAAAAAATGTATCTTAAAGTATTCGGAGGAGGAGAGGGGACAGTAAATATCTTCAGAACATGCATTTTAGAAAGGGGGGGGGGTTAATTCTCGGTTTTTACCCTTCAAAGACCCATGCAAAGCCCCTTAGTTACTAGTAAATATTATGAAATAATGTTGTTGGTTTTGCTTAGCATTATTGCATCTGTCTGCGAATTTACACCTGTTATTACTCAGTCCTCACAGCATGGACAAATAGAAACTTTTTCACCATGGGCAATAAGTCCCACACAATCCTCATGAACATATCTGCCACATGTGATGCATGGCTGTATGTTTGAAAAAGCATCAATGCTGAAAATAAGCAGTACCAGCTCTCCTTTGTTGAGGAAGTCATACCATTGGTACCTAAGATTTCACCAACAGATATCCTATTGAGGGCGGGGGGGGGCTTCTTTTTATTTTTCTTCAAGGGTTTTTTGGAAGAAGGTTTTTGAGGGATTGTTCAAATCGCATCTTGTTGAACAAAGATTTTACCACTTTGATGCCTTTTTAATTTATTGCTTGACAATATTGAATTTTCTTCTTTATTACAGTTGTAGTCGATAAGGACATAAGCTGTCCATATTGGGGATCGGGCGTAGTTTTACTAAATCTTGTAACAAATGAATAAGGAAAATATTTTAAAATATGCAATAGCAATCGAAAATATGTTTTATTTGCTTTCTAAAATACTCCACTTTTCAACATTTAATGCAATTTTACCATATCTAATAAGAGTTTAAGCTTACAAGTAATTAAGATCAGCACACCTTGAAACAACAAATTTCGTCCTAAATGGCGAACAGCGTGCTTTTTTACACTTTCCAGCCTTAATTATCTTTTCAACTGCTTTTCTTCGCAAAAATGCTGAGCCATCTCTCGATCAAAATTATTACCTTTAAAAATATTAGGAGTGTCCATATTGAGAGCCCTGTCTATATAGGGTACAAATACCTTAGTAAAAGGAAAATAAAAATAACTCAGAAATTTTTTTAATGTAAAATATTGTTGCAATAAAAATAGCACAAAATACACTTTAAATTCGACTTTGGTGTCATCTATTGATCAATCAATAAATTTTTTTGGTGATTAAATTTGATAATAATGTTTAATATGACTCTAAATTCTTTGAAAAAATAAATAAGACTGTTTTTTAATCAAAACATTTCCCATAAAACATCAAATACGCATTTTTAAACTTATTTTATCAGAAACTTTCACTATCAATATTTTCATTACTGTCATATTACCATGGTGATAAATACACAGCAAAACTAATGTTTGGTTGCAAAACTAATGTTTAGTTACACTGATTTTTCTCACTGGCACAGTTGAATTTGTGTATGTTACTTTTGTGTTTGTGCACATTTGCAATACTACATCAAATATTCAGCATACCTTTTTGATAAGTTGAGAAAAAAATAAATTAAAAAAACTGAAAAATAAAATTTTCAGGATTGAGCTTGACAGGCACAGTAAAATTTTTTGGGGGAAGGGCACTTTCTTGCGATTTTTAAAATTTTACAATTTGGGTACAAAGTGGGAGGAGGTCACTTAATCAGGAAGGATGGATTAACGGAACTGAATGGTATACATATATGTGGATTTTAGGACTGGATGATAACAAAATTTTAATATCGTAATACATCACTGACCAAATATCAATATTCTCGATACATCAATATATTTTAAATCATATGTCATTCTATTATACAGTCATAAATTGTCTTAAAGTTGTCTAGAAATACACACACACCCACATACATGGGTATGTGTTGAATATCTTGAAAAACCAAAAGTTTAGTACAGTAGACTCCCTCAAACCAGCACAGCTTGGGACCAGAGCTTTTGCACATTTTAGAATTTTGTGGATTTCTGGTCATTGCTTTGTTTACATCTTTTAAACAGTAATTTGAATGTAATTAGTAGTGCATTTGAAACTATAATGAAAGCTTACAATATAATACAATATTAAAATAAGTAATGAACTAAAATAATAAAAATTTAGATAATTTATAAAATAACTAAAATATTAAAAGCAAAGCTCAAGTTAATAACCAATAATGTGTGATTAAATATTCATTATAACCATGAAATGTAATTTTTCCTAAATTAGTCAATGAAATTTGCCTCATAAAGGAACATTACTAATTCACATCAAAATCATAAAGTAAGGAAGTATTACTTCAAGTTTAGTCACACTTATTAACCAAAAAAGATGAATTAGTACATATAATATTTGGTAAGAAGATTGAGATTACCACTCACATTAGCAACATCTTTAATTTTTTCAGAAATAAATTTATTTTCCTTCATGAAAAAACATGAATTCAGTAATACTAACAAGTTACGAATTAAAATATATATGGAATTGTTATAAAACTAAAAAAGTGCAATTTTGTGTTTATATCGGAACAGAATTTTCCATTGTTGACATCTGTAAATTATGTGCAGATTTTAGAGAGTTGCGGATTTTAGGATTGTGTATTTGAGGAAGTCTACTGTATTTTAATTTAACATTAAAAGGACATATAAATTTCAATTTTTGTATGCTGCTTTAAAAAATGAAAATATTTTTCTTGCAGATCTGATCTAAAATGCATATTACTGAAAACTTTTGGAAAATTAAACATTATAAATTATTTAACTGAAAAAAGAAAATGTATAAAAGACAATAGAAATGTTAAATGAAAACAATTTAATTACCAATAAATGTAAAAATTTTAATTATAATGCAAAAAATTAACATTTCTCCACTTCTGGGCAAAAATCTGCAAGAAAAATCTAAGTTGTACTTTCTTCTTGAAAATCTGTCAATCAATTCACTCAGCAATAACTGTACATGTGCTTTGAATTCAGACAAACAAGTCACAATAGTCAGTCACCGATGTGGAATGTATCAGAAAAGCAAATGTATCTGAAATGCACAATCCTCAAATGAGTCTTTCAATTTCGATGAACTCCAATAAAAAAAGCAGTACATCAGAAAAATAGACTTAAGATTCCGACATATGCTGACACCTGCACAAAACCACAAATATCAATATTTTTGTGGGATTTAAAAAAATAACCAACTTTTGTATTGATATTTTTTATATCTAAAATTCCATAACTCTGTATTTTCAAAAATTCTCTAAGATGAAATACTATTTGAAACGATATATTGGATAGTTTTAAACCATAATATCATTACTGTGGTCTTAAAGAAATATTGATATTTAATGGTATTACCACAGCATTTTTGGATATATATGTATATATACATACATATACAGAATTAAATGTATATGTATATATAACTGGCCAAAAATACGAATTTTTCTTCCAAATTCTTTAAAATTTCTCTTTGATTTTAAAATGTTTGTTTTAGAATGTAAGAAAATTATGTTCTCAACCAAGAAATTAAAAAAAAAAAATTAGCTAAAAGAGATTTCTTAAATAATAATTCAAAGAATAGTTTTAAATAGCGTAAAGTTTACCTATAAAAAAAAATTTTGTTTATCAAAAAGAAAATATCTGTTTTAAATGAGTAAAATGTATTTTTTTAACACTTTCAAATTATAAATATTAATTATTCAGCATGATTGTTACGGCTAACTTATCACTATTTTTATTTGGCAAGCCAATATTCTATTCACCTGCGTGTCGAATATTTTTAATGACTGTAAATGACAACGAAAATGAAAGTTAAGACACTTAAAATTTTGTGCTAACATACGATCAAATAGAATGTTCTAGAATTTTTTTTTTTAGAAAAATAACTTAAAAAAAGAATTTTATCACTGATTTATTTTAGTAGAAAGGATGGGTCGGTAAAGTACAATGACCTAAGATATTAGAAAGTATATTAGAAAGTCAATGGTAAAGTACATTCATATCGTCCATGTTATCTCAAAACAGACGCCTAAGATTGAATGAATCACAACAGAAGATTTCATTCATGAATAATGATTCAATCAGTAAATCTACGAAAATTTTAAACCAACAAAACAAACATTTATTTATAAAAAAGAAACAGAAAGCACTATTCAAAAAATCTAAAAATTAGCACTTAAATATTCCCTCGGGTGTAATATCTGATGTAATTTGAATTTGAATAACTTACAAAAATTATGCTTAGATTTTTTTTTTTTCGGTAAAGCTTGTTTCTGCTAATGACTGACTGATAGCCAGTATTTCAATTAGAGATTTAAAAAATACTGGTTATATTGACATTGTATCAATTTAATTAATAAATAGGGACCCATTTTTCGATCTCGCTCCTTTTCATATGACTGAATGAATCTTTTTCAATAAATCATGATGTAAAAAAAATCCACGTAGTGGTTTTTTTCTGTGTTACCCTGTTGTATTTTTAGGTAACTTTTAAACGTTTTATTGATCTCACTTTCTTTAGTAAAGTAAGTTAATGCTAATATAGTGTTTTTACTTAATCTTCAACTAAAATTCTACAATTTGCGGTTTGATAACGTGACTGCACAGATTTTCATCTGTGACAACTTTCATTTTCCAGAGAATCAGTCACTTAAAGCATCATTAAAATGTTTTACTTAGAAGAGATAATTTTATTTATTTATAATTAGTTCCGCTAATATTATTCGAATGTAAATTTAAACATAGCAATTTTTTTTAACGTTTACTATTATTACATTAATACAATTACGTTAATACTGTTGCTTATTGTCTGAATATGGTTGTATCCTGTTCTATAGAATGTAAATATTTTTTATGTAATTGAGAGCATACTAAAATTTCTTATATAAATTTTATCAAAATTTAGATAAAATATTAAAACAATTTAAGAAAGCAAGAATCTGGAATTAAAATCTCTTCATAATATTATATCCATTGCCAATAAGTGCTGTGACTGCACTGATATAAAGAAAAAAGTGCTTGATTGTTTTCTTACATTTGAAAAATAACACTTGTTTATTCCCATGCTAGGATGATACACTATATCAACAATACTTACTACCTACAACATTTTATTTTCTTTGCAATGTCATCTTTATTCTTTTAAAGTTGCATATTTAAGTCAATTGCAGAAGTTTTTATTATGTGACACAAATTATTCAATATGATTTAATATAATTATTTAAAATGATGTGGCCTTCTGTATTTTTATTTTCAGTTGTTTCAGAAAATTTATACACCATATTTTTCAGCCTATTATCTGCAGGGTCACATTATCCACAGTCATATTTTTTGCTAGTTTAAATGGATGCTGCTGTATTATCCCCACCACCGTAAAAATATACACTGGAAATGGAAATTTCAAATCTGGTAAGTAGGTGGTACTAGTCACCACTGCTTCATTAAGGTGATATTTTTTTACTCCATCAAATGCATGAAACAATGATAAATTTATAAACAGAAATACAAAAAAATTTTAGTAGATATACAAATTATCAAGGTTTTTTTTTAAGAAAGAAATATTTCAAATAATTTAAAAATGAAGAAGAATACATTTTGCATTAAATTTTCATAATTCTGGTTTTAAATTTATTTTAAATTCACTTGTATAACTAACAATTTTTTTCATATTAGACATTGCATATCACATATTAATAATTATATAAATATCACATATTAATCCTTTAGAGAAAATGATGACAAATTTGCTTGCATGTGATTTTCATAGTCACTACAAAATACTTTTTCATGAACAGAAAATAGATTATGACTGTACCCTCCCATTACATTAAAGGCTAAGACATTGCATCTGCTGGCAAAATCTATTATATGTGAGAAACATTATCTCTTTGCATGATTATTCTTATTAGCAACTCGGGGGGGGAGGGGGAGGGGAGAAACCTTAGACTATCCGGATTGGCCTATAATACACAGCAAAAAATTTCAGACTTTTTTTTAGCACATAATCCCCAGATGATAGACCAAAAAAATCTGGTGACTTTCTAAGCAAAGAATATAAACATTGGAAATAAATTCTTCAAATTTTGGAAACACAAATTACTTTTTAATCTACATGTATGAGACAGCTTCTACATTTTAAGCTTGACATTAAAGGTTAAAATTCAACATTTGTATTAGTAGCCAGTGGCCACTAGAGGCTGAATGTAGCCACTATTGTCAACAGTGGCTACTAACTATTATCAGCGATTCTTTGACGAAATTGCCATTGCGGCTATGGCGATTTGTTGGGTTTCCGACAGGGAACCTGAATGAAAAAAAAAATATGTACTCAGAAAGGATTTCTATTTTGGGTTCCCTGGGATCGCTATTTTTCAAGCCCTATATTGTGAGATATTGCAAATTATGTTAATAAATCCAGCACAATGACTCATTTAAATAAAAACTTTAAACTGATTTTTCTCCCTGTTCATGTTTTTATAATTTGCTTGTTTAAAAAATTTTCAAGTTTTTTTTTTTTTTTTTTTTTTTTTTTTTTTTTTTTTTGAGGGGGGGGGGGGGTTATTGAGACAGAGGTTTGATTTAATTGTTCTCCATGGTGTATTTAATATTTTTATATATGGATTGAACTTTCAAGTTTATAGTTATTTTCTAAAAATTATTTAAATTGAGATTTTGCTGAATTTCTTTCATTTTTTTTATATAAAGAAAAAAATATATATTACAGTATATTACATATACGCATATATTAAAGTATTATTCAAAATTGAAGAGATGGTTTCAAAGGTAATGGTGTCCCCTTAAAATGTTTTATAGCATTTTCTATAATAAATAAACTGCATTTTCATAGTTGGATTGGTGTAAACGAATAGTTACCTTGCTACCTGTCAAGATGTACAATTTTATACTACACTAACATTATTTTGCCCAAATATAGAATTTGGTTTCATGAAATTCTAATCAGAATATCAAATAGTTAATTATTTTATGTATATAGAAGATCATAACTTTGTTCAAAGTCATGATTTTTAATGGATTTCGCGATCTTTTGAAGAAATTTGCGGTTTTTTGACAAAATTTATCATATCTTCACAATTTTTGGATGAAATTAATCGTTTCTTCGCGATTTTTGGACGAAAATTGCTGTTTTTTTTCGTGATTTTTTGAATCTGCCGTTTTTTTCGAGATTTTTGAAAGAAATCTGCCGTTTTTTCGCGATCTTTTGACGAAATTTGCTGTTTTTCGCAATGATTAACAAAGATTAACATTTTTCGCGATTTTTTGACGAGATCTGCCTTTTTTCGCGATCTTGTGACGAGATCAGCGATTTTTTTGAAGAAGTTTGCCGTTTCTTCGCGGTATTTTGATAAAATTAGTCGTATTTTCGCGATATTTTGATAAAATGTCATATTTTTGCGATATTTTGATGAAATTTGCTGTATTTTCATCGATATTTTGATGAAATTTGCCGTATTTGCATCGATATTTTGATGAAATTTGCTGTATTTTCATCGATATTTTGATGAAATTTGCCGTATTTTCATCTATATTATGATAAAATTTGCCGTATTTTCATCGATATTTTGATGAAATTTGCCGTATTTTTATCATTTCTTGTCGAAATTTACTTTTTTTCCAGCGATTTTTTTGCCGAAATTTGTCAAAATCTTTTGATTAAATTCGCGTTTTCCCGCGATCCTTTGACGAAATTAGCGATTGTTCTTCAAACGATTGGCGAAATTGGTTATTTTCGGCGACCATTTTTCGAAATTCGCGATATATTTTATGTCCTAATTTTCAAATTTATGACCGATTTTTTAATTTTTTTTTTTTTTTTTTTAAATATTCGAAAATGATTGATCACCATTTTGGCGATCAGATGCATAACATTAAGTCGCCAATTTTTTACATTTAGTCGCCCTGGGGCCGGTGGCGACCGTGAATTTTAACCTTTACTTGACATGTAAAATGATATCAAGCATAAACATATTTATAACTTAGTAAGAAATAACTGAACAAATGGCTCTAATCTTAATCTAAAAATCTATTGCAAAATATTATTTAAACAAGCCTAATGCTTAATGAATCAAGCTAACACACTACATAATTTTTTCAAAAGGTAAAATCAGTTACTTTAATAATATCGATGCTTTCTTGAATCATCTGAATCATCAAAAATTTTATATAACAACATTGAATGCACTGACTGCACTAACGAAGTATTTTTTTGTTTTGAGAAAATTTTCAAATTAAGAAATAAGGAGTTTTTTTTAGCATCTAGTTAAGTGTCACTATTTTTAACTTCAATAGTAGTCAGTATCAGTTGAGTAAAATAAGCTCTGTTTAATCGTTTTACCTCCTTAAGCCTCATTGAGGATCCTACTTCAAATTGCAATAGTTGAAAGAAAAAAAGGCAGATTTTTTTTTCATTTAGTAACGCCATTAAATCACTTAAATACATAGGAGGCTTCTAAAAAATTGCATTAATCGTACTTAGATGTAAGTACTAGATAATTTACAATTGTTGCTTCATTGTTTTAGAAGAGAAATGAAGTACTTTTTTGAGTTGCTTAATTTTTTTGCGAGGTAGAAAGTGTTTTACTATTTTTTAAACTTCCCTTAATATGTGCATGCATGCAAATTAATTTTAAACATAGCAGATTCCTTAAAATAAGTTTTTTGTATCTTACACAAGGCTTTTTTAAAAAAAAAAAAAAAAAAAGATAGAGCAACATTACAAAAAAAATCTTTTCCCATATGATTTATAGTGGTGTTTTTGAAGTATATTAAAATTTAAAAAGAATTTTTTCTCTACTTTAAGAATAATTTGAAGTCGAGAGAATTAAAAGAACAAGGAATATGAAAGCTAACTTTTCTTCCCGGCACATACGGAAAGGTTTTTTGTTTATTGATATGTAAATATTGGATAAAAAATCTGAATATTTGTCTTAAGCCTTACAGCCTATTAAAACCTTATAAAACTACATTAATTTTTAAAATGATGTTATAAATAAATCTTCTAATTATCATTGTAATGCATAAAATAGGAAAATCATTATTACAGTTAGGTTTCAGTAAATTTGATGATGTGATTAAGAATTAAACAAATTAAAATATTCGAATTGAGTTGCTATCTTAGCAGTCAAGGTTCAACCTTTTGAACCGAAAAAAGGGTCACTTCTATGACATAACATCTTAATATCAATTTAGTCTTTCCTAACAATGACAGAATGAAAGTTTTTTTTTTTGTTGTTGTTGTAAATATGCTTTTAACATAGTAGTTGAAAGTGTTAATTAATTCGCTTTGTCTGTCTGTCTGGGCTGTAACCAGGGTGTGCAAAGTGGGCCCAGCCCAGAAAAACCCACCCGGGTTTTTCTTGGTGGGTCCACCAACAAAAACCCAAATGAGTTTTTGTTAAAAGTAGGTTTTTGCTAAAAATCATTTCTGAATCTGCAAATCCCCCTAATAGTACAATAAAAATTTTCCTTTTAAGTCCAAAACCTAGATGGTTTCTTTTATAAAATCACATTAAAAGAAAAGACATATTTCTGATAATTAAGGTGATAGTTTGCTTCAGAATATTTATTTTTTCAAATTATTTATTTATTTATTTATTTTATAAGAATATATTTCATATAAGTTATGCAATGTAATACAAAATAATTATAATTGATCTTTTTTATAGTTTACCAATCAAAATCACATTGACTTTAATTTTTATGGTAATATATATAACTTTTACTAATTTTTCACACTGCTCTGAGTCTAGTATGTTCTGTAATTTAGACTATATGAATCCAAAAGTAGAGAAATTCCTCTTGATTTAGCAGAGCTAGATGGAACAGAATGCAGAGATTGAAAAAAACTACAAAATCATAATCTAACTTGCTTTTCTGTAATTTTCCTTTAAGAATTTCCCACCATTTTGAAGCTGAGAAATGAGACATAATACTTTCTAAGAAAAGTGATTTTGGAAATTAGTCTGTCTGTAATTTTAAATACCAATATTGCAGGTAATTACTCTGAATGATATTGCATTATCCATTCATCAGTTTCTTCCTCTTTTGTAAAATTAAGCCTTTCCCATCTAAACTTTGCATCCATTATATTACCTAAAAAAATGTTTGGTCCCGATGATCTGTTTGTAGCATTTCAGCATAATTTGTATATAATTGCCTTGTGTTATTTCAATTCTTCTGATTCCATCAAATTTCTCCAAATCTTAACAGAACATGACAGTATGGTTATATTTTTTTGCAGCTCATCAAGAGCTAGAGATATAATTGTTAGCTGCTTTTTTTTAATTAAAACCCTCCTTTTCTCAAATACCACTGTTTTTTATTATTAATTTTGGTAAAAATCTTAAATTCTTGCTTGATCTGTTTCCAACTTTAAAATAGCTTAGCTTATAACATATGATAAAAAATTATAAAAAAGAATGTTGTGTCAAATACTGCTATTTTCAGTAATAATTTCTGCAAAAATCTTAATTTTGTGCCTTAAAATGCCACTCCCCCGACTTATGTGTCTACAGGTAGGTTGTTTAACAGAGTTTTGTTAAAATGTATTTTTGTTAAGAATATAGCACACTAGCTGGTAGTGTGTGCACAGTATGATTGCTATACAGTGCTAAATGCAGCGGCAACCTAGTTTGAGATATGTTCAGCATGACATTTGCATATCAATTACAGATTTATTTAAGAGGAAGGCTCGTTCTGTGCATGCATAACATCCTCTACATGGTGAAGGCAGCAGAGATACGGTTTGAAAAGTACATCTAAATTAGAGATTTGTATAAAAGGAGGGGCCCCCAGTAGTGTATGCTTTCGACCTCTTATGCAGTGACATAGGCAGCGGGGATCCGGTTCGAAGTTTGTTCGCTTCAAGATTTACGTATAATTGGACCAGCTCTGCTTACAGGCAAAGCCAGCTAGTTTAATTATCATAGTTACAAATTATTATAACAACTTTAATTATTATAGTTATTACAAAAATAAAATTATTCATTGCGATATCTAAAATATATTTAAAAGTGATAAGAACTCACTTTTATCACTTAAAATAGTATTAAATTAATTATAATAGTACTATTGTTATTAGTATTAATAATAGCATTAATAATAATTAACATGGATTACTAATAGTATGAAAATTATTTTATATCAGTTAATAAACTTATTCTGATATTATTTTTAAGTTTTCTATTGATATTAGTATTAATACTAATATCCAAATAGAATAAATTAACTGATATTATAAATTATAATAATTAGTAATAAATAGATCAGATGTAATTAAAAGATGCAACTTTATAAGTTTATTTTTAAATGAGTACACACATATATTACTAAATATACAAATATACAGAAGAACAACTAAAGCCCACAAATACCCAGAAAAATCCAGTTGAGTTGGGTTTTTGCCAACCCTGGCTCTAACTCACATAAATAGAGTCAGATTGATATAAAATTTACAGTCAACGATCCATAATCCACAATTTTCTATAATTCGCGTTATTTTGCGAATGTAAACAATGAAATAAACTATTAAGAAAATTTACAAATTTATGATTAAAAAAACTTTTTTTAGAACAAATAATAAAAGGTTTCAAATATCATAGTAGAAATATACTTTTTTAAATATAACTCTTTTATTTTATTAACAGTAAAAAACAAACTGTATTACAGAATATATGTAATTATTTTCATTTAAATGCATATTTATACAAGTTTTTTTTAATATAAAATAACATTTAAAAGGCATTTTTTGAGATAGCATATTAAATTAATTACTAGATTTCATATTTATCTTTTCATATTAAGCTGACTATAGAATTGAAATGTTTTCTAGGAAAAATAAAATGACGTATAATCCATAATATTCTATAGTCCAGAATATTCCATAATCCGCACAACCTTTGGCTCCAGCTTGTGCAGATTATAGAACTTTGACTGTATATATGTTATGGCAATAGTAGCACTGAGATTGAAATGTGTGAACAGTTCATTTTATGGAATACTCGAAAAAATTCCATTACTTGACATTTTGTAGGAGAAATCTCTTGTGGTGCATTTTAATGATGTTACACTACTTCAAACAGATTTGAATTTATATACATCACTAAAATTAACTGTAAGGTACTTATTGTAGAATTGGGTGCGTCTCTAATGGGTCGTTTATTGACAGGGACACACAAAAGAATGTGACCACAGTACTGCCTATGAAACATCATGACTGGAAATATATTTTCAGTTGTGGTGCGGATTTGAAAATTTAATTATTTTTTTGTCTATTACTATAAATTTATGGAACCTGTAAAGATATATTCAAAATATCTGAAGTACAAATCCATTTATTAAAATGGCTTGCTGCGAATTTTTAACTGTGCTCTGCACTTATTGGAACTAATTTTACCATGTGATTATTCATAAATACAAAAATATAGATCCTATACAGAGATGCACAAAATGATTGGATATATATATTTTTTTTCGACTATGAATAATCATTGCAGAAATGGGGATTCAAAAGCACTATGCATTTTCCAAATCATTTATTTATACATTCTCTTTCACCTTTTGTTACATTATTTGAAATTATATAGAAAATCTTTCATAATTTACGATGGACGCATGGTTCCTTGTTCATACTTAAAATAAGGTATAAGGTTTTTATGAAGGATTTGAAATAGTTGCATAATAAAACAAAATTAAAATAATGCAATTATATTGCATATTTTAATTTATTTCTCTGTTAAAAAATAATACACTACTCATTCAAATATCTGCTACTAATTTTAAATTAAAGTAAAAATTTCTGGTTTATAGAAATATAAGTTAGCCTGCTTTGTTTTCATTTACTTTTAGTTAAATTTTTAAACATTCAAAACTTCGCAGTGGAAAATGCACGTTTAGGCTTGAAAACGTTATTCAAAGTATATTTTTAAATTATTTTGCACATTTGTTCAAGTGCAGTTTGTAAATAATTCATAAAAAAATTTGTTGTGAAAAGTTAGCCTGACTGGTATTTGAAATCCAATCAAGCATGCTGCCAACCACTCTGCTGAGCCAATTGTCAAAGAACAAAGTCTATCCATTTATGTATTACAATGTAAACATTGAGACTTATTTACTAAACAGTCTATGAGTACTGTATTTTATGATTTTCATAATTTGATAAACTGTCTACATACTGACTGCTATCTATATACAGAAATGCTCACTGAATATTTTGTCTCACAACTTGGAACCTCCCCTTCTTAGTATAAAACCAAAATGTCTATCGATTTCCAGCATTTTACTTCCAATTTTTGCTGAAAGATTTTTTTAAAATTATCATAACATTGTAAAGATGCACCTTTGGATGTATATATGAAAGTCACATTTTCTCAAGATATTTTATTGGTTTATTTTCTGAATCAGTAAAGTATGTATATAATAAATGTATAACCCTATCTGTATATCGATGGAAATATATTAAAAAAAATGCAAAAATAAAATAATTTTTAGACATTGATAACAATATCATTAGGAGAATATGAGGGGGGAGGGGTGTACAGGAAAGATAATGTGTGATATAATAAAGGGGAGATTGGCTCCAACATTACCATAAAGTTGATAATATTGCATATGTACAGTCCAATGTCACATGAAAAAACATCTCTCAAATGGGTCTAAAAACAAATTTTTCGTAACCATTGCACGTTACATAACAGAAATTATTTTCAAACTGAAAAATTCAAAAAATAACAGAAATTTGCTGAATATATTTATAATTAACTCAGTGGGCACATCTAATGATAACTTCAAATAACATTACTTGAAATATTATGCAAAAAAAAATTAAAGTACTAATTTCAAAAATATCGATCCAAGCATCCCAAACTCAAAATGAGACCTTGCAATTACAGTTTCTAGACTTCTTAAACAAATTTCAAGAAATTCCGGAATTATCGCCTTAGATGAATGATCTTGCTTTGAAAGAATGTTGGCATTACCAAATATTTCTTTTAAAAGAAAGTTCTTGATGATGCAATTTAGAGTTTATTGTACTATAAATCACTTTTACATTTCTGGGACTGTGTAAATATAATGTTATCATTTCAGGGGGGGGGGGAGTGGTCTGGCACATGATATTGTAAGATATCTCTAGGAGAAGGGAGGATTTGTCTTTTGATATCGATATCATTTATGATCCACTCAAAATTTTTCTTTTTTTTTATATGTAGCATGTGTTTTGGTACAAAATATCATAACTTTTTTTAACTTGTTAGTTACTTTTATGAAAACATAACGTTATTATTAAAATCATTAAATTACTTTTAAGTTGTTTAATTCTAAAGTATGTAATACCCCAAACTTTGACATTTCTATTCTTCATTTGACATTCATATGGAAATGCATCTATAATCAGGGTTCGAGAAACCATAGGTGAAATACATATTCCATAATTTGAATTTAAATGATTTTATAATTATTTAATAGTTTTAATAATGTCTTCTATATTCACATAAAAATCACATACTATACTGAAGTAAAGGAAATATACCACAAATAATTTTTGGTTGGATAAAAAATGATAATGATAAAAAAACCCTCCTTCTCTTAGAGAATCTTACAATATCAAACGCCAGACTCCCCCTCCGTCTAAAGCAAAAAGGTTATATGTGCACAACCCCTATCACATAAAAGCCATTGATAAATGTATGTGGAACAGAATGTCTACTTATATATGTACATATGTACCTGTATCTAAACTCAAGTTACACCTAAGACTGTATAATGAAATAATTTAATAGATGAATTTCGTACTGCTTAAGAAAATGAAAATTATAAGATCCTCTATTTAATTCTGAGTTAAAATTTAATGCAGTTAATTAAATAGTGAATTGTACATTATTCTTTTTTTTGTTTTCAGATCCAATGATAAATAAAACTTTTTACTGAAGTACAATAGTTAATTTCCTTGAATGAAATTGGCGACATTCTCTTCATACCGATACTTAGAAGAGGTTTCTGTTATACAAAATTAAGCTTTACAATTCATGATGTCATCGATTATGCAAGAAAATTCTTCCTCTAGTGAACAGCACTTTGTTCCTTATAACGATGATGAAGAAAAGCATTTCTCCTTTGATACAGGGGGAAAGCTTTTTATTTGTGAAGTATGTTCCAAAAAATTTTCTAAAAAAAGTAATCTAAGAAGACATCTCATGACTCACAGAGGAGAAAAACCTTTAGTTTGTGAAGTATGTTCCAAAACATTTTCTAATGATAGAAATCTGAAAACACATATCTTGACTCATACTGGAGAGAAACCCTATGTTTGTGGAATATGTTACAAAGGATTTTCGTAGAATAGTACTTTAAAAAAGCATCTCTTCACTCATACTGGTGAGAAACCCTATGGTTGTAAGACATGTTCTAAAGCTTTTTCTGATAAAGGTAATCTAAGTAAACATATGTTGACACATACTGGACAGAAACCTTTTGTTTGTGAGAGATGTTCCAAAGGATTTTCTGATAAGAGAAATCTAACACAACATTATTTGGTACATACAGGCGAAAAACCTTTTATTTGTGAAGTATGTTCCAAGGGATTTTCTCAAAATAGTAAACTAAGAATACATTTCTTGATTCATACAGGAGAAAAACCATTTTTATGTGAAATATGTTCGAAAAGATTTTCTACACGTTGTAATCTGGAAAGACATCTCGTGGTTCACATAAAAGAAAAACCTTTTGTTTGTGAAATATGTTCAAAAGCATTTTCTGTTAAGAGTAATCTAAGACAACACCTTTTGAGTCATACAGGTGAAAAACCAGTTGTTTGTAAAATATGTTCCAAAGGATTTTCTAATAAGAGTGCGCTTAAACGACATCTCCATGTACATACAAGATAACCTTTTATTTGTGAAGTACGTTCTAAGAGATTTTCTCAGAATTGTCATCTAAGAAGGCATCTCTTCACCCATACTCCAATAGAAAACACTTTTGTTTATAACATATGCCTCAAACAATTTCCTACACAAAGTAATCTAGAAAAACATCCCGTCATTCATACAAAAAAAACCAGCTCACGAAATGTTCTGGAGCAAACCGGAACTAAATTCTGATTCATAAAATTGTGGCAAATATTGTACCAGTTCGTGACACTATGTTGAATTTCGCACTGGTTCATACAATCATTACAACTTACTGATAAAGTTCCAAGAAAACATAACATCACTATTCTGGCTGAGATTTTCCTGAAAAAATAATTCAACATTTGATGATACACATAAGATATAAAATCTTCATTTTGGGCCAATTATACCCCCGGCTGTGCATCGATTGTGATAGTTCCAATATCCAATGGAAAAATTCACGAGGCACATGACTATTAAATTTTAATGATAAAATAAATATGGCAGGCCATACATCCTATTGTTTTAATTTTTAATCCTTTGATCCAAAGACGATGGAAGCAGGCTGAATTAAGGCTTTATCAAGCAAATACTATATAGTTTACTATCCTTTCAATAAGTTTTTTACTAATTAATTAGGATCTTGGATGCATATTTTAAATGCTTTTGTAAGCTTAAAAATAAATATCTCAGTACAATGTGTGTTCGGTCAGTGAACTCTTCGGATAACGAACGCCTTGCAAATAAGTGAGAATAAATTGTTGTGCTTTTCAGATTTGCCGAGCTGTATTTAATTACATATGTTGTCGATTTTGAGAACTTTTTAACAATTCTATACATATGGAACAATTAATTCATGGTCTGTCGGGACAGGCTGCCATGGATTATTAAATTTTTAATCATATTTCCCGTCGTCGCATGCTGCGCGGTTTCTGGCCAATGAGCTTCTTGACCTAGTTTATTAGTAAGAGAAATTTTTGAGCTAGAATATCGACCAGGGTAGCTAAGTGGTAAAGCAACAGCATGGTACACTGTCGACTAAAGGTTCGAGTCCTGCCAACGGCTAATTTTTCACCTCTATTGCATTATTGTATGTTGTTGGATTCAGTTGCGTTAATTAAATTCAAGTTTTTCTTAATAGATATGTATCTTGAATAATTTTTAAATAAACCTCATATTTTTAAAATTTTGTCTTTAATTGTATTTTGTATGAACTATATGTCTGCTGACTCTAAGAATTTGGTGAAAAAAACCTGATATTTAGCAATAAAAAGGCTCAAAAGAAAAAACATTGATATTTAGTGTTAAATAATCTTGTAAAAAGATTTTTCTTTTAATTTTGTCTATTTCAGTAGTCAAACTTAAAAAACCTTTTTGAAAGAACTTTTTGAGATTTTCCAATTTTATAAATACGATTGTTATGCAACTCCTTGAGAAAAAAATCATAAAAAATATCGATGTTTAGTTGAAAAAGGAATACATTTTCTTCTTTATTTTAGCTCGGTTTTGTTAGCCTAATAAATAAAAAAAATTCTTTTCGTCCATGTTTTCTAATATTTCAGTAGTCATAAATATATCCAAGTAAACTTCGTTTTGTTAGTACAGATATTATAAATTAGTTTACGATATATCATATAAGAGTAAATTTTGTTAAACTAGTACTATAGTGAGAGATGTTGGGCCACTAAGCTATTTGCCCGGATCCCTTGCAACATAGTTTTTGCCCTATTTACATTAAATGTGATAAAGGGATATGGATTAAAATATTAGAAATGTGTAGCTGTCTGGGCAATCAAGATTAATTTTTTACAGTAACATTTTTTGAATCACTTTGGTCTTTCCTTTGGATGATAGGGCAATGAATTCGGTTAGTCTGTCTGCCTACTCCAACTTGCTGCCCAGGCTTCAAATCACATATAGTCTGAAATTCATAAAATTGATTTATGTTATTGGGGCTGCTTTCGCAAGTTCAGTATTGAAAAGGAAGTGTGTAGCATTTATATGTAATTTTGCTCAAGGTCGAAAAACAATCAGTCTTGACTCAAAGTATTTTCCCAATGGATGTTTATACTGATAGTATAGTAAAATAGAGTATGAGAAATTCTGATGTGGGATTCACTAATATTGGCTTATGCAGGTCTTTTCTCTAAATCTTGTAAAAAATCTGTTCACAGTCTTTTTTTTAAATGCAGAATGTAAACATGATTTAAGTTAAGTTAAGATATTTTTTCTCAAAATTCCCGATAGAAGAAATTTTCGCATACGAAGAAGAATAATTTTTTTTTTTTATGAAGATATATTAAACATTCAAGATTAAGCTTTGGCAAAAAAAAAAAAATTACAAATCAAATAATCAAATTGTCATTCTTCTTTTCTTTCAGTTGGGTGTCTCTAAACCCTTGAACACGAAACATTAAAAAGTAAAGAATAATTATGTACAAGAGCTTTTTGTTACATTATGGATTCAGCAGTAATACCGTCTTCTTGCGTTACCCCTTTACACGGATATAATCCGTTCTTCTTGTGAACAAAAATGTCAGACAATGTTATTACCTATTTTTTTACTAATACCTTAATAAAAAATATGATATGATACATAATCATTCAAACGTTACATAGCAAGTTTAATTTTGAACCTGGCTTTTCTACACTGTAAAAAAGTGTTAATTTACACCATAAATGTTATCAACTAAGCTGCCACCAAAAGTAGTGTAATGAAATACTGCCAATAAATTGGTGTAATAAACCACGAGCCTTTAATTCATAAACTGTTTCAGCCCAAACTTTAATATATATTAGATAGAAAAATAGACAGATTTTTATTCTTTAATACTATTGATATAGAGTAAAACCTCTGAATAGCATAAACCTCATTGAATAGATTCCTGCATCAGGTTCGGTTGTTCTTATTTTTTTACCACCAGTTCGAATCTACGTCACTTCCTCCAGCTTTAGCCAATCAGATTGCTGAGCTCGGGTGAGCCAATTTGGGAATGAACTGCTCGTCAATAAACTACCAGCAATCGAATAGTGTAAAGAAACAACGTTTTTGGTGGCAATTTAGTTACCACCATGTTTGGTGTGAAGTCACATTTCCATTTATTTAGTGTACTTTAACAGAAAAGTAAAAAATAATTTAAAGGTTACATTTTAAATTTAACACAGCCGTAATTTTAAATAAATAGTTTTATGCAAACTGGCTGCTAAATATCTTTTTAATGGACACAGTTTATGTACATTTTAATCATATTACTAGTTGGTAAAGAACAAAATTTCCTATATATTTTTACTTTAGCAGCAAAATATAAAAAAAAATCATTTAAAAATTATATTTTAAATTTAATTTAGTCGTAAATTCAAACAAATAGTTCAACACAAAGAGGCTAATAAATTTCTTTTCAATTGAGATCATTTATTATAACATTCATTTTAAACATATTATTTTGGTGGTAAAGAAAGAAATTTCCTATATTTACATGCTTAAAAATATCTTTTTCATGGGTCCCGTATTATGTGTATGCTGGAGGGAGGGGAGAATGCAGATGTAGCACCTCTAAATTTTGGTTTAGTCTCATTTATTTACATGTTTAGCATTAAAATTAAGCTTTTTTTATTGATTATTTACTGAACATACGCCTCTTTTCATCGAAGTGTTGAATTTTTCTACTAATTGTAATCAAATGGGCGCCTGTGATCACTTTAATTATGTTTTACCAATTTATTAAAAATAAGACTATACCAGTCTCCAACTTTTTCAATATCAACATCTAAACTAGTTGGATGTGCCAATCCCAAAACTTTCTTCTATCGTATACGTACACTTTAGCATTAAAAAAAATAGTTACACATGTTAATACTTTAATAGTTTTAATTCAATACCATACCAACTTTGATTTTCAGCTTAAAATTCTACTTCAATCAACTAATCGTATTAAAAACGCATTTCCGTCTCTTCACGAGCCGATGGACAAACTAATGATAGGCAGATTTGTTTTCCAAATTCAGATAGGACCAACTAGCCATATCCAAAAATAATCACACACAAAAATTTTAGTTCAGATCTATGCATAACTTCATACACTTTTTGATGGTAAAATAATGAAAATGACACAGACATCGTGATTATAGCTCCCCCTTCTAGCAGATTTTTTTTAAATTCAGGGCGGACTTACCAGCTATAGCCAAACACACAAAAAATTTCGTTCAATTCTATGCATAACTTCATACATTTTTAGGTGGTACAGTATTGAAAATGGTACAAAAATCGCTATTACAACGCCCCATTTCGGCGGATTTTTTTCAAATTCAGGGTGGACCAACTAGCCATAGCCATACATTTGCTGAAAAAATTGGTTCAACTTGATATATAATTTCATACACTTTTAGTTGATACGATATTGAAAATGGCACAAAAATCGCTATTGCAGCCCCCCCCCCTTCCGGCAGATTTAATTCAAATTCAGGGAGGATCAACTAGCCATAGCCATACATTTGTACAAAAAATGTGATTTAATTCGATGCATAACTTCATATACTTTTGGTCGGTACAATATTGAAAATGGCACAAAAATCAGTATTGCAGCGCACCCTTCCAGCGAAATATTTCAAAATTGAAGGAGGACGTGCTTGCCACTTATATCTACAAAGAATAACAACAATATTGTTTAGATTATGTTTACTCTTTTGAACTACAAGTAGAAAGTTACTAGGAAGGAGGATTAAATGCGAAAGTAAAATGGCGCCGTGTCGTTTGCAGATTTACCAATTCGGAATCAAAATGAAAGAGGATTACTAACTCTAAATTTGGTGTCTCATCTCAATAATTGGGAATAAAGAAAAAAATATCACCATTCCGAGGTTATTCTTACACTTTTAACGGAGCTACCACCAACAATAGAGTAGATTTAAATTTTATTTGGCATTTCAAAATGCCAATTTCAGTGTAATAACGCTTCATTGATTTTACAGGGTAATAATTGTTAGTTAAAATATTTTACATCCTTAATGAAGGTTCTCCGGTATAGGTAAGGCCTGCGAAGAAAACTATGCCGCTGAAAGCAATCCAGATGTTATCTTTCTTTATATTTATGTGGGCCCAACCCTTTTCATGCAATCCATTAAGACTATCCGAAAAGTAGCGCTTAATTTTCTCAAGACACTTGCCATCAGCTAAGAGGCGTCTGGTACGGAGGATTTTATTCAATGCATAAGGATTACTCGGTATCACATATAATTTAAGATTCGTGGGATCGAGAATTATAATGTTCAAAAGTGGCAAAATATTGTGATGGCAGAGAACAGGCCAACTGATTGTTCAAAGTTCCAAGCTTCTTTACTTTTGATAATTTTGATAGCAATAGGTTTTTTACTGGGTGAAACGGCTGAGGGAGCTTCGCCGAAAGAGCCTTTACCAAGAGGCTTTACATCGCAGAAAACCTTATATCCAAGTGCCGACAGCACAAAAACGTAAAGCATCGAGCACAAGAAAATTTTTTTATTTAACGAAAAAATAGTAATAGGGGAATCTAGCAGAAACGGATTAACTACCATACGGGCCCCTAGGCTTGACTTTCTGAGGGCCCCTTATCAGTCTTTCAAAGAAGTACATACTGGAAAAATTAAAACACATGCTTGCTTCATTAACTCATAAATCATTGATAATAAAAATATAAATGATTACGACAAAGAATTTCGCACATCTTTTATCTTTTCTATTAAATATTAAAGTCCGACCAGTGTAAAATAATATTTTCTTGTTCTTTATATGAGAAAAATTTTAGCACCGGGCCCCCTTTTCTTGTGGGTTTCATTTCTTCAGCCTACTCAGTCTAATGGGTAATCCGCCTCTGGAATCTAGTGATCCATGTCTGACGGAAATGAAGTGGTACATAAGCCAAAAATTAATACCACTAGTGTCTGACTCGTAGCATTATCATTGTATTTGTCCTACAATTATTTCACACTTTTAATTGCAGGCAAACACGATGATAAATCAATGACTGTTGGTATCAATTTTTGGGTTGTGCACCACTTCACTTTCGGCAGACAGAGATTATTATACCCTGTTCGCACTGAGAAAGTTAAGTCACTTAACTTGAAGTTTTTTAAAGCGGTCATACCCGGAATTAAGATTCTCACTTGAGCAAGTTTCGGAAACTCACTTAAACCTTTGGTACTCTCTTGAGTGGGAATCTGAACATTTAATAATTATTTCTGAATTTTATAATATTTAATTCTGATTATTAAATTACTGAAGTTGAGTCCTAAAAATAATTTAAACTATTTCAAGTTGTTATTTGTCTACCCCAGTTTCTTAACACGTATGTTTGTGGGGTTTTTGTACCTTATATCTTTCGGATGCCCTCGCATCCATTTTCAAAGGTATATAAAAGAAGATAATTGATTAGAAATAGAAAACGTAAAAACAAATCAATTCTAATCAATTATCTTCTTTTATACTCCTTTGAAAATGGATGCGAGGGCATCCGAAAGATCTCAGGTAAATAATAAATAAATAATATCTATTTTTGTAACACCTTTTAAGTATTTATTTGTAAGAGAAAACGATTATGATTTCAGAACAATTGAATGATTTATTTCAGAGTTACAGAGTTATAAAGTAACAAATTCGATAAAGCGTTGACCCATCTCTAGCCTGGATGCAAGCTGCCAGACATAGTGGCATAGATTGATAAAGTGTCCAGATGATTTTGTGCTGTATTTCTTGCCAAATTAGCTCCATTTGTAGGGCTAGATTAAAAACATTTTCTGTTAAATGCAGTCGCCATTCATATCCCAGACATGCACGATAGGTTAGAGATATGACCGTCTAGCTGGCCAATAAAGTGTTCGACAAGCTTCATCACAGTTCATCGCAACACGTATCATATGTGGTCTGGCATTATCCTGCTGAAAAGTAAACCCAGGGCACTGCAAAAAGTACTGAATTAAAACAGGTCTCAGAATGTCGTCGACGTAATACTGTGCTGTAAGTGTGCCTCTCATGAAGATCAAAGTGATCCGGCTATCAAGAGAAATGTCACCCCAGATCATAACTCCTTGTTGAAGGCCTGTGTAAAGTGCAATAGTAGAAGAATGATCGGCACGTTGCCCTGGGCGCCTCCAGTTACATCTCGGATGATCGCCAGGAAACAGATGGAAACGGGATTTGTCGCTAAAGACTGTACGTCCCCAGTTAGCTTCATTCCAACCTGTTCGAGTCAAGCACCAGCCAAATCTGACTCTATAGTGTGCAGTCATGAGTAGTAAGTGGCGTAACGATCGGATCGGTACGAGCTTAGATTTCTCTCTCTAAGCCTTTTGTGAATGATCATGGAAAACACTCGTGGGCGGGTCGCACGTCTGATGGTTGATAGCGATGAATGAGATGCTGTGACAGATGATCTGACAATCGTTCTACTCTCCTGATCTGTTGCGGTCCTTGGTCAACCGCTACCATTATGGCGCTGAAATCTGCCGTCGTCCACACATTCTTGCAAGCATCTTCTGATCGTCGCAACGCCACGACTCAAATGTCGAGCTATTCGCCGATCTGCCCAACCTGCCTCTTTCTTGAAACTCTGAAAGTTGCTCGCAATGAGCTCGAATCCTGTGGCGAGGCATTTTTATAGTTATTGAAAGATCTTCAAAATCAAAATAAGACAGAAACTTTTGACAAAAGATCGAGAACAGCTCCTTATGTACATCTGCTGGATGCGCAGTTCCAATGCGCTGGAGATAGCACTATTCATTCCTTGAACACCAAATTTTAATCATTTGTATGCTTGGTTTGAAAGATGTTTGCATACGAAATTTCAAAGCAATCGGATCATTCTTTCTTGGTGCATCGATTTTTTTTAAATAATAGAATGTATTTTTGCCGAATTAATAAAAAATGTTTTTTTAATATTCCTTTTTTATAAATAATAATTCAATTTATAAATTATTCCAAAGAAAGAGTAAACTGTGGAGCTATATGTTTATTTTTCAAACTTAAAACAGAAAACACTAACTCAAATTTCATGCTACTGCTAAACTAATTTATTTGCATCAGAAAAAACTTTACACATTAAAACATAAAATTTCGACTAAACTGACACTGAAATATCGAAAACAAAAGTAAATAAATAAATAATAATTATGAAAAATATTTTTTTAGTACTGAATATGAGATTTTGAAATACGTAATTTGATTTTCAACTGCAAACAGACAAATTGAAACAGATTGATAGTTTGAGGATAGAAATTGATTTCCATTGCTTTTAAATAATTAATTACTCTCTAAAAAAATAACAAGATGAATCCTTTAGATAATCATAATTATTTTATGCAATAAAATTCTGCGAATAAACGTCCGTCAAGAAAAATCTAAAAATGTCTGTTTACGTAACAGTTTTTAATTCCAGATTTTCCCTACGGAGTCGAGTAGGTAGAAAATTGTGTAAAATATGAAACGATGGCCGCAAGCACATCATGTGCAATTTTAACACATTTCAATTTTCAGAAAAACTTTGATGTATTTCAGTGTAAGAGAAAAAGATTTCTATCAACATATACGAAGGCAATCGACTTACAAATGATGTTTTTTTATATGGGAAACGGTTATTAATAACCATAATATAAGCTTGGATATTTGAAATTACGCCATTTTTTAACCACAACTGTAATCTTTTTTTTTTTTACTTTTGAAAAGTAGTTTTTTAGTGGATATCATTTTTATTTTAAAACAGATTATAATTTAAATAGTTCTGCTCATTCTAATTAAAATGAGTTTTCGTGTAGCCTTTGTAAACAGTGGGCAAACACACTCTTTATTATTTTTCTTTGATTTTTTTTTATCGGCCCCTAATTGTCCTTTTTATCACATGGACATTGGGAAATATAAAGTCTGATATAATCTTTATAATTCTGAAGTTACAGAAGAATTCAACAAGTATGTTTTTAAATATTTACAAAATGTCTAAAATTGAAAGTGTTTGGTCATTAATAGACATGTAGTGTAATAGAGGTTCGCAGAACTAAATACAACGTACAGTTAAAATTTTATAACTCTGCCCACATAAGTTTATTACTTTATTCTGTCTGTACAAGAACAAAATATTGACTTCGTGAAAATTTTCGAAATCCGGTTTTCGATGGATTTACACATTTTTGAGGTCAGACAACCCGGAAAAAATGTTTACAAAATGTCTCTCTGTGAGTCTGTGAGGGTGTCTGTCTGTCTGCATGTGACAAAATATTGTGAGCGCTCTATCTCAAGAACTAATGCACAGAATTTCACAAATCTTTAGATTCTGTTAGACACTGATATAAACGAGATCTGATTAGCGTTTGGTGTATATCGTTTAACAGGCGCCGCTGCTATGCTGCATTATTAACAATTTCCACAATAGCTATATCTCATAAACTATTGCATGGATTTTTATAAAACTATAGATTTAGTTAGTATTTGATATAACATAGAGCTGATTATGTTTT
This sequence comes from Maratus speculifer, assembly GCA_964019185.1. Taxonomy (NCBI): domain Eukaryota; kingdom Metazoa; phylum Arthropoda; class Arachnida; order Araneae; family Salticidae; genus Maratus; species Maratus speculifer. The sequence goes on from CAXHSM010000846.1 coordinate 3,086,166, forward strand.
GGCGCAAATCGCTCTACAGATGGCGCTGTGACGGTGCATTATTTTTTACTATTGCGTATCTATCTAATGATATTTATGTATCTATCTCTAGAACTAATGCAAGAAATTTCACAAAACTTTAGATTCTGTGAGATCTCGATATAAACTCGATATGATTAGGTTATGGTGTACATCGTTCAACAGGTGGCACTGATATGCTGCATTATTTACAATTTCCACTATAGCCATATCTCAAGAACAAGTACATGGATTTTCATAAAACTTTATATTTAATTAGTACTTGATATAAAATGGTGCCGATTACGTTTTAGTACAAATCGCTCAACAGGTGGTGCTTCCATGGTGCATTATTCGTGATTATCGCAGCAGTTCTATCGCAAGAACTAGTGCACGAAATTTTCAAAAATTTCAGATTCATTTAGTCCATGATATAAATCAGTGCAGTTTAGTTTCTGGTGTAAATCGCCCAACAGATGGTGCTACGATGCTGTGTTTTTCACAATCTAGCAATAAATGTATCTTAAGGACTATCCATGGATTTTCATCAAACTTTAGATTCAGTTAGTACCGGATAAAAAATTGATCCTGATTAATGTTTGGTGCATATTATCCAACATTTGTTGCTGACTAGATTTTCGTTTAATCCATCTAACTGGTTGTACTGCTATGCTACATTTTGCATGAAGTATTAACATGCATTAGGGAGAAGAATGTTTCGGGATTGTCACATCTGACTAGTTTTTTTCTTTTAAACTTGTGAGGAAGTATGAAAATCAGAAACTTAGATAATCAAGTTTAAATATAGAGGTGTTTAAAGAGAAAGTCACTCTTCACATTTATGTTCTTTATTGCTATATAATGTAATTTTTGTCAGATTTTAATGCGTTTTGTTAGAAAATCTTTCTAAATTTTCACGATATTTTTAACCTTCCGCGGTATGCCGTTGTAAAAAGCACAACATTCACTTTCTTTTTTCTTTAAAACAAAGTTCACGCTTGCCTTAATATGTTATGGCAAAATAAATCTAAGTGTATTGCGGAATACTTTCATAAATTGTGAGCAGAGAAAACTTATATAATATTTATTTGTTAAAATATTTGTAAAATTTAAACAAGAAAGCAATAATTTAATGTTTTCCCCTTGTTGTACAATTTAAAACGCGCGCCTGCTCATGTGATGAAAATTTGTGCGCCCGGCGGCATATTAGCAAACCATACTTGAATTCATGTATGGACAAAATTAAAGCTTTGCTATTGGCCAAACTGAAATCCGATGTATTAAGATCTCCTTTCTTGGTAGCAAGGAAAAGTATGTTAGCGTAAAGGAAATTATTACTTTTATTGACTAATCGTTATTTTTTTTTAAATTGTCACCAATTTAAATTGTACAAATTAAATTGTATAGAAAGTTTTAACACAAGTATGCCTAGTGAAAGAATGCAATATTTTAGTGAAGGTCTTTTAAGTGAAGGGAGCTTAAGCAATGGAGAATGATAGTTTGCTGCTTCTGCAATCTATCGGTACGAAATGAAATCATATACACATTAAATTAGGTTTACTTTAGTTTATGCCGGCCAATTATCTACGCTTGGGATATAGGCTCTAATGGGTGGGATGCCCTCTGTGGGGGTCTTTCTAAGGGAATCTAACCCGTATTTACGCAAGGTTCGAAGAAAACCACAGTAAACTCCGAACGGTTAAATCAACGGTCGCGATTGGATTCGAACCCAGCACCTACCGTCTACCAGTTTCGAGGTCAGAACCTCGCGGCCACTGGTAGGGCCTTCGTTAAATTTAGGAGTTAGTTTCTTGTATTATACTGATTATATAAAACTAATGAATCAATGTATAGATTTTTTTTTTAGTTGTAAATGCAAAATTTATATTAAAAAGGCAGAAATCAACATTTTTAGTTTTTAAAGTCTGTTTTAAAATTTACCATTTATCACATTATTGCAAAGACAAAGGCTAACCATTACTATATATCTTATGGATGTCTTATAGATAGTAAAGTTTTAAAAATATGAAATACTGTCTGATAAATAATAAATGAAAAGTAAATTTGTAAATTATATATTTTTAAATAATAGTTTAAATATTTTTAAAAATATAATATTTTGTTATCTTTCTTAATCTATTATTAAGAATACATTCAGAATTTTACTATCAAAAATAGGATTTGTGATTGGTTTTTACTTTGAACTTTTCCTTTTTTTTTCCAAAAATGTAATTTAAAATATAGTGATAAAAAATCATAGTATTCTTAAAATATAAATAAATAAATAAATAATAATTCTTTATTATATATGTACTATATTGTTATAATATGTACTTTCTGTGACTGTAAATTAAAAAAATATCAGTATGAAATAAGAAAGAAAGTGTTATTTTAAAAAAAAAATGTATTATATAAATAGATTGAGATGAAAATCTTGCATTGTATTGAAATATTTATATATTTCTAAGCATATAATTTAAATATTCAGTTATAAAACATAGTTCCTTAAAAATAAAAAAATAAAATAAAAGTCGGATTTACTAACTTATGACGTCATATGATAAATCTAAAAAATTAAGGGTAATCTCAGAAGGAACATATTATAAATATGATTATTATCACTAAGAATACAATAAAGAATTTTTTTTAATTAATTATTGTTAAAAATATAAAAATAAGTAAAGTTCAATTAAAAAAAATCGAGGATCTTATTTCTTACAATAAGATTCTGAATTTATAATATTCAATAAAATAATAACAATAATAATTTCCAATAATTTTAGATAATGTTACTTGAAAATGTGAAAAATAGTTGTAAAAATTATTTCAGAACAATTTTTTTTTAATTTATTAAAGAAAATAAATGTTTTCTTATGTGAAAAGCAACGAAAAAGGCATTTCTTTAAATTAAATCTAATAAATAATACTCTGAGTACATTATACATTAACAATATATATATATATATTACCCTTAATTTTTTAGATTTATTATATGACATCATAAGCTAGTAAATCTAACTTTTAATTTATTTTTTTATTTTTAAGGAAATATGTTTTATAATTGAATATTTAAATTATATGCTTAGAAATATATAAATATTTCAATACAATGCAAGATTTTCATCTCAATCTATTTACTTAATACAATTATTTTTTTAAATAACACTTCCTTTCTTATTTCATATTGATATTTTTTTAATTTATAGTCACAGAAAGTACATATTATAATAATATACTACATATATAATAAAGAATTATTATTTATTTATTTATTTATATTTTAAGAATACTATGATTTTTTATTACTATATTTTAAATTAAATTTTTGAAAAAAAAAACGAAAAGTTTAAAGTAAAAACCAATCACAAATCTTATTTTTGATAGTAAAATTCTGAATGTATTCTTAATAATAGATTAAGAAAGATAACAAAATATTATATTTTTAAAAATATTTAAATTATTATTTTAAAATATATAAATTTTACAAATTTACTTTTCATATATTATTTATCAGACAGTATCTCATATTTTTAAAACTTTACTATCTATAAGACATCCATAAGATATATAATAATGGTTAGCCTTTGTGTTTGCAATAATGTGATAAATGGTAAATTTTAAAACAGACTTTAAAAACTAAAAATGTTGATTTCTGCCTTTTTAATATAAATTTTGCATTTACAACTAAAAAAAAAATCTATACATTGATTCATTAGTTTTATATGATCAGTATAATACAATAAACTAACTCCTAAATTTAACGAAGGCCCCACCAGTGGCCGCGAGGTTCTGATCTCGAAACTGGTAGACGGTATGTGCTGGGTTCGAACCTAATCGCGACTGTTGGCCTAACCGTTCGGAGTTTTCTGTGGTTTTCCTTGAACCTTGCGTAAATACGGGTTAGATTCCCTTAGAAAGGCCCCCACGGAGGGCTTCCCACCCATTAGAGCCTATATCTCAAGCGTAGATAATTGGCCGGCATAAACCAAACCAAATCTAAATTTAATGTATATATGATTTCATTTCGTACCGATAGATTGCAGAAGCAACAAACTATCATTGTCCATTGCTTAAGCACCCTTCACTTAAAAGACCTTCACTAAAATATTGCATTCTTTCACTAGGCATACTTGTGTTAAAACTTTGTATACAATTTAATTTGTACAATTTAAATTGGTGACAATTTTTTTTAAAATAACGATTAGTCAATAAAAGTAATAATTTCCTTCACGCTAACATACTTTTCATTGCTACCAAGAAAGGAGGTGGAGATTTGAATACGTCGGGTTTCAGTTTAGCCAATGGCAAAGCTTTAATTTTGTCCGTACATGAATTCAAGTATGGTTTGCTAATATGCCGCCCGGCGAAAGGTAACAGTGTACAGCCGCGTTACATTTCATAGTTCTAACCTTAACAATATTTAACAACCCTTTCTAGCTATTCTCTAGTGTTGATGGTGATACATTAGTTACAGTGTGGTTGTGATCCTCATGTTCTTCCCTGTCTACAACGAATACAACCTCGACGAAATGATTCTAGAGATTACTGGAAGTGGTTGACGATAGCATTTAATGAGCATATAAATTTTCATTCAAGAAATTATCAGTCGTTAGGAAGCCTCTTATATATTTTTTTCGATTATTATACAAATAGGTTTGATTTTGCAAAAGATGTCATATTTATCAGATTAGGATGCAAACTACCGAAACATGTTGATGTGAGTTTTACTTCAATGGAAATTTATTTGTATAGAAGAACCTTTTAATCGAACAAATACTGCATGTGCTATTTATGATCAAAAGCAAGCGGAGCTCCTTGCAATCCTGCGGGCACTGGAATGGATATCTGGACAACCCTACCCCTCCATCAGGGTTTACAGTGATAGTTTGTCCAGCTTGCAAGCCATTTTTCCCATCTTACTAAACACCCCATAGTCCTAAAAATCAAACAGCAATTAATGAGATTAATTTTAGAAACACGATTAATCAATCGGTAAATTAATTATAGATGTAAATTTTTCCATTTTTCAATATTGGGTGAAAAAAATTCCGGGCCAGGATTCGAACCAGGGATGTATTGGCTGAAGCCGCCAATGCTCTACCAACTGAGATATCCCGGACACGAACACTGGAGGACTATTTCACCCAATTAACCTCAACGATCTGCAGTTCATATATTGACCTTCGATTTATTCTGTTGAACTAATCCAGAGTATCAGACCAGATAAAGTGACCGTTGAGGTTAATTGGGTGAAATAGTCCTCCAGTGTTCGTGTCCGGGATAGCTCAGTTGGTAGAGCATTGGCGGCTTCAGCCAATACATCCCTGGTTCGAATCCTGGCCCGGAATTTTTTCACCCAATATTGAAAAATGGAAAAATTTACATCTAGCAATTAATGATCTTAGGCAATAAAACTTCCCTTGGTCACGTCTCGGCTCACATTGGCATTGAGGGCAACGAACGGGCTGATTCTCAGACCAAGGCAGCGACAGAAAATCCAACAATAGAAATTAAACTCACAGTGCCTTTCTCCAGTGTCAAACGAGTCCTAAAAGGAAGAATCATACCCGTCTGGCAGACTAGGTGGCACGAGTCTGATAAGGGACGCCATACCTACAACCTCATTCCAAAAGTATCTAGAGAGCTTTATTTCCTTTCTTCACCCACCACAGCCTTCCTCACTGGCCATGGACCCTTTAAACAATATTTAAAGAAATTCCATTGCGCCTCTTCACAACTCTGTTAATGTGGCGAAGTGGGATCCCCAGATCATACCTACTATCACTGTACTCTGACTGAAGCTTAGCATCTCAGATATAACCCTTCTCCCCCTAAATCCTGGCTACAAGGGGTGTTATCTCGGCCAGCGTTGCTTGCCAAATTAAGAAACATTTATAATTACTTAATGTTCATTTCCATTCTAATCACATAGCGGTCTGTCTTTCTGTAGTATAGCAGGAGATCGAGTTTTCCATCCCACCTCACAGTTGTTTGTCACGAAGGGGCACGGGCCCTAGCGGACAGTGCACCATAATTTCATCTTTTTCTCTGCCGCTCTCTGTCGCGAGGGGGCAGTCTGTGCTCCAGCGGATGAGTTTTACCATGTAAATTTTATCTATTTTATTGTAACTAAAAAATAATGTAACTTTTTTTTCTTCAGACCTTAATAAAAGAGACCGGGAGGGATACTATGCTCTACAGACAAGGCTTTCTTGTTTGAGCAGTCCATATTAGTCATTCAAATATTTAATAACTTGTAATTTATTCGTCCTTTAAAATTATGATTTTTTTAGAGTCAATTACTAACTAACATTTAGATCTAAAGATGCGAATAGACCTTTATTCCACTGTTATGAATAACTTTATCTTTTCTTGTGGTCGAACGGTGATTTTCATCTTTAATAGCTTTTAAAGCTAACTGACTGATGTTTGGCCAAAGATAAATCTTTCCGTCAAGTCGAGCTAAACTTTTCATCTCTTGATCCATTTTTATTTCCCCATATAATTTTTTTGAATGAGCCTCTGAAGGGTCCAAAATAAAAGATTTTCTTGAAAAATATTAAAGGATGGGCAAAACAAGCGTTTTAACGCAGCCTTAATCCTTTCCGGCACGGGCAAATTTTCTAGTAAAATGAGCAATTGTCGAATGCTTCCGGAATTTGCAAACAACTTTTCTAGATATTACGAAATCCTCAATTTAAGCTTTGATAGTAAAAGCAAAATTTTACTAAAATAGCATTGGTGCCGTTTGCAAGTTTAGAATTATAATTAGGTATCCCAGACTGGGCACAGAGTTCCGGAAAGGGTTAAGCCTAACCAAAATACATCACTGTAATCATAATTTTAAAACGTTTACTGATCGTGCAGGGACATGGTGTTATCACGAAAAATAATATATATTGGGGGTAGTGTCGATCACAATCCTTTTATCTCCATTACTTTTCAAATCGATCCGGTATATCTGGAGATTTGACCTCTAGAAGCAAACAAACATACAAAAAAAGCCATACGCTAAAACAGGATTTCATTTATTCCTAGGAAAATGAAGCCGAAGATATTTTCTAATTTGTTTGTCTGTCCGCGAACAAAATTTGTGTCTATCACATTTCTTACAAGTTGTAGAACCAACATAGTGAAAAAATGACCAAGCCGGGGATCGAAACCCGAACCCTTGGAGTAGCGCTCCAAGTGCTCAACCATTTAAGCTAAGCGGACGATGCCCAGCTTGTCTATGTTTTTTCACTATGTTGGTTCTACGACTTGTAAGCAATGTGATAGACAGATATTAAATATTCAATAATTTTAAGCATAGTTTCACTGCTGAAAATTAATTGAAAAATTAATTATAATTAAAAATGAAATTTGTGTCGTTTACCATATATCTAACATATTAAACTCAGTTCTTTTATAAAAATATAGTTTACATTAGAAATGACATTTTAAATGCTTATAACTCTTAACCCCTTCGAGACGAGCGTATTTTACGGAATTTTAAATCTTTTATCACCGATTTTTCCAAACAGAAAGTTTTGCTTAACCCTTTCCGGCACGGGCAAATTCTGTTCGTAAAATGAATAATTATCAAATGACACCGGAATTCACAAACAATTTTATTCGAAATTAAGATTTCCCTAATTTAGTCTTTCACTATAAAAGCAAAATTTTATGAAAATATTATTGGTGCCGTTTGCAAGTTTGGAATTAAAATTAGGTATTCCGGACTGAGCATAGTGTGCCAGAAAGTATTAACTGAATCAGAAAAACGCTTGGACTAAATGAGACAAAATTTACAATAAAAATTTACCGGTGAGAATAATCAAGGATTCTGAGAACATTATTCGGCACGTATACCGGTCGCTCATCCCCAAGGAGTTAATGAATGCAGTTTAAAATACCTCTTCTCCCCCCCCTCAATTTTTTTATTTACGATTTTTCTAAAGATGTAACTTTTATGCAGTTTAATAAGAAAAAATAGAATAATTAATAGAACAATAGAAATTTACAACTTTTTTACAATTGGAGTTTCTTAATAAATTTCTACTTTTTTTAAAAAATTTTGTGTCGATATTTACGTTTTAAAATTCACAACCATTTTAAAATTCCTTTTCAAAGCCCTAAAACTTCCGAACACTTCATAATTTAAACAGCTTTTGTAACGTTTCAATCGTTTCTTACATTTAAATTTCGTTTTTTTCGAAACAGTTCATTTACATTTTAAAATTACAGGTAATTTAAGCATTTCTTTCCTTAAAGGTATCACATTAATTGCAACTTTAGATAGTTTTTTACTCATGCATATGCTCTGGGACAATAATACTACCATAAAAGAAAGTCTAGATTGAAGCAGAGTCAATCACAATCATTTTGCCACCTTAAATTTTCAAATTGATTCGGTAATTCCAATGATTACCCTATACAATTAAACAGTTTATGGTTAATATAGTATTTCATCACACATTGACGTCAAAGTTGTTATCTGTTTTTATTCTCTACTCACACACAAAGTGATATCGAATATCATGGTCCTCTTTTTATATAAAAATCCCACTCAACTCAATTTTTTGCAAATGTTTTGTTTACCTTAGGAATAAAACTTTAAATGCCAATAATTTTCAACGAGTACATTTTAAAAGTTATCTCTTCTCTCAAAAATTAATTTTATTTTAAAGATATTTCTAAAAATTAACTTCTATACTATTTTATTCGAAAAAATAATCTCGAGAAAAAAATTCCGATCTGCGTATTAAACGATGTGGTAGTACCAAAACTGATTTACGCTACTATAATGTAGACAGTACACGATCGTTATTGGTACTGTCAAACCTTATTAAAGTCCAATTACTTTATAAAATAATAATCTATATCTCAAAGCTATGCAGTTCTTTTTCACGGTCAATTATATTTTGATTTTGATATTACAGAGGAATCGAGAATAGATGAACTTCAAACAAACATACTTTATTAGTTTGTAAAAATAAGTCAATATATAAATTTACATATTACATAGTTGTACAATCAAATAATTCTTTGTGAAATCCTCTTTAAAGTGAGTCTTTTAAGTAGATAGTAGTACATTTAGATTATAAGCAAACGTTATAAACTATTAAATCAGCATAATGTAAAAGCAAAATGTGAACTGTACAATTAAAAAACACTGCTCAAAACAACTAAAGGATATTGCAGTTTTAGGTGGATTTTGTATCTGGGAAACTTTTTAGCTGATTGATACATGGTCGACAGACACATTAGGTTATATGAGAATAAATTACACATGTTTGGCAGAAAAAATGCATTTTATTGCTCATTTGTGTACAAAAGGAAAAAAACACAATTTGTGCATATGAGAAAAAATAAGAAAAGGTGTTTTCTTCAAAGAAAATGATTTTCAGTAGGGGGTATGGTTTCCACGGGCGGCCAGCAACGTTGAACACCTTTGAGGCATGGGCTCAATGAGGCTATTAATGACGAGTTGGAGTATTCTGCCCCACTCTTCCAGAAGAGCTCTTTCCAGTTCTTGGAGAGTTTGTGGGGGGAGTTGGCGGCTAGAAACTCGTTTTCCTAGAACGTCCCAAACGTGCTCGATTGGATTCATGTCTGGAGAACACGCTGGCCATTCCATTCGAACGATTCCTTCCACGAAAAGGAAATCCTCCACCAGATTTGCACGATATGGTCTGCAGTTATCGTCCATTAAAATGAAGTTATCTCTGATTGCTGCAGCGTAAGGGACTACAATAGGTCTGAGGATCTCATCCCTATATCGGAGACCAGTCAGAGCTCCATCTCGAATGATGTAGAGGTCAGTGCGCCCGTCAATGGAGATGCCACCATACACCAACACTCCTCCACCGCCAAATCTGACACTTTCATAAACGAACGCAGGATTATTCCTACTGCCACGGTCCCTCCAGATGAAAATACGCCTATTATCCGGATGTACAGAAAAACGAGACTCATCAGAAAATAGTATATTGCTCCATTCATTTCTCCTCCAGTTGACATGCTCGGTAGCCCACTCCCTGCGGTCGCGACGATGCCTTGATGTTAATCTAACACATACCATCGGTCGGCGAGCATAAAGACCTACAGCATGGAGCCGGTTTCGGACAGTCTGAGTTGAAATCGTGGTGCCTGGAGCCGAGCGAAGATGTTGTTGGAGAAGAGCAGCGTTCATGTTTCGGTGTCTCCGAGCTGTTAACGCTAAATACCGATCTTCATTGGGCGTTGTTGCCCGTCTACGACCTTGCCCTGGTCTTCGGCCTGCACATCCACTCTCCAAAAAACGGTTCCAGATCCTGGAAATGACACTTTGTGACACTCCAATGACTTGCGCTACTTCGGCTTGAGTTTGGCCCCCTTCTAAACTACCAACAATTCTCCAAGCTTCTGAATCTGTCAAATGACTTCGCTGAGACATCGTACTCATCGAAACAAAGCAATCACTGAATGCCGATCATCCTTGTCTTCATTCTCTTTTATCCAGTTGAAAGTCAAATTTCATTCGCTGCCACTGAAGCGACGTTTTTGACGTCGAACTCAAAATTTGCATACTCCACAGTTTGAAAACCAGAAAAATTTGCATTTGTGATTCTCTTCTTCTATTTTCGGCAAAAAAATTTCTTTTATATCTTTATTTTATATAAAACTTCAAATATCCTTTAATTGTTTTGAGCAGTGTATATATATTTATGAAAGGCAAGATAAAAATAAAAATATATTTGTCATAGTTGATATTCATACTCCTAATGTGCGGATTCATTAATTTAAATTTCAATTATATCCGTTGAGTATTTCATTTAACAGACAGTGACATGAAATGCCACTTTCGTAATAGAATATGCCGTGGCTCTTATTAAAAAAATAATAAACAGGAAATAACAAATTAACACTTTAATTACAAACGTAAAAAATCATTGCTTATCTCACACAAAAGGTTTCGCACCAGTATGAATTACCAGATGCCTCCCTAAATTATGCTTATGAGAGAATTTCTTATTACATATCTCACACACAAAAGATTTTTCTCCAGTATGAATTAATAGATGCTTGCATAAAAAGCTATTTCGAGAGAATTTCTTGCTGCATATATCACACACAAACGGTTTTTCACCAGTATGAGTTAACAGATGCTGGCTTAAAGAGCTCTTTCGAGAGAATTTCTTGCTGCATATATCACACACAAACGGTTTCTCACCAGTATGACTTAAAAGATGTCTACTTAAATGGCTCTTTTGAGAGAATTTCTTGTTGCAAATGTCACATACAAATGGTTTCTCTCCAGTATGAGTTAACAGATGGCTGTTTAAATGATTATTTCGAGAGAATTTCTTGTTGCACACCTCGCATACAAAAGATTTCTTACCAGTATGACTTAACAGATGGCTGTTTAAATGGCTCTTTTGACAGAATTTCTTGTCACATATCTCACATACAAAACATTTCTCACCAGTATGAATTAATAGATGTTTCTTTAAAACATCTTTTCGAGAGAATTTCTTGTTGCATATCTCACATAGAATGGGTTTCTCACCAGTATGAGTTAACAGATGCTTCATTAAAACATTCTTTAGAGCAAATTTATTGTTGCATATCTCACACAAAAAAGGTTTCTCACCAGTATGAATTAACAGATGTGTTCTTAAAGAAAAGTTTCGAGAGAATTTCTTGTTGCATATTTCACACACAAACGGTTTCTCACCAGTATGAGTTAACAGATGGCTGCTTAAATTGCTCTTATAAGAGAATTTTTTGTTGCATACCTCGCACAAAAAAGACTGTTTTGGGATAAATTCTTGCATAACTCAAAAATAAAAGGTTTTTCTGGCTGTGAGTTAGAAGCTGCTTTTTCAAAAAGGTCTCATAAAAAATATTTTGCTGTATGTTTCACCCATTGAATATATGTAAGTGATGTGATGTGTTAGATTAATGGTTTTATGCATCTGCAATAAAATAATATTAGTTTTTAGATTTCAGTAAAAAACAAACAAAAAAACACATCAAAAAATTTAAAATCAATGTAGAAAATAAATTGAAATAAAATTTCTACTGTCTGTCTACTTCACTGTAGTATTAAAAACTACAGTGGACTCCCAATTATCTGAAGTTATTTGAATCAAAGTTGTGTCAGATGTGTTTCCTAATAGCATAAAGATTCAATTATAAATAATATAAATAGCAACAATTTAAAAATCATATACATTATTATAAATAAAATATAAAGGAAATTTAAGGCGAAAACTCTATAACTTAATATCATCTAAAGAAACATGATGCATTTTACAAAGTATAGAGAGAAAATAAATCAGTTTTTTGGTGATGGAATTATAGTATGCAAATGTGTTTAGTAAGAAATTCTCCCGATTTCAGATTTTTTTTTATACATCTAATGTTAATGTTTATTGCTAAAACACTGCATATCATTTAATATGATTTACACTGCAATTAAATAATTTAACCAGTGGCATAGCCAAATGGAAGTCGTGAACTCCCCCCCCCCCCCCAAAACGAATATTTGGGTTTTACTCAAAACAACTGAGACAGAATCACAAAAATTAAATGAAAAAATCCATTTTAGACATTTGTTAAAGGATGTAATCTTAAACGGCATAATTCAAACTTATACCTTTTGCCAAGTCTATGAATTTTTCTGATTTAGGCAAATTTTCAACATAAACATGGTTCGCTATAACTATATCCTGTAAAACTATTACAACGTATTCCTGTGTAGTGCACCTGTGAAAAGTGTAAATATATTACGCTGAATTATGTGAAGGTGACCTATCTTAGAGGTTTGTTTCTATTTATGTCATTCAATTATATACACTAGGAATGTGGACCTTAAAGGGGGTTGCCTTCCGTGTGGGTCTTTCTAAGGGAGCCTAGCCCATATTTACGCGAGGAAATCAGAGGTTAAAAAAAAACCACGGAAAAATCCGAACGGTTAAGCCGATTGTGCTCGAATCCAGCACCTGCCATCTACCTTTTCTGGAGGCAGAACCTCTCGGCCACTAGTGGGGCCCTTTAACTGTAGTTTTAACTGTATCCTCTAGAACTATTATAACGTATTCACTCTTCAGTGCACATGTGAAGAGTATAAATATATTAGTGTGAAGGGACCTATCTTAAAGGTACAGAAAATCAGGAATACACGAAAACAACAATATATTTCTTGTTCTTAAAACATGAAACCTATCTAAAATGGAACATTTTTCACGTTTCCTTCTTGACATGGTTTTGGTAAAAACGGAATCATCCCATAAATGGAAACATTTGACAGGTATCCAAGTATACCTGCTAACATGGAAATGGGTTTTGACGGGACCAACTGTCGCTAATAGTTAAGGGAAAAGACCAGTTTATACAAATGCAATAACAGCACACTGGTTGAGTTTCGAGAAATGTATCTTTTTTTATTTCATAATTTTATATCAAACAATACTATAACGTAATGGGCTACCTGGAATTAATAAAGCTAACTCTATTCTTGAATTGGTTGCTTGTGCACTTTTATTGTCACTTTTAAAATACCTTAAGAAATCGAAATATGATTTATCTTCTGTTTTAAAACATGCTAATGATGCCTTTTCATCTCTAAAAGAGTTTTCGTCAATCAGTGAGCAAGAAATGAGAAACTGGCACTTAAAAGTTGGTTGATCAATTAAAAAGGGCAGAATTTCTTGCCACAGAAAATCTTTGATATGTTTTTTTTTTAATCATGTCAATCAATCAGATTCCTTGTCAAGTTTGCTATTCAATGTAGAAAGATAATACACCTGATGATAAATCTGCAGATTATTTCTGAAAGTCAATGTTTTTATCTCGTTTGAATTTTTTTATTTCGTATCTCATTGATATATAGGGAAAGAGCAGAGGGATATTGGAAGGTTTTGATGTTCTCCTTGATTGTTACAAAGTAATGGCAATTTTTGTCATCGAACATTTCAACTGGAACATTTAAAAAAAAAATAATGGATTGTGAAAGGCAAATTTTATATGTATTTATTTAGTACTGTAATTTTGTTTTTATTCATTAATGCAGTTACAGAACTATGTGCAAATTCATAATTTTTGTATGAATTCAAATTAATTTGAAAAATATCTTAAATGGTTTTTAAATTGATTACACCATATAGACAAATTTAGGGGGTGACCTCTTCAAAGTATCAAAATGCCTCCCCTGAACATCTAGGATTTTATACTTATTATTTGTCTAGAAATGCTACCTCTCATCAGAATTCCAGTTTTTTTTTTTTTTCGGAGTTTCAGAAATTCCTCCTGAAGAAAAATGTCTCAATCCTCTGAAATAACCACAATTGCAACTTGTGAATGCCCAGTATAATATTGCTTACGGAAATTTCACTTATGGAAGAGATAATTGTGAATGAAGTTGTGCTTTTAACAATGAGAAATTCAAAGCGTAAATTGAACCTAATTCACATACCAAATTCCAATGCTGAACTTGGAGAAAGCTCTAAAACTGTTTCGAACCACCTAAAAAAATGCTTTTTAAATAAAATAACAGAAGCCAATATTATTTTATTTTTAAAGCAAATATTTCTAAAAAAAATGTTAATCACAAATAAAATTGTTCTAAAAAATTTAACATCCTTGAAGTTCTTTATCAGATATCAGAAGAAACTATTGAGGCCAAAATATTAGCGCCGAAACATAAAAGAGAGAAAAACAGAAGATTATGGCTGTTTTAGACAATTCTAACTATTTTTTCCAGCATACTACATTTGTTGCACATGCTTGTTATATCATTAGTTTCCTTAGCAAAACTTGAATGTCATTTTCTTAAATATTAACCAGATAGTAATTAAATACAAATCAGGATTTTTTTTACAATAAACTAAATTTATAAACCAACCAATAATAAGTTAAATGAATAACATAACTATTTTTAAATAAAAATTCTGATGTAGAATATTTTAATAAAACTTGAGTAACATTTTCGGTAATTCTAGAGTTAAACTTAACTATTTAATTCTAATTTTAATGGAAGTAAATGTTTATGTTGTACAAAACTAAACTAAAATACATTTAACTGATCAGTATGGGCTCAATTTTTTAGATCATAGTGTTTGTAAAATCTCTGTTACATCAATGTAAATTCATTTATTACTAGCTACAATCATGGAAATAAATCTAACTCTATTTTATACATGCCATTATTTTTTTATTAAGAAATTAAATGTATGCATAAATTCTTAAAGTTATTCAAAATACTTCTATTACTAATAGACACACACAGTAAATCCTCTCATGTGATTGCAAATAGCTGGGGAAAAATACCTTTTTAAACTTCCATTTTAAAAAGTGTAATCAACATTTCTAAAATACTCTGTTTAAATCACTGAGCTGGACAATAACACAGAGAGCTAATTCCATATTCTGATACATTGAATCCATCGGTCTGTACATGAATACAATGCCAAAGATTTTCCCCGACGAAAATATTTGGCAAACCACAGATTTCCTCCCATAGGATAGTATGGGGTAGATATTTTCAAATTGAATTTTCTTTTAGAATTAAGACGAAGTTGCTAAAATTTTCAAAGATATATATTCTTTTATAAAAAATCTATTGATTTTATTTAAATTCATTGCAAATTTTTAATTTGGTATTAGTTAAAAGGAAAATTTTAGTTAAACTCAACAAAAAGTAAAGAAACATTTATTAAATATTGCTCATAAAAGTATCGAAAAGGTATAGAAATAACCAAAAATAATACAAAGGTTTTGAAAAAGTTTGAAAAAATGCTTGTAATAGTAAGAAAATTGAAGGACTCATTATTTACGTGCTGTCACAAATGACATGCATCGTTTAGTCGTAGTTTAATTTTTATTTATTCTTCTAGCTAAATTTCTAGGATTTTGTCAACGCGATTGTTAGTTTTAATTTATTTTCTTTAATTTGATATATTCCCCACTATGTTCGTTAATTCGTTTTTTTTTTTGTTCTCCCGTACCTGCGATCGTAATTCGAGCTATTTTAAATTATTACGCAATAAATTGTTCTCAATTGCGTCGTCGCCTTGTTGGAGGAGGTTTTCCTCTCGCTTTTCTCGCGCGTTCGTCTGTAGGCGTGCCGTACTGACATCTTACTTGGCGGTCATTTATACCGCTCTCATTCGCGGGCGTGTTTTTTTTTTTTTCGTCCGTTAGCGCTGTCTATCTCGCCAATTTTTTCGGCTGCGCTTTCTCCGATCGGGGAGTCAAGCAGTAGCGTTCTGGTTTCTGAGATGTTGGTATGAGGCGCACCTGCCTCTATTTGTTTTTTTTATCGTAGATATTTTTTTTAAAGAAAAATAGTCTAAGTTTTATTACACTACTGATCAGCCATCATCCGTCGCCTTTCCCCGTTTTATCAAATAAAATCTTCCTGTTCCTGGAGCTAACAGCATTGTTACGTTTTATTTCACGTAATGAGAATTCTTCTTAAGGACTCCTTTTTTTTATGTTCTCAAACATGGAAATTTTCAAGTAAGAATATCATTTTTCAATTATTCTTTACTTATTAGAAACAAGATGAGAGCCATATCGGCAAGTAGCGAAATTTTTTTTGTCTGAATCTGGAATTGACAATAACAGAAAAGGAATTTAAAAGGAATCTGTTCTTGTTCTTAAAAAAATTGCAAAGATTACTTTTCTTTTGATACACTACGAATTTTTTTAGTTTTAGAATGATATGTTACTTCGACACGTGCATTGAAAAATGTGATGCTGTAACGGCAGAAAGTGGACCAGTGATTAGGCTCTCCACATTATATATGGAGCTCAGTGATTTAAATAAAATTTTTTGCTTGTTTTGTTGGTATTTTGAAATTTTTCCATTTGAGACAGGATTAGGTCATAGAAAGATTCTGTTTTTACAGGTTTTACTGTGCTGTAATACCATATACATATCTAAACATTTGCAATTTAATATTCTCTTTTAATTTCACATATATAATAAGTATATAAAATATTAACTATAATAAAAACATTTAAGTATACAATATATTTATTTATATGTGTGCATATAATATACATTTATATACAAAGATATTCATAAATGGGGGGAAAAGTATATAATGAGAGTTATAAATAAAAAAACTGTCAGATAAACTCTTTTGTTGTTATCTGTACTTAAAGAGTAAAAATTAAAAAATTAAAAGATTATTCCTGTGTCTATCTGTCATAGACATTTTACTCATCAACTAGGGTATGAGAAAAGTTCAAACAAGGTTGAATTATAAAGGCTATTATCCAGCCTATTTATACAACAGGATCAGGTAGGCCATACAACTAATTTTTTTAAGTGAAGGCTTAAAAACCAGGTTACTACGTTTATTTTAATGAAACTTTTTGTGCTTTTTATATACAGTCAGGGATCGATAATGTGTGCACATATAATTGGCGTTACTTTACGGGTGTAAAGAGTGGAATAAACAGTTGAGAAAATTTAATGATTCGATCTTTTAATTTCACATGTATAATAAATATATAAAATATTAAATGTATAAAATACTAAAAATACTTAAGTATACAATATATTTATTTATTTGTGTGCATATATGCATTTATATACTAAGTTATATCCATAGCCAACAATATACTACCGGCCGAGCGATTTTGCGAAAAATCGCTGAAAAAGGGAAGCTGGATTCAGCTTCAAACCCTGAACCATTTCATTGGACCACGTGTGAAGCCAAATGACGCAAACCCTGTCCAAATTAGCATTGAGTAAGTTATTTTCTTTTCGGTGCACATGGCTCGGCACATGGTCATTGTTCTGGTTCAGGGTTTGTACGGTTGGTTAGAATAACTTGGGCAAGGTCCTCTGGCGGGACAGTTCATACATTAATCTCAAATAGATGGGCCTATAGATCTAGTGGGCCATGGTTATACCAACAAATGCAGAATAAGTATATAACGAGGGTTATAAACAGAAAACCAGTCAGGTGAATTCTTTTTTTGTTATCTGTGCTTAAAAAGTAAAATCGGAACCAATAAAAGATTATTCCTATATGTGTCTGTCATTGCCATTTTACTCTTATAAATTAGGGTATGACGAAAGTTAAAACAAGGCTGAAGTATTAAAGGTTACTGACCAGCCTATTTATACAACAGGTTCAGGTGGGCCATAAAACTAAGTTCTTTTTTAGTGAAGGCTTAAAAACCAGACGTTTATTTTAATGAAACTTTTGATGCATTTTATATACACTGGATTTTTATAGATGAAGCATAACCATTCAATTTTGTTAAATTGTTTTTTCACACTGATGCATTTAAAAGAAAATGTTTTGATATCCTCACTTTATCCCATTATGTTTAAAGTGGGGATAGTTCTAAAATTAGTGCATACAGTCAAAGTTCTATAATCCGCACAAGTTGAGGCCAAAGGTTATGTGGATTATGGAATATTGCAGATTATAGAATATAATAGATTATGTATCATTTTATTATTCCAAGACACCGTTTTAATTCTATAATCAGTACAATATGATGAAAAGATATAAAAGGATAAATATGAAATCTAATAATTAATTTAATAGGCTATCTCAAAAAATGCATTTTTAAAGTTAAGATAATTACACTTGTTGTGTAATACAGTTTGTTTTTTACTGTTCATAAAAAAAAGTTATACATTTTTTAAAAATATTTTTTTTCAATTTTTTTTATTATTTGTTTTATAAATTATTTTAGGATAAAAAATCTGCAAATTTTCTTAACTGTTTATTCTTTTGTTTACATTCAAAAAGTAACGCAATTTATAGAAAATTTCGGATTATGGGTGTGCAGATTATCGTTCCTTGACTGTATTTAAATACTATTTTAGAAATAAGATTATACTAAAGTGAATAGTACATTATTATACTTTAAAAATACAGCCGTGAAAAAAATATAAATACCCTCTACTGACTCGACTCCTCAACAAATGATCATAGAACAAAATAACGGGAATCGAATGATTGTAAGTAAAGTCTGCTTTTAAACGATTTAAATAAAATTTTCTTACAGACCATATACATATTAAAACAAAACAAAACCTTTTTGTCAATGGAAATACCCAATTTAATCAAGATATTTCAAATCTTTGATTCAAACTATGGCTAGACTCCAAATGTCAAGTCATTTGAATGATAAGTTTTTGAGTTATGAACATTCAAAATTTAGCATTTCTGATGTTAAATTACATTTTCATACTTTTATTAATATCTTTTGAAATTATGCTCCTAATATGCTTATTTTTTTGTATAGCACTAATATTAAAATATGCAAACATAAAAATGTTGAATTTGCATTTTTTATAATTTGATATGAATTATGAAATTAGTATTAAAAAAATATATTAATTGCAACCTACAATTTTTTTTTTGATGGATTTAGATTCATTAAGAGTTCTTTAGGGAAATTCAGAATAAAAATATTTTCTTCCAAGTAATTTTCAAATTATGCTTAAACAATACAAAATGATGGTTTGAGGTGTCATCCATGATAGAATTGACCACATATGTCGAAACTTCTTTGCTATCCTTTAACCTGGCAGTCTTCAATGACTGCTTGAGTGGTGCCTAAGATTCCTTGATTAAGAAGGGAGCTCTATCGGCCAACAATCAAGTACTAAGCTTCAATTTGAATAGAGCCTCTTAAGAACACTTGTTTTAAAATAAATAATTTCTTAGAAATCTATTGTATGAATTGCACGAAAATATGTTTTTAGGCTAATTGAACGGTATTGAGTTCATTTATACTGTCAGAATTTGGTATTTCTGTAGAGAAAAATAGGGTACGTTTTAATATGTATATCACACCTAAGCAAATTTCATATACACCGTTTAAAAGTAGACTTTATTTCAAATCATTCGGAATCAAGAGCTTTCTTTTGTGATAATTTGTAAGAAGTTAGTAGAAGGTGTTTACTTTTTTTTCCGATTGTACAAATCCATAAAAAATAATTTTTACATATTAATTAATTAAATTAGCATATAAATTAAATTAAACATATTATTTAAATTAAAGAAATAATTTTTTTAACAAATTTAACATGAATATTTTTTAACACTAATTACAATAATTTTTAACTTTTTGAAGAGTATTTAACTTCCATTCATGAGCCATGCCTTATTTCTTTAAAATCGAAATTTATATTGTCTGTTTTCGTAATCACTTAGCATTTTGGATGTTCTGCCTTTCTTTTTCTTGAGATTTTTTTTCTTGTTCAATTTCTACTGCGTTTTTTATATTTGTTATTATCACTTATAACACTTTTTTTTAAAAATCATTCTTGTCTTTTTAAACTAAATTTAGAAAATAAAATATAAAATAAATTCTTTTTCCGAGTTAAAATTACACTTCCTAATGTTACAAATATTGTTTTATATCATTTAATTATAAAATATAAAGCAATAGACATATACGAAAGTTAATACAGAAATAGAAAATTTGTCTATCATACAATACTTAGGCTAAGCATAGCCATACCTCAGAAAACAAATTCTAATAAATAGAATTCTAAAATTTATTCTTTCCTTTATATATAGATTAGTCCTTAAGATTTTCCAGAACAAGTCTGAACAAAAAGTAACAGTTTTCACCAGTTAATAATCATTAACAATTCAGAATACTTTTATCACAAAATACAGAATGTTTAGTAGAAGAGTAAGCAAAAAAAAAAAAAAAAAAAAAAAAAAAATACTATTAACTAATTATAGTAAAGAGTTCATTAAATTTTAAAAACGCTTTTTCATTATATCGCTATAGGTGATGATATTTCAAAAATTTGCCATCTATTTGCAGACAACTCGTCGAAGTTCATATAGAATTAAACGGACGCCAATGCCATGAACGAATCATATCAATAAATCTGCTGCAACAGAAAGTTCAACTTCTGACTTTTTACTTTCTCACATCTACCAATATTAACATTTGTTTCAACAATTAAGAAATATATCTTCTTCATTTGACAAACAAAACAAAATGGTTCTTTATGAAAAATGAATTGATTTGTTACTCAAAATTCTAGAATCCTTTATTTGAATTCACCCTAGGGAAAATTTTGATACGTATCATCCTACATTACAGCAGGATCCTCATCAGAGGTATAGCGTTTAGAACAGAAATAATTTTGAATAGAGAAGAAAGTATTCTGTTGAACAATTTTAATTGTTGATTAACTGAGTTATCGTTTATTCATTATGTGAGATTAACTCAATTATTGAGTAACTTTTGTGAATCGATTACTTTAGACTTTATTATTTTGACGCCATCTTTCGATAAATAACATAAATGAGCAAATTTTGCTTCGAAAATATAGTCTGTTAGATATTTTTTATAAAATATTAAAATTCAGGATGTTTTGATCTAATTCGAGAATACTTTTTCATGCTTCACTTAAACAATTTAAAATATTTTTCAGCATATATATAAAAGGAGTAATTACCTTTTTTGTGAAATTTTAACATAGTTTTATCAATTTTTTAAGAGCTCAGCGTATATCCATTGAATTTTAATTTTTCTTGCACTGCATATAAAAATAAATTATTTCTTATCAAATATTATAGTTATTAGAAAATGATGGAAAGTATAGTTTTCAATATTTTGATCTCTTTTGACTTATTGGTTTTGGCTCATATTTTGCTTTAGTAGCACAACATTTATTTTCATTTTTTAATTATTATGTGGTAACTTTCATCATTTCAATGAAACTTTAACATTTTATAGGGATGGCCAGATATAAATTTATTGAAAATAAGTTTTAGTTAGTCCTTTTAGTTTTTTTTTTTTTTTTTTTTTTGTAAGATTTAGTTTATTCATTTGATTTTTGTTGAAAACAATTCTTTGTAAATCAATTTCTTATTTTAAAAAAATAATATTAAAAGCTTCAGAATATTGATGAAAAAATAAGTTTTTCTTTTCGTAATACCATATTTTTTTTTTTAAATGACTGTTTAGATTATGCTGCATCCGGCAACAATTCTCTGAACGTCAAACCATTTAAGACCCTAAGTATAGTGCAGTTCAACTAAAATATTTGAAGATGATTAAATTAAACTTGCATATCTATTAATGCATATAATTATATTCAAACTTTGATAAAAATATTAGTTTTTTTTGTACTACTTGATTATCCCTTTGACCAATTTCGCCAAATTATACATGTTGACATAATTTTTATTTTAAATAATAAAAAAACAAATAATTAATAGAATATTAATAAAAATACAAACAAGAAGTTGAAATAAAAATAATTTAATAATGTTTCAAACATGCATATCATACTTAATGTTATTGAATGTGACATTCAAGATCATCCATTATTGGCATTTAATCTTATCATTTGGCGATCAATTTTTGGTCAACTGGATAACTCAAAGTAATTTTTTTTCTAAATGAGAGAGAGATATTAGCCACTGCTGTTACTAATGTAAATGAACTTATTATGGACGATGATCTTTCTTGTCTTATATTACGAAAATTATTGCATATAAAGATATGAAAGTTTAGTTTTGTAGAGGAATCACATTCCTTTGTGATTACGCACATTACATGTGTTTGTTACGTCACCAAGCAATTTTTATTTCGACATTTTATGCAATTTTTTAATATTACACTAATTTAATTCTTCCATTTTTTAAAATGAAAATAATCTTAATTTGTATAATTTGGCAAAATCAGTCGATGGGATAACCAAGTAGTACTATATATATATATATAGACCATTGAGTTATATAAAAAGATGTGAAGCTGTTCTTACCCATGTGAAATCAACCATGGGTAAACAGAAGAAAAAATCCAATGGCCATGAAGAACATTTTAAAACTGCTCCAATTTGTTCAATAATCAGTCTTTTTTCAGAGGGGGAGGAGGCTTCCAAGATGATTCCCTTATTTCTCAAATATGAATCAAAGAAAAAAATATGCTGGGGATATGAGGCTCTGTGTTCGTTAACAAATTTAGCATCATCTGAGAAAGAAATGTTGAACAATTACTATCATTGAACAGCTTCAAAAAGGGACATTAACTACATTTGATACTTATTTGTATCACAATAATTTAAAGACTACATTGACATATAAAAAAAATAAAATTATGAAGTACTAAAAGACATTTATAAAACTTATCCTTGCATAAAAATAACTTTCATTTTTTGCTTACAAGTTTTATTGACAGGTTTAGAACAAACACAGTGGACAATTTTATTTTATTTTAAATTTATCCTATTTATTAATCAAGATATATAATGTACATAAATGTATGTATGTATATGCATATTTTTTGGAGGGGCAGGGGTGAATGAAAAAGTACAATTTCAAAAAAAAAAAAAAAAGAATATATATATATGTATATATATATATATTATTGGTATCATGTCAATAGTTGAAGCAGGCCTTTTTTAATCAAGCAGTTTTATTACATATTTGCTAAATTATTGTTTTGTTAAGAAATCTTTATTTTGTTATGGTATACAGTAGACTCCTTCAAATCTGCAACCCTAAAATCCACACATAATTTACAAATGTAAACGATGAATCTTTCAGTTCAGATGCAGGGACAAAATTTGACTTCTTTATTTTTAATTTAATTCCATATATTTTTTAATAAGTAAATTTCATTAATAATACTAAATTATTGCTTTTTCATGAAGGAAGAATAAATTCATATCTAAAAAAGTTCAAGTTATCGTTGATATCGCTGGTAATCACAATCATTTCAACAAATATATTTATATATTAATAAAACTTTTTTGGTTATTAAGTCTGGCTAACCTGAAATAAAATTTCTCAATTTATGATTTTGAAGTGAAGTGAGGCATGTTTCATTGAATAATAATAATAAAAAAATCCACTCAATCTTTATAATGAATATTTAATTATATATTACTGATTAATTACTTGATCTTTGCTTTTAATATTTTAAAAATTATTTTAAATTTTATTACTTTAATTTATAACTTTACTTATTTTAATATTTTCTATATTGTAAGCATTCATTATAATTTAGATTGCATTATTAATTACATTCAAATCATTGTTTAAAAAATGCAAAGCAATGACCAAAAATCCGCACAACCTCTGCTCGGAAGGTGTGTGGATTTCAGGGAAGCTGAAAAGCCTGGTTTACCCAGAAGCAGCGCTGTGAGAAAGGAGGAAGGGATCACCCCTGGTGCAGAAATTTAGGGTGCGCAAAATTTATACTACCAACGTCATATTTTGGGCATGTTACAAGAAAAATTGGGGCAGAAGGACGCCAAATTGTAGTTTCGCCCTGGGTGCAGTTTTCTCTTCAAATGCCCCTCCCCAGAAGTATTATAAATGTTAATGGCATATTTAGACCATAAACGAGCTGAACATTGCTCATCTAAATACTTCATATTGTATATCAAATATCAAAAATTTTGTATAACAAAAACTTTATTCACACTACTATAAATATAATGGTTGCTGTAATTAGAGATGGGAATGCTCGGGAAAAAACCGGAAAAATTGAGAAAAAAACGGTTTTTTTCAGTTTTTTTTTTCAAAGGCTTATTTATCAATTTTTCCGAACTGGAAAAATTGAAATTTCATTTGTAAAATAACATACTGAAAATTTTGTAATTGCGACATTCTCATACTTTTAATTTAATTTATTTTTATGTTGCGTGTTTCACATGAAAACTTTAATGTGGGTAATCTGATCTCTCAGCAGAAATCTGTTTGAGATGACTTGAAAGGATCATTCACATTTTTTTCTGGTTCGAAACACAAGACCCTTCGCAAAATTTCTTTTGAAATAGGCATTTCAGAACAAAGTTTAATCTCCAAATTGAATCTTTTACAAATGCAGTGATTGAAGAAAAAAAATCTCATGTCATATAGCAGCTGAATCTTATCAAGTTGTATATATGTATGAATAACCTTATTAAAAATGTCTAAATAAGAACCTAAATATAGTAATAATTTCTAAATCATAAATTCTGATTATTTTGTATAAGTATATATTAGAAGTTCACAATTTCTCAAAAACAGGATTACATGAAAAAAAATCTAGATGTATAAATAAATGCAACTTCTCTTTTTAAAAATTAATTCATGTGCAAAATTATTTCAATAATATACCAATTAATGGAAATGGTAAAAATAAAAATTTAACATAAAATTTGAAGCATGCATTTATTACTCTCTTCCATTTTTACAAGAAGTAAGTATTGAATTCATGAAAAATTTGACTTCCAGTTTTTGGTGTATTTAAATGTTTTAGAAGGTCCTGAACACGATTTGGTGGTTTTTGGAAAATACCTGTCACTCTGTGAGTCTGAATGTGATAAAAATTTTTATGGGTACTCTATCTTAAGAACTGATGCACATAAATTCACAAAACTTTAGAATCAGTTACACTTTGATATAAACTCGAGATGTTTAGTTATTAGTGTATATCGCCCAATGGATGGCACTGCTATGCTGCATTATTCATGATTTCCACAATAGTTTTATCTGAAGAACTAATGTATGGATTTTCATAAAACTTCAGACAGGATATTTCTTGATATAATTTCGTGCTTATTACATTTTGGTGTAAATCACTCAACAGATGATGCTGCTATGCTGCATTATTCATGATTATCGCAATAGCTCTATCTCAAGAACTAAAAGTCCATTTTTCATCAAACTATAGATTCAGCCAGTTCCTGATATATATTAATGTTGTTTAGTTTTTGGTGTAAATTGCCCTATAAATGAGTGGCACTACTATGCTCCATTTTTCAAGATTTCGTTATACCTGATTAATTGAATGTTCAAGGTGTTGAATCTAAAATTGACCTCCATTTTACCTCCATAATATACAGTAATGTTCTAAAACATGGGCAGTTAGCATTAGAAAAGTACAACTGCAATGAGAAAAAAAAAATCGATATCTTATTACAAGTATATACGTTCCAAATTATACTTTGATTCTTTATTAAACTTTGAATTTTAGTAGTTTTCTAAAGCACAATAGAGGTTTATCTCTGGGTGTAACTGCTTTTGCTAATTCCTCAAATAGCGAGCATTTTCTATAAAAATCCTGGTTTTGTTGAGTAAAAATCTAACAGTCAATAAATCTGATGCTGTTTTTTAGTTGCAGACCTGAGTAAGCCAAACTAAAACTTAGTTTTGTTTAATTTAGATTTAAAAACTAAATCACAACTTTTTTGAGTTGAGATTGGAAAGCTATACTAAAACTGAACATATTTTTAAAGTAAAAAAAAATGTTCAATATATATAAAAATATAATTGTAAGAAAAAAATGTAATATTGTAAAAATGTACATTCTTTAAACAAACAATGGAATTTTTGAATACGATATTCATAATAATGATAAAACTGCAATAATTTATTTCATTAAACTAGTATCATTTACTTAAAACTATACTTATGTAAATGGAATACATAATTTCATTCCAAACTGTATTGGTCCAGGTTTTGACATTAGGTCAATTGGTAGTTAAACAAGTAACTGAAAAATCATTTCAACAGAGATATGATATAACAAACAATAGCATTTAATAAAAATCTTTTGGCTGTGGAAAAAAAAAAAAAAAACTTTTATAAGCAGGCTTTGCTTTTTTCTTTTTATTTTGCAATATAATGTGAAAATAATTTTCTTTTAATACAAATAAATGGAAAAAAATGTTTATTATTTAATATTCTCTAAGAAAATATAAGTCATTTGGGAGTACAATCATGAAAAATCAATTTTTCCAACTTTTCCGTTTTTTCCTAAAATAAATCAGTAAAAAGCAGTTTTTTCTGCCACTTATATTTTTCCGGAAAATTTACATCCCTAGCTGTAATTACATAGTTCCTACACATTTCTGGTAAAAAAAGATCTTTCTCAGTAAAAATCCATTTTATATATTGTTGTAAAACGCAACACAATAAACAATTTTAAATTAAGCAAATGCAAATGCAAATGCAAATGCAAAAAAAAAAAAAAAAAAAAAAAAAAAAAACTTGTTTTGAAAGAATTTTTAATTTTTGATATTTTTCATGTGATGCTAGTGTTCTGTAGCTTTTGTACATTTTATTTACAAATTTTAGATTGGATTAATAATTAATTCAAATTTTCTTCATTTACAACCACAAATGAGATACTGATGAAAAGTAGTACGTCAAAAATTCCCTCACCACTTCAATTATAGTTAAAAAAAAAAAAAAAACCTGACTTTTACCTAAATTTTTGAATTGTCTGATTTGTAGGAATCCTGAATGACTGATACTGGCATCACTGTTGGTACAGTGTATTTTTCTGGAACAGGTGATATAAGGAATATTTTTTCCAAATGTAAAGAAACAATACAAAATATTTTTTATCAGCGCAGCCATAACACTTCCTGGCAACCTAAATAGTATTTTGACGACAATGGAATATCAAAATTTCGGATTTATACACCTTTGTTAGCATTTTTTCTTTTTAAGCTGCGCTAATATTTTGGGTAAATTTTATAACCTTCATATGTATTGTGTGATTAATTACTGTTAGGAACAAATATTATAGGGTTAACCATTTTAAAAAATATTCTTATTTAACTTAACTCAATACAGACAAATTCAATTTGTGAGGAATACAATAATCTAAAATTAAACATTTTAATAAAATTCTTAATCAAAATTCAAATGAAAACTCCATGTTTAACCGAAAAATCGTAACTTAAACTATATTTAATTAAATAGATAAATGAAAATGCCTCCTAGAAAAAACTTTTTAATAATATTTTAAATGATGAAATATCAGTAAAAATATAAGTTGCGATACATGAAATTTTGTTGCTATAACAAGATCAAGTCATAAATTAAAAATTTTTTAGTGAAGAGTAAAAGAAGAAACACATCTTACCATTAATTTACTTTAGCAAAAAAGATGGATCACCACGTTTATGTTTTAAAAATTAATCAATATTAGAATTGAGGAGACGCGTTAAGTATTATATTTTTTCATTTTTTAGGCAAAGAGACGCCAACGCAGTGAATGGATCACGATGACTGACTTAGAATTACAGATGAATCTTGATTCATAGGAATCAATACTACTTTAAATGAATCATTATTACATTCACGATTCATTCTTTTATTGGCGTCGTTGTCTCTTCCGCTGTTTGTAATGTCAGGTAACAAACATAACTTTTAAAACATATATTTATTGTATTCAACTTCTTGTTAATGCTGAGGTAGGTTGATTTCTTAATTTCTATTCAACTCAATATTTTACAACTTGCTATTTGATAATGATTGCACGAAATTTAATGTGGCGCAACTTTAATTTTTTTTTTTTTATGCGTCTTCGAGCCAGTATTAAAAGGTTTTCTTTATAACAGATAATTCCGCTTACTATTATTTTACTTTAAATAGTTTAGTTTAATATTATTTAAAATTTAATTATGATACAATACATTGTTCTTAATATTATATATATATATATTTACATTTACTTTTAAAACATTTTGTTGCTTATAAACTGAATTTGATTGTATTATGTTCAACTGAAACTAAATGACTTTACTAATTGATCACATACACTTTTAAGGAGATTCATCACTCACTTGAAAACACCCTCTCCATGATGTTAATCCAGGGGACAGGTTGTTTATGAATTTCTCACTTAAACTTGAATATTTTTATACGCCATTTCTTTTTGCATATGATAGCTGAGTTTAATCTTCAATATGATATACTTTTTACTTTTTTGATTTTGGTTACAGATTTTTCTTAAAAGGTATTTGCCTTTTCAAAATCAGTTCTCGAAATAGAAAGTATCTTTTCAAATCTGAAACTGAAATCTAAAAAGTAAAAAATAGCCATATTAAAGATCTAGCTCAGCTATCTTATGCAAAAAAAAAAAGTTTAAAAGTATTGAAGTTTAAGCGAGAAGTTCTAAAATAACCTGCCTGTTGGTTTAACATAAGGGTGTAGGTAGAGCCATCCTTAGGGGTGTGAGAGAGGTGCGGGTGCACAGGGCCTTATGCTTAGAGAGGCCTCGCACCTGGATATATAAGATTTTTTCTTTAATAAAAAAAAAAGAGGGCATAATCGAAAATCCCTTAATATAAATGTATGATTTTAGTTAAGAAAATATAGTAAGTCCTGGCATAAAATATAGCCTATGTTGGAAGAGGGACTTTTACCTTCAATTCTCAAACATGTTTTTTGAAATTGGTTCAATAGTTCCAGAAATTACCCCTACAAACACACAAACAAACGCTACTCCTTTATAATAGCTAAGGGATTGAACCCTGGCTCCTTTGGTCACAATACAGTAGACTTCCTCAAACCTGCAAACCAGAAATCTGCAACTCTCTAAAATCCGCACATATTTTATGGATGTAAACAATGAAGCATTCGGTTCAAATGTAGGTGCAAAATTTGACTTTTTTAGTTTTATATCATTTCCATATATTTTTCAATTTGTAATTTTTGTTAAGGTCATTGAATTCATGTTTTTTCAGGAAGAAAGAATAATTTATTTCTGAAAAATAAAGATATTGCTGATATCACTGGTAATCACAATCTTACCAAATATATTGATCTATTAATAAAGCTTTTTTAGTTATTAAGTCTGACTAAACCTGAAATAAAGCTTCATTATTTTATGATCTTGATATGAATTAGTAATGCACCTTTATGACGCAAGTTTCATTGAATAATTTAGGGAAAACACATTTCATCTTTATAATGATTATTTAATTGTACATTGTTTATTAATTTGACCTTTGCTTTTAGTATTTTTATCATTTTAAAAACTATCTAAATTTTTATTATTTTAGTTTATTACTTATTTTAATATTTTAGCATATTGTAAGCATTCATTATACTTTTGATTTCATTATTGATTACATTCGAATTCCTTTTTAAAAAATGTAAACAAAGCAATGATCAGAAATACGCAAAATTCTAAAATCTGCAAAACCTCTGGTCCCAAGCTGTGCGGATTTGAGGAAGTCTACTGTATATAGGTGAAAACCATTCTTTTTTATTGATATTGTAGATAAGACTACATTAAACGACTGAAAGGAAAGGGTGTTTCAAAATACTTGCACTGGGCCTTACTTTAAAAATCCTCTATTAGGATTGATTGCTCCTGGTGCAAGTTTATTCACGTTTGTCTAGAGTCCCCTTAGAAAACTTCCTGGAACAAGTGATTTACTGATTTGCTGATTTAACTGTAGGGATTAAGTATCATTTTGTGTTAAATGAAATTTCTCATTGACAAGGTTCGACTATATTTGTTCAGAAAAAATGGATTCGGAGATTTTGTTTTTTAAAAAGCCATTACTGAATAAAATGCACATTTTTTTTTTATAAAAGTAGTCACCACAAAAAATCATTTTGTAAATAAAATGTTTTGAATTTTGCTTAAATATCTTGCCACGGTGATCACCTTGATGACCTTTATATCTGTTGCGTCAGCAACTTCAATTGAACTGATGTTTTTCTTGAAAAAGAAAACTGAAATTTTTCTGATATTCCATTTTTTATTTTAATGTTGTAATGTCGTGTTTTCTGTATAATCTTGAATTAAATATACTTTATTTGAAAGTGAATGACTTTATTATTTTTAAGACAGCTATGACATATCGGGTAGATATCTGGCAACAAATCCTTATTATATTTTGAACAGAATATAATTATTTTTGACCCGTAAAGAGGTATAAAACATTGCTTTTGGTTGTTCATGTAAAAATATCATCACTAGAAATCTGCTCCCTCTCAATGGGAAAATTGCACATTTTTCAATTTAACTTGCATTTTATAAAATACAACAATTTTTATGTTTTTTTTTTTCTTTTTATCTTGGAAAATACATTAAATTAACTTTTAAAAAGTCAGTTTTAGTCTTGACTGGAGAAAGCCGTGTCACATGAAAGCAGTTTTGATGTGACTACACATGTAAACAAGCCTTTTGCTGTATTTCCCCCTGTCACTTTTCTGTGAGGATAGTTTACGTTAAGCTGGATGATTTCTTTCTTTTCTTAAAAATGATAGCAAAACAAACTAGTAGCATTGTAAATTGTTGAAATAAATAGAATGAGATTCCCCCCCCCCCTCACTGTTCTAAGGATTTTCATTTTAAAATCTTGATGTAGAAATAAAATATCGGCATAGATTGATACTACAAATGCTTTATAGAAAAATGTACTTTTCTTTTTCATATTAATATTCCACAATAGAGCAATTTAAAAAAAATGTAATTTAACAAATTGCAACGACCATTTGGAAAATTATGTTTTAAAAGACTAAAACTTTAAAGACATAAATAAATTTTATATTAAAAAAAAAATAATAATATACGTCATTTTTATGATGATCAAAATGTTATTTACGTAATAACAGAGTCCTGTATTATGTACGCCATGAATTAAAAATTAATATTCCTGTACTAATCTTTTTATATTGTCATATAGAGAAAAAAAAAATGTACTTTTAAATACAATTTGCTTGAAACTGTATCTCAATTTGTTTTTAAGTTATTAATTTTTTTGTAGGTTTTCTAAAACTTTATTTGTCATTGTGGCAACAGAAGTATTTCATTTCTGGACATTAAAACATGAACTGATCAGAAAATGAATAAAATAAAAAACAGAAGTATTCCATTTTTGGCATCAATAAAAAGTTTCAGATTTTCCAGTTCTTTACCGAGGTCAATAACTATTTTCCAAATAAATCAAATCTCATTAACGTGAACACACCTAACATGAATTGTTTTCACAATGCCCTATAGAAACAAAGATTTGATACTGATAACATGAATTACTGTTAACATGAACAACATTTTGATTCCCCTTGAGTTTCATGTTAATGAGGTTCAAGTTAAAGAGCATACAGAAATTATAATAATTTCCCAACCACATTTAAAATTTATTAGTTTTTATTTGATATTTTAAAATTTTTCTAATTTTAATTTTAAAATCAAGGTTAAAAAAAAAATACTAGTTTTCAAACCAATTTCTTGATTGTATCGCATTCAGCTTGATTTTGTAATGTATTTGAACTAATTCTGTTTTTCCTAATGGGTTCATTAGATATAAGTGTGGCAGGCACTGGCTTCAGTAAAGAAAACATGTGTAAACTCTGAAGTTAAAAAGGTAAATTTTTAGTTATATATATATACATACATACATATATATACAGGGTGGTCATAAAAAAACTTTGCCGATATATGGAGCTCTAGCGGCCAGTCCGCTCAACCGATCGAGGTGAAATTTCAGATATAGCTATTCAGAGGTATGAGCTCGAGATTCTGTGAATGACAACAAAATGGCGCTCATGGTTACAGTTATAGTTACAGAAACTCGAAAATTTCCAATGGCAACGCCCATTTTTTTTCATCACAAAATGCTCAGTGCATGCGAAAAGCCTAAAGAGCGTTGGAACCGTACGTGTATTGCAAGAAACGGACATGTTATGCACGCACCTAAAACCGTTCTGGGAATCCTCCCCCTCATAAAAAAAACTCGATTGGGGCGCAAGGAGGAAATTTGCATATGACACAGAGTCAGTACACTAATCTCTGATTACAATACAGATCGGAGAAACTAAAACTTTTATTTTGATTTCACATTTTCCACATGGGTGTCATCACAGGCAATTAATAATGATTTATATATATATATATATGTATATATATATTTATATATATATATATACATTTATATATATATATATACATTTAACTTGTAATTGTGTAAAGAGAAAACTATTTATTTTTTACTGTGCAGAAGTCCAAATAATATTTTATGTTTACTTTTAAAAGAAAATTTTTTATACATGAGAAAGTGATCTTTTTCAATTTCTCCAGAAAAATCTGATAAAAGATTTTTCTTCTGCTACTTCAAAATTTCCAGTAACTTTACTTAGATTGATAAGGGATTGTCATCATTTGACAAAAGGAAATTGATGGCAGTTAAAAAATTGTAATTATCATTTATGCATTTCGGATTCAACATCTCTGTACTTTGGTGACTGTTTTGTATACAATATATTAATACAGTCGACTCTCTGAAATCTGCACAGATTGGGACCAGAGGTTGTGCAGAATTTAGAATTTTGTGGATTTCTGGTCATTGTTTTGTTTATATTTTTTAAACAGTAATTTGAACGTAATAATTAATGCAGTTGAGAATATAATGAAAGCTTACAATATAATAATATATTAAAATAGGTAATAACGTAAAATAATAAAAATTAGATAATTTTTAAAATGCTTAAAGTATTAAAGATCAAGCTAATAATCGATAATGTATGATTAAAAATTCATTTAAGATGAACTGCATTTTTCCAAAATTATTCAATGAAACTTGCATCATAAAGGAACATTACTAATTCACATTCAAATCATAAAATAATGAAGTTTTATTTCAAGTTTAGCCACACTTAATAACCAAAAAAGCTTGATTAATACATAAATATATTCGGTAAGATTACGATTATCATTGATATCAGCAATATCTTGAACTTTTTCAAAAACAAATTTATTCTTCCTTCATGAAAAACATGAATTCAATAATAATAAAAAAATTATGAATAAAAATTGGTATAGAATTGATATGAAAATTTTATATCTCTATCTGAACAGAAGGTTTCACAGTTTATATTCGTAAATTATGTGTAGAGTGTTGCCGATTTTAGGGTTGCAGATTTCAGGGAATCAACTGTATTGTAATGGAGCCTGCAGCTTAAAGAACTGATATATCAGCTCGCGGCAGTGAGAAAATTAATTGTAATCACTGTGAGAAAATAGTCTAACAAAATCAAATGGTTATCCTTCATGATTGATCTATAGGAATCTAGTGTTATATAAAATGCATCAAAAGTTTCATTAAAGTAAATTTATTAGTCTGGCTTTTTGTTAAAAAAATACTTGGTTTTACGGCCCACTTTCCTCCCTCCTGATCCTGTGTTCTAAATAGGTTTGTCAGTAGCTTTTATTACTTCAAGCCTTGTTTGAACTTTCCTCAATCCATAGTTTATGAGTATAATGTCTGTGGCAGACACAGAAATGATCTTTTAGTGGTTCTGTTTTTTTTATGTACAGATAACAACAAAACACTTCATCTGACTGGTGTTCTATTTATAACACTTGTTGTATACTTATTCCCCATTTGTTGTTATAACTTAGTATATAAATGCATATATATATATGCAGCATTATATACTCGCATATAATACTGTATACTTTTGTATTTGTTTATTATTTTATGCATTTCATATTTTATATCTTTATTATGCATGTGAAATTGAAACATAATACAAATATTACAAATGTTTACATATGTATATAATATTACATCTGCAAATAAATATCTCTGGAAAACCCCCGGAAAATTATAAATTTGGAAAAAATGATTCTAATGAAAATGTGCCGGCAAAATTATTATTTATCCACTAGTAGCATCAAGTAATAAAAAAAAACCCTCAAATGTTGAAAAAGGCAACAACTGCATCGAAACATTTATCGGCAAAAATAAGCACAACTGGATATGGAATTCTTCCCTAATTACAGTGTTCTAATTGTATAATAGTTTGGTATCATGCAAAATATAAGAATAAATAATCAAGACATTTATATAAGATGTCATATACTAAAAGATAAGGTAGTTGCATTTTGCTTTGTTTTTTTACAGTGTTATATTAGAATTAAAAATGTATTTTCAGTAATTTATGTTTCTAAATATGCTTTACATTTATATTTTAATAAGACAATACAAATGCAATTAATACTAAATTTGATTTAATGTGAGTAAAGGTGTAAATGTATTCACGTGCAATGAACTATGTTTTTATTACTTCCACTGTAAAATTATGGTATAATTTATTATTGATTTTTAAAAAATCTATAAATAGAAGTATACATGCAATAAGTTAAGAAAATTTAATATGCAGTTTTTACTTACCCATAATACGTAGTATAGGGTAAGTCTTGCAATCGTTTTGAAAATCGAAATTTTTTTTCACGGATTTACACGTTTTAGATAGTGGAGATTCTGTAAAACATATTTTTAGAAAAAAAATTTGCCGTCTGTCTGTCTGTAAACGCTCTATCTCCCAAACAAATTGAGACAGAGACTTGAAATTTCGTATGTAGTTAGTATGTAAGAATGGGACGAAGCCTATTTAATATCAGCAACATCGATTATCCGGAACTATTTTTTTCGGACCCTCGAAAAATTCGTTCTGATGAAAGGTATATAAAAATTTTCGAATTTTTTTGTTTCAAGGAATGGACGTAAAAGGCAATAAAATAACACACATTTTGCATATAGAACGAAGTCGATCGGATTATTAGTTGCCGAGATATTTGTAATCCTGTTTTCCACATTCTTCGATTTTTCATGACCCTGTATTTCATTCAAATTTCAATTCAGAGGTATATTTTAATTGGAAATGAGACGCTTAATCCGACACAGTTAATTGTTAGTTAATAGAATTATTATTTTTGGAGTTATAAGGATGTTTCTTTTACGCAGTTCGGTACTACTTTAGTAGTTTGGCGTTTTATATGATTGTCGAAATTGGTACATCAGCAGTTCTTTAATAAAGCATTAATATGTATATTAACAATATTTAAATTTTGTTTATGAATTGCAATGCATTGTATAAATAGTTTTCACATGTTTTATTTTCATATACATATCCATGATGGGTAAGTATTACGGTGGCCTCGAACGACTAGTTTTGTTTGTGTCGCATGTAAAATAACTCTCTCGTAAGTTTTAAATGGGAAACAGTTTATAAAAGAAGAATAAGCTCCCTCTGCAATACTATTTTTTTTACATTTAATTTTAACCTCCCCCCTCCCCATTATTATTTAAAAAGTACATGTTATATGATTTATAGTTGTATTCCTAACAAAAATGCATATTTTCATACCTTGAATCGACTATAGGGAGCTTTAAACATGCTAAAAAAAGCAAAATAAATGATTGAAATAAATATAGTTATTTTCTGTAGTGTAGCCAGGATTACTTTTTGGGAGGGATCCAGAATTTTCATTCATGTTTTATATATTTAGTAAAAACTGTCAAGATGAAATCGCAAGTTTTAAACAGATTATTTTGTTAACGTGTGGTGTTATGTGGTATTCTTTTAGATGGGACTAGAATTTTTCCATGCAGCATTCTGTTATAGACAAATT
Source organism: Maratus speculifer (assembly GCA_964019185.1). Taxonomy (NCBI): domain Eukaryota; kingdom Metazoa; phylum Arthropoda; class Arachnida; order Araneae; family Salticidae; genus Maratus; species Maratus speculifer. The sequence continues at coordinate 3,122,298 of CAXHSM010000846.1, forward strand.
AATTTTTTTACAAGTTTTGCCACATTCATATAAAATTACTTTTTACAGTCAACATTCTATAATCTGCACAAGTTGGGGCCAAAGGTTATGCGGATTATGGAATATTGTGGATAATAGAGTATTATTCCTAGGCAGCATTTTAATTCTATAATCAGTATACCGTATTTTCGGGCGTATGCGCCGCGGCGCATACGAGTTTAAAAGTTAAAATTATGCTTACTGCGGCGCTTCTGCTGGGGCGGCGGATACGATATTTTTTTTTTTTCCTTGCAGCGATATTCATTGCAGAGGTGATTCTGATAGGAATTTTTCTCAAAATTGTAAAAAGTCAATCATTAGGAAGAAAATGCGAAGCATAAAAAATATCGCGAATTTCGACAAATGATAGCCTAATTTCTGTCAATCATTCGCAGAAAAAGCAAGAATTTTATCAAAGGATCGGGAGAAAAAAACACGACTTTTATCAAAGGTTTGCGGGAGAAGCGCGAATATGTAAAAAGAAAAAAAATGTGTATTTCATGAAAGGATCGCTTGAAAAACTACATTTTATTATCATAAAATCCCGTTAATTCGCCCTTCCCAATCAAACGCTAGTCCCCGATATAAAATTTGCCGTAATTTCGGCAAAGAATCACGAAAAATAACCGCAAATTTATTGAAAGGATCGCAAAAAAAACATGAATTTCGCCGAAGTATCGCTAAAAAACCCACATTTCGACGAAAGATTGCAGTAAAAACGCGAAATATGTCAAAAAATCTCTAAAAAACACAAATTATGACATCGCAGAAAAATTGTGAATTTCTCAAAGGAACGGTAATATAACGCCAAAAAGAATTGTCAAAATTTTTTTTAGAAAAAACGCAACTATGTCGTATCTATAAAAAAACGAGAAAAAATGTGAATTCAGGCGAAAAAACGCAGAAAAAAAGAAGACATTCGAAAAAAAAGCATGAAATCTATTAAAAAATCTCGAAAAAACGAACATTTCATCAAAGATTCACGATTCATTCATTTCATCATGATTCAGACCGTTCTCAAAGTCGAATGATAACGGACTGAATCATGATGAAATGAATGGTTCATGAATCTTTGATGAAATTGTGTTTTTTCGAGATTTTTTTTAAATAGATTTCATTCTTTTTATGCTTTTTTTTAATTTTTCCTTTTTTCTGCACTTTTTCGAAAGAATTTAAGTTTTTTTTTTAAAGAACGCAATTTTGTTTTAAGTATTGCTTCAAGTATCAAAATTCATTATTCATCAAAATATTCATGAATCATCCCTTGCTCATCCCCATACAAAAGGCAATTTTTTTCAAGTATCGCGAAAAAACTCTGCAAATTTGTCAAATATCGCGATAAAACCCTGCCAATTTCGTTACAAACTTTAAAAACGTATTAAAAAATCGCGAAAAAAAGGCTGCACGAATTCAATTTCATTTTATCATAAAAAATATACAAAATATACTAAATTTAAAATTGGATTTATATTACAAATCTTTAAAAAAACGCGAAAAAACACTGATTTTAACGCAATTTTTAACATTTTGATGTGTTTTCGTAAGTGCGGCGCATACGGCGGTGCGGCGCTTCTGGTGAATATTTGTTTTATTTTAAGGCATTTTCGGAGGTGCGGCGCTTACGGTGGGTGCGGCGCATACACCCGAAAATACGGTAATATGAAAAAATAAATATGAAATTTAATAATTAATTTAATATGCTGTCTCAAAAAACGCCCGTTATTAAAAATTTTATATATATGTGCATATAAATAAAAACTATTTCATAGGTCCCATAATAGTTTGTTTTTTACTGTTAATAAAATAAGTATATTTAATAAAAAGAGATGTTTTATTCTGATTAATTTTTTATTATTTTTTTCAAAAAATTATTTTTGGATCATGTATTTGTACATTTACTTAACTGTTTATTTCATTGCTACCATTAGTAAAGTAATGCGAGTTATAGAAAATTTCGGATTATGGGTGCGTGGATTATCGATCCTTGACTATTCTTTCTTCTATCTTAAATAGAAGAAAGTAAGAAATCGAAATGTTTTTCGACTTCCACTTTTAGATGGATTTAGACATTTTAGGGGTGATTAAGGGATTAGAAAAAGCATGTTTTTACAAGATGTATTTTTGTCCATATGTCGTCATTACACCATCAAAAAGTGTAGGAAGATATGCATAGATTTGAACGATATTTGTACTTTCTTCTATCTTCAATAGAAGAAAATATTGAAATCGAAATTTTTACCAGTGAATTTACAAACAGTTTTAAGTGTCAGAGATTCCAAAAAAGACATTTTTACAACATGTCTGTTTGTCTGTCTGTCTGTATGTTGCCATTCTAATATAAAAAAGTGTATGAAGATTGTATGCATTTAATTGAATCAAACCTTTTGTGAATGTTTTTGGTTGTAGCAAGCAGGTCCTTCATCACTTTTGAAATATTCCACCAAAAGGGGGCGCTGAAATAGCGATTTTTGTGCCATTTTCACTATTTTACCGACTAAAAGTGTATAAATTTATGCATAGAATTGGACCAAAATTTTTATGTAAGTTTTTGGCTATGGTTAGTTGGTCTCCTCCTTAAAATTGAAATAAATCTGCCTGAAGGGAGTGTTGTAATAGCGATTTTTGTGCCATTTTCAATGTTTACCACCTAAAAATATACGAAAGTTGCCTGGAATTTAACCAAATATTTTGTATGAGACTATGGTCAGTAGATCCTCCCAGATTTTGAAAAAAATTCGCCGGGAGAGTGTACTATAATGACAATGTCCCTGCCATTTTCATTTTTTTACATCATAAAGTGTATAAAGTTATATACAGAATTGAACCAATCTTTTATCTATGGTTAACGCTATGAGAGGCAGATCTTCCTTGAATTTGGAAATATTTCGTGAGAAAGGAGCATTGTAATAGCATAGTGTTTTTTTGTATAGTTTTCTCGATTCTTTGTCGTTCTGTTGGCTTTGGGCTCGTGCAGAGACGTGAACTCGCGTTCTACTAAGTCGATCATAATCAACTTAGCAAACAGCTGATGATAACAGAAAAGGGAAAACTATTTATTTTAATAAATATCATGATTTACATTAACTCATTTTTACTCAGATTAATTGGCTGATGCAGAAATTTCATATAAAAATCAGCACTTCAGAGAGAATACATTATAATAGTTTTAAAGGACACAGTTAAAACAGAACATGTTTATGTTAAAAATTTGTCTAAAAGGAGAAAAATGCATAGTCTTGGCAAAAGATATAACTTTGAATTATATCGTTTAAGATTATACCATTTAACAACTGACTAAAATGGAATATTTCATGTGTTCTTTGTGATTTCGTCTTAGTAGTTTTATGTGTTGTTGAATGCATGATTTAGAAACCCAGATATTTTTTTGGGGTGGGTGAGTCCCCGATGTCAAATTGGCTACGACACTGGTTATAATATTTAATTGCAGTGGAAATTATATTAAATAATACAGAATGTTTTAGCAATAAGCATTAACATTAGATTAAAAAAATCCGAAACCCAGAAAATTTCTTACTAAATAGATATAAAAAATTCAATCGCCACAAAAATAATTTATTTTCCTTCTATACTTTGTAAAATGTATCTTCGTATCTTTAGATAATATTAAGTTATACTATTTTCTCCTTAATTTTACTTTATATTATATTTAAAATAAGTCATTTATTTTTTAATTGTTGCTATTTATTTTATTTATTATTTAATCTTTACACTGTCAGGATACTTACATTAGTTACTGGCACACCTTTGATTCCACTAACTTCAGATAATTGGGGGTTTACTGTCCTTTTAAAGTCTATGGTAGAAATTTTAATACAATTTATTTTCTACATTGATTTTAAATTTTTGTGATAAGTTTATTACTTTGTTTTGTTTTGTTTTTTAATGAAATGTAAAAACTTGTATTAATTCATCTTATTTTATTGCAGATGCTTAAAACCTTTCATCTGACACATCATATCAGTAACAATATCTTGAATGTGTGAAACAAATGCAGAAAATTATTTTTTGTAAAGCGTTTTTGAAAAAGAAGCTTCTAACTCAAAGACTGGAAAATCTTTTATTTGTGAGTTATGCAAGAATTTCTCCCAAAACAGTCTTTTTTGTGTGAGGTATGCAACAAAGAATTCTTTCATAAGGGCAATTTAAACAAACATCTGTTAATTCATACTGGTGAGAAATCGTTTGTTTGTGAAATTTGTAATAAAAAATTCTCACAAAAAGGCCATTTAAGCAGCCATCTCTTAATTCATACTGATGAGAAACCGTTTGGGTGTGAAATTTGTAATAAAAAATTCTCTCGGAAATTCGTTTTAAACAAACATCTGTTAATTCATACTGGTGAGAAACCGTTTGTGTGTGAAATTTGTAATAAAAAATTCTCTGGAAAGGGTCATTTAAGCAGACATCTCTTAATTCATACTGGTGAGAAACCGTTTGTGTGTGAAATTTGTAATAAAAAATTCTCTGAAAAGGGCCATTTAAGCAGCCATCTCTTAATTCATACTGGTGAAAAACCGTTTGTGTGTGAAATTTGTAATAAAAAATTCTCTCGAAAGGGCCATTTAAGCAGCCATCTCTTAATTCATACTGGGGAGAAACCGTTTGTGTGTGATATATGCGACAAGAAATTTTCTGAAAAGGGCAGTTTAAGCAGACATCTGTTAACTCATTCTGGCGAGAAACCGTTTGTGTGTTATACATGCAACAAGAAATTCGCTCTGAAATGTAATTTAAGCCAACATCTGTTAATTCATACTGGTGAGAAACCTTTTGAATGTAAGATATGCAACAAGAAATTCTCTCTAAAGGGTCATTTAAGCAGCCATATGTTAATTCATACTGGTGAGAAACCATTTGTTTGTGCGATATGCAACAAGAAATTCTCTCAAAACAGTTCTTTAAGATCTCATCTGTTAATTCATACTGGTGAAAAACCTTTTGTGTGTGAGGTATGCAACAAAAAATTTTCTAAAAAGAGTGATTTAACCAAGCATCTCTTAATTCACAATGTTGAGAAATCTCTTGTATGTGAGATATGAAACAAATTCTCTGAAAAATATGAATAATTAAAGCATCTGTTATTTCATAATGGTGAGAAAGCTTTTGAGTGTGAGATATGCAATAAGAAATTTTCTCGGATATAGGCTTTAAACAAACGTTTTTTTTTTATTCGTACTGAAGAGAAACCTTTTGTGAGAGAGATATGTGTCAAAAGATTGGTTCAAGGAAGTATCTGTTAATTCATAGTGGCAAGAAAACTTTTATGTGGCATATAGAAAAAAAATTCCAATAAAGCTATCTAAATGTTAAATTTTTCTCCTAAAATTTGTTAATTGCAGCTAACTAAATGTAGCATTTTCCAGAAAGAAAAAAATATTTCTTTCTATTCATTACAGTGGGCGGAAAAAAAGAGTGACCAACAAAAGTTTGCCTACATAAGCTTGTAAGTCAACAGAAGAAGAGCCAGAAGCCCTGGCAAACTCAATTTTATTTTTACCATGCTTTATATTAGCTGAAAAATATTTAAAAATGTCTACCTTTTTACACTTACAAGCCTGTGAAATTTTATAATGATTGGTTATATTTAAATTAAAAAAACTTTTATTAAACCCAATTTCCCACATTAAAGTTCTTTGATGGTAAAGTTGATTGTCTTATAAATAATTAATCTGAAAATATTAGTTTTGTAAAGAGTATGGCCCCCATTGAAAAAAAATATGTTGTGTTAGATATACTGGTTATTATTTTAAAAGGTATCAACAGTCTGATTATTTTTTAAATATAAGTAAAGGTTGGTAAAGGTGTTTTTAAACTATGCTTTTCTCATCAGGCTTATATTAAAAGAAAGTATTCGAATTTAATTGTAATGCCCTTACTGATAGCTTAAGTAATCTTTTAAGTTCCTTCATTTCCAGATCGCATATTCTGTTTGTTAGTTCATAAAAATAAGTCTGGTGTAAGTTTTGAATGTCAATAAAAATTGATCAAAAAAAAAATTGAAATCTTATCTCAGACAATTCAATTTCTAAAACTTTCTATCACATTTAACAAATATTTATGACTTTGATATAGCTAATACACATGTGACTATTATTTAACGCTTTGAAATTTACATGTATAATTGATGCATGATACTGAGGTTTACTATGCCACATTTGTTATTGAACGTGAATTATGTAATCAGGTCAACTTTGTGCCAAATCTGGGTAACTTTGCTCCACTTTTACGAAACTTTGGTCCAATCTGAAGTGGTGGAAACTTGGCGAATTATTTCCAATGAGTTGCCAAACTCACACTAGTGCATCTATCTATATTTTCAAAACCAAATTTTGCTGTTAACTCAAGTGATGTAGTAGATTTAATCTTCTTTTTCTCTTGAACCAAAGTTACACTGATAAGTCAAGGTTACCCTGACTGACTGTAGCATTTGTATTACATTCGTTCAGAGGAATGCACAGAATAATTCCATGTCATAATATGGTCTGTGTGGAAAATCGTTTGTGGTTTTATTTTGCATTATTTGAAGAAATTATTGAATGAAATGAGTATGAATTTCTGAGGATTCCTGAAGCATGCTTTCTGTAGAATAGGAGTGCAAAGTGTTTATTATTTATTTACATTTCATATATTGTCGATGGTAGGCCTTCTTTTTTTCAAAAGCAAAAAAGTTGATTTTGGAAGACGAGTATATAATCGAGATTTAGAAACCCATTTTTATCTTTAATGTAGAAGTAAAGAAGTTTAATACAGGAATAAGAATCTTCAACTTTTCACCCGATCCCTGCATAAAACCAGTTGGAAATTGCACATTAAGACGTCGGAAATGTGGTGCTTTCGTACTATAACAATGTTTTAAAAACATCCAGATCTCGGTGTAATAGTATACAGTACAACGGATATGGTATATTGGCCGAAATCTTTCATGCATCCTTGCAAATACTATTTGCTTTCTATTATACAGGAAGTAATTTGTAATAAACCTCAGCACCCGATATGAAATTCATAAAATGTGAAAATTTTTAGTAGTATTAAAGCGCGCCCAAATAGTGTTTCCTCCCTATACAATTGTACAATAGAATACTTTTGTGTGAACCTGTAAATTTATAAAAAAAAAAAAAAATTTAGCACAACAGATTGTGTAGAATGCATTTTTTAGTATATGCTTCTTAGGTACATATGAATTCTATTATGTTCGAAACAGTTTAACATCATTTAAATTATCTTGAAATTATTTTTTTCTCATGGACCGTAATGTAACAGAATGCTTTTGATTGTTTCTGTAATTAAACTATGCGTCCGATTTTCATAAAATTTAAAATAATTCAACAAAATTATGGAATAGTTATATATTTTAAATTTCAAGCGATTCTCTTGGGTAGATTTTGCTCTGTTATATCTGAACGACGACTATTGGTGCTAATTATTTTTATAATTACAAACGCATCTAAAGAAGAATCATATGAATTTTCCCCCTAAAATCCTCCATTTTTTAGCACACAAAATTTTAAAACTTTATTTTTTGAATTCGTTAAAAAATATTTTAAAATAAATACATTATCATCTAAATATTTCCCCTTGAAATTTCTTCCAACTTCATAGTGTGATCTAATAACAAACACGTGTTGTTTAATATTTATAACTCTTTATTTTAACTTAATGAATAAATACTTAATGACTCATTAACTCTTTATATTACTTAATGAATAAATCATAGCAAATGCGGTAGCATTTAGTATAATATGTTTAAGAAATGGAAAATGCAAACGTCTTTTTGAAATTTCTGACGAACCAGTTGACCTACAACAGTGATTTTTTTGTTAAAAGACAGAACTCGATGAGACAAATAAAATGGTAGCATTCAAAACATTTTCGTAGTTACTATTGTTTTTTTATTAAACTTTTAACGAAAAAAAAATTAAGACGAAAAATTCAACAAATTGTAGCTAACGATCCCATTGTAGGTTTAACTTCATTTTTGTCTTATTTTTATCGTCATGATAAAGCTTAATTTAGATTTTTTTTTTTCATTTTTGTATGTTTAATGGACGCTGAGAAAATCGAATTTGTGCCTTAAAACTCCAGTTGGACATTGTTTCTTGTTGTTGCTGATGCAGTTTTTTAATTCATTGCCTCCAAGTTTAAAAGAATATGAAAATCGTTATGTATGTAACATAATTTGTCAAATAAAATAAATTACCTGAAAAATATGTTTGTTTTTATTGTGAAGCTTTCAGTTTCAGTTCTTTCTATAAAGTTGTGAACGCACTGTAGTTTTTCATTCGACTCCTTTGCTTATTTTCCAGATATTATGCATTTTATATGACAATGCAATGACTTTCTTGTTATTCTAATACAACAATAAAATCTTGACGCCAGCAATTTTTCTTCTTTTCAAGATATAAAAAAATCTTCATTTTTATCAAAGAAATTGAATGACTAGTATTAGAAAATGCTCTGACGAGCACCAAAAAAGGTTAATATGTTTTTAAGTATTAAAAAAATGAAAAATGCTTCTATTAAAAATTGAGCATGAGGAAGGACAAGGAATCTCTTCTTGGCTGCAACTCACTTCAAAGCTAACTTTGAAAAAAATCATAATTGTGCTTTTTCCATGAAAACAAATCAGTCACAATTACTTTAAAAATGTATAGTGTAAAGACGTACCCAGTAAAGATGCAGCTTGTTAAACATGAATGTAAGACTAAGCTACATAGTATCAAAATCCTAGTTCCTATAGTGTATCACACCAATATCGGCCATCAAACACGCTCAGAGAGCAGAATTGCCTAGAAAATTGATTGTAGTGCAGAGCAGTACACATGTAAAGCGTGATGGAAAGTTCGACTAAAGCACTGCAAATTAATTTTACATGGAAAAAGCGCAAATGTCATTTTTTCAAAGTTGGCATTGATGTGATTTACAGCCAAGACGGGATCCCTTGTCCTCCTTCTTGCTCAGTTATTAATACAAGCAAATGTCAAACCTTTTTTTATACTTAAATACATGGTAACCTTTTTTGGTGTTCGTCATAGCATTTTTAATTCTAGTAATAATATGAAAAAAGTACGCATGCTTGTACAGTATTTATGTAAGAATACGTACATATCTTCACTAAAATTATTTAGTACTAGGTGACCTGTCCGAGCAGAAACTGTGCCGAGACTGTCACTGGAAAATATAACACTAGAGTGGACTTTAAAAAAGATTGAATAATATTTATATGGCACAGATGTCCTACACACACCACATTGGCACGATTTTTTTTTCAAATGCTGATTTGGTGAAAACCTCAAAGAAGTTTGAGAAATTTAAACTTTAAACTACTATGGGTCCGTAACGTGAGCCAGAATGACAGGAGAGAATTTTTATGCTAGTTTTGTAATGTATGAAGCTTAAGCTTTCAACAGACATATTACATCAAAAAATGAAAAACGCCCCCCCCCGCCCCTCTAAAAATCGGTTGGAAAACTGAAACAGCAAAAAGAATGTTAAGGAATATTTAGCTATGCTAGAATTTTTCTTCCCGCTGTAGCTCCCATAGACGCAAAGTTATAGACTTTTAAAGATTGAAATGAAGTGAAGAAATGAGCAAAATTAGGGGAGTAACAGCAGGGGGGGTCCGCCTTGGAAGAGGTCCTCAAAGACAGAGCTTTAAAATAATGTGCCTAGGCTCCAATAACTTCTCAAAAAGTTATTAGCTTGTATTTTTAATGTGAGATGACCCCAGCAGACCTATATGTAATGTAAAATGCTTCGTAACAAATCGAATTTACCTCTTCTGCCTAAATTCTGCCAAAAGACTTTTACAATGATGAATGAAATGCGTTTTGTTTGGAAATTGCCATTAAACAATAACAAATAATCGTGATTTCTGTTCCACGTACGTTAGCGTAAGATATGTATAGCTTATAATATAGATTGCCATTATCTCTGGTTGTCTATTGTCATCTCTTGCCCTTCCCTTCTGTCATGAAGATCTGATTCTTCTACCAACAAATATCTTAAAATTAAAAAAAAATTTTTTTTGCTTTCTTTGTGAATTTGTTGTAACGATATTTAATTAAAAATCTATATCCCCCCAACCTCCTCCCAAATGTCCTTTTTTCTCCCACTCTCAATAAACATGGTTTATTTATTTATTTTGCTTTATTTGTTATTGTCTTGTTACAGTAATAAAAGAATCATTTAAGTTTCCTAAACCTCCTCATTCCCATGTACACAAATTTAAAAATTATTTTTTTTAAATTTTTATATTGTACTGTTACTTTGTAACAACAATAAATAAATAATGATCTATTTTTTCAATTAAATTTTCATTTTCTATTTCCAGAAAAATGGGTAAATTTCCAGGCATAAAGAAGGGGGGGGGGGCATTAAAAGAGATGGTTTCAATCTTGTGTTATTTGGTTATTCTCACCCTTGATAATGTGTTTTGTAAAGTGGGATAGGGACATTATTTTAAAATCTAAAGTATACAGAGTTACTATAAAAGAATCATTCACTTTAAAAACCTAATTTATTCAAAAGTAATTTACTTACGAATATTACTGATATATGAAAATAACCACAAAATAACCAAGTTTTTACACCAGGTTAGATGAAAGCGCTAGTTCAAGTTTGTGGACAGGATGGCGTGGCATCATTAGTTCAAGTTTATAAACCAGTGAATATGGCAACACTAGTTCAATATCCGTATCGAATATAGTTCTGTCTCGCCTAAAATGAAAGTAGTCAAGAAAAGAATTTCTGCGTCTTGGTAAATGCGAAATGCTTGTATGTCATAGCAGTGCTACGTTCTTCCAAAAAGCAAAAGTACAAATAATAACCGCATTATATCACACTACCAAACCTGCGGATTGCATTGAACTATCGCCTAGACGTGTGACCATTCGGCACACATAAAACATTCAAAGAGTGAGCATTAAACTTGGATATTTTGCGGTTATTTTCATATATCAGTCATATTTGTAAATATAATAATTTTGAATAAATCAGTTTTGAAAATGAATGATTCTTTTATAGTAACCCTGTACATGTGATTCAGATTCGAGAATGGCAAAATTGCAAATAAAGTTCAAAATGATTGTTTTTTGTTCACATATTCTTAGAAATTCTCTCTTCTCTGTTTATTGAGAAAAGGTAAAGGCAACATTTGAATCTCGATGAAGATTTTAGATAATTATATAACTACAAAATAAGAAACACAGCTAATTTTTTTTTAAAAAAATTAACTTTAAAAATGTTAAACCAAGTTCTGTTTGGGAGGACAGATGGGGAAGTGAAAATTTGGGTGAAAGGATAATTTACATGCTGTTTATTCCTTCATTCTTACCTGAGAGCAGCATATTGTTTTAAAATAAAATTTTAGAGATTTTTAATTTAGAACGTGTGTGTGAAGTTAGCTCAAGCAATCTGATATTAAAGAGATAACTTAAGTGTCAGATTGTCTATTTATTTTTACTGGAGAACAATAAACTGGGCTGAATTTCTTGTTTAAATAAATGTTTTGAAAAATATAACTTTGTTTGTGTTTTTGGGAGAAATAAGGGTGAAATATAATTTCTGAAGAGAGAAGATGATATCTTAATTGAGATCAACAAATAGGATATAGGATTTTTATTAAAAATGGAGTATTTTAAAACAAAAACGCTTTGTTGTTTTTTTATTGCATGTACAGAGCAACAAATAGAGCTGATATCTTTAAATAGTTTTAAACTTTGTATATTGGGAGAAGGGCAGGAGGGATAAAATGTAAATTGCAGTGGTGTATATATTTTTATTATTAAAAAAAATTAATAAATCTAATTATCAATTTTGTATTTTTATATTTCAAATAATACGAATAATATTTTTTGCATTAATAAAAAAATTGGTTTTTCTAATGAAAATGCTGATTTTTTTGTCTTTGAAATTTGGTTAAAGCAATTATTATACTTATTGAATAGTTAATACAAATTCTGTCACAATGCTTGGTTATTAGAGATGGTAAATATCGTTACCTTTGATTAACAGGCTGCATAATTCCATTGCGCAAGTAATAGGTTCAAACAATTTGTTATTTTTACAATTTATGAATAATAGACTTTGCACATGTAAAGTCATCCGGGAGTAAACAGAAGAAAAACATAAGTACGCATGAAGAACATTTTAACGCTATTTTCCTTTCGTACAATAAACGGTGTTTTTCGGGGGGGGGGGGGGAGGGTATCAACCCACAGAGGCGTAGCTGTTACCATTGGTAGTTAAAGCCCATTGCAGCGTATGCTGTCAGTAACTATTTTAATTTAAAGGCCTTTAAGCAAAATTTTTGAAACGTAAATACAGACGATATTTTTTGTTGAAATGAATCTACACCATTAAAATCAGTTTATATATAAAAACTTAATATTTTCAGGATTAAAACTTACCTATGATACGTTGATTGCCAACTTTTCTGGCATTAAAAACAGGTTTTTTTCATATACAGTTAATAAAACTTTGGAAATTCAAGATTTTAAGTAATACCATAACTTAATAAGTATAGCCGTAGAAAAATAAATTTTCGCTTTTTTTTTTTTTTTTTTTTTTTTTTTGAACGTGGAAAAATTTTCTATATATAAAACTTATTGGACTTTGACATTATAAGAAAATTTCATTTCTTAACTATTTGAAAAGTAGCTATTTAAATGTAAACTGATTTTTAAATGATGCATAACAAAATTCGAAAGATTTTAGCAGCTGGAATTATATCTCCAAAATCAATGGCTTAAAAATTAGCTTTTGTTAATAAGTGGGAAGAGATTCTCTGTATAAAAACAAACACAATTTTTACAACATGATTTGTCAAAAACAGAAATTTGGCTCATAAATTTATAGTGTCCATATCGGTCAACAAATATCCACTGTTAACCCAATAAGAACATAAAAATATTATTTATACAATTCTAATCCAGTGTAATAATTTATCGTTACAATTCAATTTATAGTTTTTTGCATTACACCAAGAAAATTTTTGTTCCAATTTTTTTTACTAAAAAATTGAAAATTCCTTTAGATCTAAGCAATATAACTTGCAAGGAGAGATTATCAACTTTGGAAACCACAGATTTTTGCTACTTTAATGTACATTGTAAAGTAATATATACATTTTTTTCAAATGGAATTTACAGGTTTGTGTTTGGTAACATGACTTTAGAATTTATTTTGTCTTGGTCTGATCCAGTTTAGGTTCTTTGCAATATTTTTTACAGTTATCATATTTGGTTTGGGATAGATTTCGAAATCCAACCTTCATATTCGGTTCAGTTTGCGTATAGGCTGAAATGAATTTGTCGCGCTCGAATCGGCATACGGTCTGTTATAATTTTATTTTCTAGTTCGGGCCAGGTTATGGGTTGATAAGCCCAAAATTATTTCCCCTAACTGGGAAATAAGTGATCCTTTTTCAATTAGCCTAACCCTGTCAAGGCTGAATGTAATAAACCTAAAAAATACCAGGCTGATTGAGAAACGAAGTGACCAGTTTTCAATTAACCTAATGCTCTTCAGGCTCTTTGCAAAATGTCGGGAAAATTTCAGGCTAATTGAAAAAGGGAGATGATTCTAAAATTAACCCAGCTCTTTTCAAACGGTTTAGGCTCTTTGCAAAGATTCAAATTCCCCAATTAGCGTGTAACATATACATACATGTATATACACTTATGAGCCAAAACATTACGATCACCTACCTAAAAACGTGTTGGCCTCACTTTGACCAGCAAAACAATTGCGAATCGCCTTGAAATGTATAGCCACAAGTTCTAATTAGACAATTGAAGGTAAATTGTATTAGTTGATTAAACAGCAGCGGTCATACATATATGAGATATTTCAAATGGTTGTTTTTGAGCTCTGGACTGCCTTTGAGCGATCCCCAAAATATGCTTTATCGGATTAAAATCCTCGAGTTAGGCGACCAGGATGTTAATGGCAATTCAGTATTATGTTTCTGGAAAAAATCGAGGCACAATTTGAGTCATATAATATGGAACCTTGTCATGCACGAAGACTTCATTTCCATTTTGGAAGACAGATAACATGTAATGGTGCAAATGATCCGCAGCGAAGTTAAGATAGTCCGTGACATTCATAGTCTATACTACAACTATTACAGGTCCCAGGGAGACCCATGAAAACATTTCACAAGGCTTAATATTGTCACAACTGGCCTGTATATGACCAGTTATAAAAGAGGGAGTAACAGTTCTCATCGAAAGCGGCGTACCTAAACATTGCTATCAATGTGTTGAAGGATAAATTGTGTATTATACCCCCAGTCATGATGATCCCGTGCTAGTGTAGGCGTATTTGTTGATGATGCTTGGTCAGTAGGAGTTTGTAAGTGAGACGTTAGATTTGTAGTTTCAGATTCAACAGTGTCAGCTAAACTGCATGCTCCGAAACCAGAAACCAAACTTCCAAAACCTACATTGTTTTGGGACGTAAATTAAGTCAGTCTGTTGTACCGATTTTGCTTTACCATGTGTGTGTGTGTGGGGGGGGGGCTTCGAAGTCCTTATTTATAGTTTCTGCTGATGATTTCATCGCTATTCAACCATTTTGTACAAGTAAGAACAACGATATGTCCCGAAGAACCCATGAGACGTGCAGTTTTGAAGTTACTCGTTTTGGGCTGTCGGCCGACTGAATTCTGTCCGTTATCAAAGTAACTTAGATGAGCAGCCTTTACCTTCATAAGCAAATATAAGCACAAATACTATTCCTGATACGCCTTAGTGGCACCATTCTTAACGAATTATGTGCCTTCCATGTCATCTAGGTAAGTTCATTGAAAATGTGGGGTTAGTTATAATGTTGTGGCTGTTGAGTGCATATTATGGAGCTTCCCCACTGATTTGGCAAAGCTATATAATAGTTTTTTAGAAATACAAATTATTATAATCTATAAATCACGTACCAAGCATTTGAAATAAATATAAAGTAAAGTTTAGTTGTTTAGTATAGTCATCACTTATAAATATTTCATTTAAATTCTATTTTTAACTAGATTTTATAACTAAATTTTTATCAAATATTTCCTTTTTTTGGTCATAAATTGTAAATTTATTAGTTTAATTTGCAATGATTTTTAAGACATGTAAATTTATTTAGTAAATGATATTTCATTGACATATTCCAAACATCGAATTGCTACTACAAAAGTTATAAGTAAATTCTTATAAATAAAAGTACTGTGTAAAAACAAATAAAATTTATTACTCACAAAAATGTACTAAAATCTTTTTTATTTGTAATCTATTATGATTCATAATTATAAACATAATATTACAAAATAAATAATAATCCGCAATTCGTCTATTTTTTTGTTCATCTATTCATTTTTTCTTTTGCAAATAATTTCCATCTTAATCAGGAAATCTTGCAAGCACATTTCCAATGCAGCTTGAGATAGCATGTCTTCTTCAAACTCCATTCCAACTCTTGCCAGAAAAGTACAATGTGTCAAAATCACAACCCGACCAAGAAAATACTTGCTATAACAATTAATAATTTGCTATAGTTTACTAATCTGTTTATTAAATTTTAGAAACTGAGTAATAATAAATGTGAGACTTAAATTCATTCAACAAAAAATATAGCTTAAAACTGAAAAGATTACAACATTGAGAATTTTAAGGGACTCGAGCTATTTTTTTTTATCTGTTCTATGCGTTCAAGTTACATGAATTCCCACCCTGATTTGGAATTTGGATTGTAACAATTGAAGTAATCGAAAAAATTGCAGTCAATATTTGCTTTTCGAATCGCAGGATCTTTATTTTTTATTGCCATGCCGTGGATACTATTAAAATATTTTTTTACTATGAACTTATCTTTTCTTATAAAAATAATTTTATGCTTTTAGATCTTAAACATTTTATTTATTTTTAATATAAATGAATATGCATAGGCACTAACGGCAGCCATCTTGATTTTGACGGCCATTTTGAGGAGTTACGCAGGCAATCTGCTACTACGCTACTGGTCAGACTGCGTGCATCAAGCAGCAAAATTCACACATTCAGCAGCATGTTTCAGTTAAAAACCGTGTATTTCCAAAATATTTACATCTTTAATTGCAAGAATAATATATGTTTTAAATAATAAAGTTATAAATATTAAATACAAATTACAATATATATATATATATATATATATACAGGGTGATTCAAAAAAGATGGGCAAAATTTTAAGAGGTGATAGTACACACCCAAATAAACATTTTGTATCAAAGAATGCATGGTCAAAAACTAAACGTAAAAAAGTTAGACGGCGCCAAAAGTTATGTTCCTATACAAGGCAAAAATACACAATGAACGATTAAGTTAAGTTACGAAAACAAATTTAATGGCATTTGATTACAATAAGTGCTCAAAACGTTGACCGGCAGTTGTTATGCACGCATTACAACGGCGAAGAACAGATTGGCGAATTTTCTGAAACACACCAGGCATATCGCGAACTTCCCCTACAGCAGCCGAAAGCCTGGCGACAAGTTCTTCTGCGGATTCAATGGGAGTCTCATACACAAGAGCCTTTAGCTGTCCCCACACAAAAAAAATCGAGACATGAAAGATCTGGCGAGCGCGGTGGCCAAGCTACCGGACCACCTCGCCCAATCCATTTATTTGGAAAGGTTACGTCCAGATAGTTTCGCACTGGTCGTGCGTTATGAGCTGGTGCTCCATCTTGTTGAAACCACATTACCTGCCGGATGTGTGGACGAACTTCGTTCAACATCTCTTGTAGCACCTGTTGCAGAAACACGAGGTAGTCATTCCCATCAAGGTGTTTTGGCAGAAGACAAGGGCCGAGTAAGTGGTCGCCGATTATTCCTGCCCAAACATTGATAGAAAAACGTTGCTGATGCGAATGTGGAAAAGTGGCATGCGGATTTACTTCTGCCCAAACATGCTGATTGTGGGTGTTAAATGCACCATCACGCGTGAAGGTACATTCATCCGTGAAAAGAACTGTTGAAATAAAATTTGGATTTACAGCATTCTGCTGCAGAAACCAGCGGGCAAACTCCACACGACGAAGGTAATCGCTTTGCCTCAGTGCCTGGACTCGTTGAACATGATAAGGGTGCAAACGTTCATCATGGAGTACTCGCCATGTTCTGGATTGCGATATCTGTAATCCTCTACTCACTGCTCGTGTACTTGTACTTGGCTCATCAGCCACCATATCCAAAATGGCTTCTTCCACCATAACATCCCTCTTTGGATGACCTGCATCCAACCGGGATGAAAGAAAGGAACCCGTCTCGCACAACTGCCGATGCAAGCGTTCAAATGTTTTCCGATTGGGCAACCGCCTGTTGGGAAATCGCTCTCCGTACAACCGTTGAGCTTCTACGCCACATCCATTTGCAGCTCAGTAAACAAAATGCATATCGGCTTTTTCCTTATTAGAGAAGGGCAACATCTTCAGATGCGTTACTACAGAGATTGACAATTGTACTCTCGTATCAGGGGCTTTTATCTAAGAAATGTAACGAAAATTCGAATACCAGTTCTTCTTCTTCCCATATAAAAATATAAACATTCTCTCTAAAAAATTCTTTTTCATTAAATCAAAAATTGATGCCAACTTTTTAAACCTAAACTTTTAACTCAACTCATAAGAAAAAAAATGTAAAACTAAAGCAGACGAAAAAAACAGTTTCGCTGTTATAGTAACGAGTCGCGTAAGTAAAAAAATAAATATCACAATTGCAAATTTGCAAACGATTTTCTGTGAATAAACTGATATATTAATCTATCAATTCCTAACATAAGTTTCGAAACGTCTACTATATTTATTCATTTTATTATGTGATATTAGTGAGTTTTTATTATTCTTATAATCATTTATGTTTTTATTAATCATTAATGTATTTTTATTAATCATTAATGTCTTTATTAATTACTAGCTGTTCTGCCCGGCTTTGCCCGGGTTCATCAAAAAATAGCATGAATTGCGAAAAAACTTTAAAAATCATAGTAAAAACCTCGAAAAATTAAAAAAATGCAGCACGAATTTCATCTAAACTTCGTTGAAAAGAGATGGGCTAGAAAATTGAAGTTGGATTATTTTTACTAATGTGGAAAAATCTTACAAATCGCCAAAAACATTAAAAATCTCATAAAAATATAAAACAAAATTCAAAAATTGTGTTTCAAAATTCGAATAAACTTTGAAGAAAAGAGATCAGAATTTAATAAATTCGGCCAATAATTCAACCTCTGAAATATCGAAGCGGGTCGCGAAGAAACGTAAACATCGCTTTAAAAATGGCAAAACTTTCAAAAATCACGGAACTCAAAATTTACTCTACTTGGATAAATGTTTTGAATCTAATTAATTTGATAATGTAAAAAGCATTGAAATACGAAAAAAACTGCTAAAAAATTACAATAAAAATCTTTAATCGCACAGGAGAAAATTTATCATATTAGCAAAGAAATTAAAAACCGAA
Source organism: Maratus speculifer (assembly GCA_964019185.1). Taxonomy (NCBI): domain Eukaryota; kingdom Metazoa; phylum Arthropoda; class Arachnida; order Araneae; family Salticidae; genus Maratus; species Maratus speculifer. Next base: position 3,140,818 of record CAXHSM010000846.1, read on the forward strand.
TTCCTTTTCCATATCTGAAAAAAATCGCCGTAGACAAAAAAAAAAAAAAAAAAAAAAAAAAAAAAAGGCATACTGCATTAAAAATTACTGTAGATCAAAATAAGAGAGCGAAACAATTACCGTAAAGGATAAAAGTTTGAAACCAAACTCTTATTAGTCTAGAAATTTAAAATCGAATTCCTTTGGAAAATGTTAAAATCAAAAAAAGACTGAGCAAGCCCAAAAATTGCATTGAAAATTGTAATGAAAGTCGTAAAACATTTAAAAATCCCTAGGGTAAAAATTCACTGTTATAATATAAAATATTGTAATCAAGAAATTAACCATATTAACCAAAAAGTTTGAAATCGAAATCGATTTCCGGATGTAAAAAAATCGCCACGGAACTTGAATAATGGCTAAAAATGACATTGAAAATTGCATTAAAAATAGCTAAATATTTGGAAGTCAATGCTTAAAAAAATAATATTAAAGCAGGGCGAAGGGGGAGGGGTTATGATCGAAATCTATACATATAATAAAACAGTAGGACCCGGTGTGTCTGTACATTGAAGATAATTGACAAAAATGGAGTCAGGGCGATAAAAGAAAACCAATGAAACACAAAAAAAATTTTTTTGAATTTTTTGTCTGTCTGTCTGTCTGTCTGTTTGTTCGAGGTTATCTTCGTAACTACTGAATGGATTTTTATGCGGTTTTCACTAATGAAGAATGCACACTCCCGGGCAGTGTATAGGCTTTGTTTCATCAAAATCGGACAACAGACAAAAAAGTAACAAAAAGAAACAAAAGAAACTATTAGGTGCGCTGCTCACGTTTTTTAGTACATAACGTTTTTTAGTACATATAAAATCCAATAGATGTCACTGTGCGATTTTAAAACGCGCTATCGTTATGTTTTCGCCAGTCTACTTAAGTATGAGAAAGTTTCAAGCTGGCTGTCGTTCCATGTGGTTTAGTCGGTAGAACGTCAGTGCGCCATACTGATGGCCCGGGTTCGATTCCCAGCATGGAATTTTTTTTCACTATGTTGGCATTAACGCCTATAAGCAATTAAAAGAATTTGAAATATTGTATTCAAGGCGAATTTTCTCTCTGGGAAAATTTCCTTGCATTAATATGTCAGTGTAATTTTTTTTTCGATTTAATTTTTTTTTTCGAAACTTTGTTTTTCTTAAAAAATTACAGTAAATATTTGATATTTCCCAACGTTTTTTGAATGATCGACTTGCTTTTTTTTTTTTTTTAATGTATGTCTGAACCTTATCTAACTACTTCTTCAAGATTTCTTTAGATAAACCGACCAGCGTAGCGGGCGAAGGCCGCTAGTCATTCATAAATTACAAAATCTAGGCATAGAACGCCAAAATCATATTAAGAGATGAAACATTGCATTCGAAACATAACTACATTAAACAAAATGTTTGATGTAAAAATTGGTTTCTGAATGGCAGAAAATCGCCAAGGAACTTAAAAAAATAGCTAAAAATCATATCGAAAACTATATTAAAAATCGCTGAATATTTAAAAGTCATGGCTGTAAAAATTTAATATTCAGTCGAAAATATTGTAATCGGAAATCGTTCATGAATAAGGAAAAGTCAACACGGAACACCTAAAATCCCCCAAACTAACTAAAAATTACATTGAATATCGCATTAGAAATTGGCAAACTTCATAAAAGCGTGGAGAACAAATTATACTATTTATGCTAAAAGTTAGAAACCGAAATTATTTTACCGATGTCAACAACTGTCACAGAACTTGAAAAATCACTATAAAACAGATTAAAAATCAGTAAAATTAAAAAATCCGGACAAAATTTGCCATAGTAAGATAAACATTTATATTAAATTCCTGCGGACATAGTTTACCATAATGGCACAAAACATTGGAATCTGAACTCTTTCATTAGTTAAAAAATACCGACACAAAACTTACTAAACATTTTATGAATATACATATAAATCTGAATCATTGATGTCCAAATTTACTACATTAAGCAACAAATTATTAAAAAATTTCTTTTCCAATTGTGAAAAAATCGCCGTGGATTCGAAAACATCTAAAAATTGTATTAAAAAAATCATTACAAATCGTTTCAAATTTAAAAATAGCGGGGGACAACATTTACATTAATAGAGTAAAATAGTGTAATCTGAATTATTTCTTAAATACGAGTGAAAAAATCGGCGCAAAGCGTGAGAAATAATGAAAACATTGCTAAAAATTGCATTAAAAAATCACTAAATTTCAAAATTCGTAAATGAGGTGTAAATGTTTGAAATTAATTTCCTTTTCGAAATTTCAAAAAATAGCGTGAGATTAAAAAAACCAATACAAAATCATTGAAAAATTCATTAAAAATCGCTAAATGTAAATACATCCCGTGAATAAAAAAATATTCTAGTCATGTAAAACGTAGCAACCTTTCTTTTTTACGTGAATTACAAAAAAATCGACGCAGAACACAAAATTTATCAAAAATCACATTGAAAATCGACAAAATTAAAAAAAGGTAAATGGTGAAATTTACTATATTAGGCTAAAAATTTGAAACCAAAATAATTTTTTTATTGTTAAAACACCACTGTGGTGGGAATAAAAAAAATTAGTACTAAATCGCATTAAAAAGTTCATTAAAAACGCATTGAAAAATGCACTAAATATCGCTAGTTATTTTTTAAATCGCAGTAATCAGAATTTCATCAAACGGATAAAACATTCTAATCGGAAATCTGAACTATTTGATTATCCGGTTGACCAAGAAACTATCTGGGTCAAACCATAAGATTAAACTACAATAATGGCGGATCGTAAATTCCATATTCACTTGACATTAAACATGTTACATATGTTTGTTACGTCATCAAGTGGTTTTTACTTCTTATTTTTATATGTATTTGTATTAATGTTTTTCTAAATTATCTCTTCTTTCATTATTTAACATAAAAATTACATTTATTTGCATAATTTGGCTTGTTTCACGATTGAAATAATTTGGCAAAATTGGTCGACAGGATAATCACGTAGTAAAAGAAAATCCTTTATAGATAATAAAAAATCGACACGAAACACAACAATTCTTGAAAAATCGCGTTAAAAATCTCTAAAATTATATTAGATTAAAAGTTTGAAATCAATTTTTACTTCCAAATATCAAAAAACCACCATAAAACTCGAAAAATTTCTAAAAATTACCTTGAAAAGTGCATTAAAAACCATTATTAAAAAATCACAGGGGTCAAAATTTACTCTAATAGGGTAAAACGTTGTATTTGGAAATATCTCATGAATGACAAAAATCCGACATCAAACGCAAAAAATCTCGAAAAATCGCATTAAAATTAGCTGAAATTCATAAATCTTAACAGCTAAAATTTAATACATTAGCCTGAAAGTTTTAAGCAAAATTTCTTTTACTAATGTCGAATAATAGCGGAAAAATTTACATTAAATAATTCATTAAAAATGCAAACATCGTTGCACGAAATCCAAATAAATTATATTGAAAAGAGAACAAAATTCACTAATTTAGGTCGAAAGAATGAAACCGCTTTCCTTTTCGCTGCCTTTTTCAAAAAATCGCCTTGAAACCCACTAAAATTCGCATACGAGTTAAATTAAAAAAACTGAAAATCGGCTTTCAAGGTGTAAAATTTCATACATAACTTCGTGCAGCGGTCTCTCCAGAGCATCGCTAATACTTTAAAAATATTAACATGCGTTATAAACTACCTTAAAGTGTAAAACAGATCTCCTTATTACATTTCCTAATTTTGTTCGCGCCCCTCCTTTCATGCACCCTGAAATGTGTCACATCATTCTTTGTTTACATTTTTTATCATGTATTGTAAACCATTTTAAAATTAAAAATAAATCACATTGTTATATTTCCAAATTTTAACAAAATCGCGTTCTGTTAGTTCCAGTTTTCACCACCAGCTAGCGCACTCTATTCTTCAAAAAAAATTTCAAAACGATACTCTGTTAAACAATCTATCAGGTGATATATTACTCGAGGGGGTAGCGGTCTTAAGCAAGAATTTAAGATATTTTATTAAATTGCTATTCGAAAATAGTGGTAACTAATTTTTTGACATTTTAGGTAAATTGCGCAAAAAAAATATACTACTTATTGCATTCTCAACAGCTCAAGATTATGATAGAACAACTATGAAAAAAAATAGATGCTAAACGCAAAAAATCTTGAAAAAGCGTTAAAATTCACATTGAAAATCGCATTAAAAATCATTTAGGGGTAAAAGTTTGAAAAGGTTTTCCTTTTATCAATCTCAAAAAAAAAATAAAAAAAAAAACGGAAAAATAGAAAAAAACCACTAAGAAACGCATTAAAAGTTCGTTGAAAAATCAAAAATCGCTGTACAAATTCCGAATAAAGTTTGCTGAAAAGAGAAAAAAAATGCTATATTGGGATAAAAGAATGAAACCGTATTTCTTTCACTAATGGGATAAAACTGCAAAAAAAAACAAGTTAAAATCGCCTAAAAAAATTATCAAAAAAATCTAATCAAAAAGTTGAAAATCGGGCTTCGAGGTGCAAAACTACATGTATAAAAATACCTTTCCTCCACATTTTGTAACTCTACGTACAGCAGACTCTTCAGAACAGCGTTGACACACACACAAACTTGTCTCTTTATTATTATAGATTTTAAAAAATAACGTTCTATTAGTTCCATTTTCCACCACCAGGTAGAGCACTCTATGTTTCAAAAACGTTATCAAAACCATACTCTGTTAAATAACCTATCAGGTGATATATAGCTCGAGGGGGTAGCGGTCTTAAGCAAGAATTTAAGATAGTTTATGAAATTGCTATTCGAAAATAGTGGTATCTAAATTTTTGACATTTTAGATAGATTTCACAAAAAAATACTACTTATTGCATTCTCAACAGCTCAAGTTTTTGATAGAACAACTATGAAAAAAATTAGATGCTAAACGCAAAAATCTTTAAAAAACGTTAAAAATCGCATTGAAAATCGCATTAAAAATCGTAACAAACACAAAATTTAGGGCATTAGGCTAAAAATTTAAAACTAATTTCGTTTTATTTATCTCAAAAAAATAGCCGCAAAATGAGAAAAAAACACTAAAAATCGCATTAAAAATTCGTTAAAAATTCAAAAATCGCTGTACAAATTCCGAATAAACTTTGTTGAAAAGAGAAAAAAATTGCTATTTTGGGTTAAAAGAATGAAACCGTATTCCTTTCACTAATGGGATAAAACCGCAAAAATAACGCTAAAAATCGCGTAAAAAATTATTTAAAAAAATCTAAATTAAAAAATCGAAAATCGGGCTTCGAGGTGCAAAACTACATGTAAAAAAGTACCTTCCCTCCAAATTTTGTAACTCTACGTGCAGCAGTCTCTTCAGAAAAGCGCTGACAGACAAACATTCTTCTCTCTTTATTATTATAGAAGATTGATGTTTTTTATTAATTAGTAATCATTGATTTTTTAATTATTAATGTCTTTTTTAATTATATAGAATCTTCATTAACTGTTAACACTATGCAATTATTACTCGCAGCGCGGTAACTCGCAACAGGAATGCAGCTTTCTGTTTTGAGCACTTATTGTAATCAAATACCATTAAATTTGTTTTCGTAACTTAATCGTTCATTGTGTGTTTTTGCCTCGTATACGAACATAACTTTTGGCGCCGTCTAACTTTTTTACGTTTAGTTTTCGACCATGCATTCTTTGATACAAAATGTTTGTTTGGGTGTGGACTATCACCTCTTAAAATTTTGCCCATCTTTTTTGAATCACCTTGTATATATATATATATAAACTGCAAATCAGTAATTTTATTAGTCATTAGTATAATATAACATTTTATAGATAAAAATTGTGGCGTGAAGCATCATTTGCACGGGGAAAAGCCACAAAAGGATGTCGAATTAAAAATGCTATAAATATCACCATGCGATCTGCCTGTTCCATGCATTTATGATCTCCCAAAGCTGCATTTGATCGGATCAACGCACCTCCACTGTTCGATATTTAGCCAGCGAATCCCACTAAGGCTGGCTGTATTCCACCTGTGAGTTCAGTTCGTTTATAATTGCAATGCTTTTGTTTCTTTTTGTGAAGAAAACTGAAGGCAATTTGATGTTGGGTTTGAAATTTCAGTCTTTTATGTATTACTTACTTTCAGTGTAATAAAAAAAAGATATTTTTTCACATAAATTTAAAATATTCTCTGTTCATTCATTTTAATGAATATCACTGATCTCTTTAAAAGCGTTAAAGTTGAGTTAATTAATTGCTAATGGCGAGTTTCTGACAGGTGTTCTGACGAGTTCATGTCAGGCACATTGCAACCGAACTCTTGAGTCTAAGATTTTCCGACCGCCGGAGGGTTAAAATATTAAAACCAAATTAACTGAAAATCTATTCAAAACGGAAAATTTATTATTCATACCAAACCACTGGAAGAAATTATTAAACAGATTAGATCCCACGTCTTCAGACTGAGCCTATCCATAATTATAGCCTATACATAATTATAGATATTAGTGTATAAAAAAATCATATTTTTTATTAAAATCACATTTTTTTTAAATGTAAATCAGATTTTTTGATTTGCATCTATTCTATATATCACTATAGATTAAAATTCAAACCATTCGGTTGGGACATTTTTGTGTGGTTCTATGTGGATAGACAGATCAGACGATAGCTCTGGGTGCTACATATTTATATAATTATGAACCCACCTAAGAAGGCTATGATGTCGTAAATGTTATAATATATAACTCTGACAAAAACTTATTCTGTAAAATTGACCGATATTCATTCGTGAGTAGTGAGCTTAAATTGCATTTGTTAATCAATTTCTCACCAAGGGAGCTAATATTTTTAAAATCTACAGGGTAATCAATAAGTAATCTGCAATCTCAAAACCTAAAACTGAACATAACATATGGTAATGTAAAAGTGCTATTGCATGAGGAGTAAAAGTCGGTTCAAATTCCAGGCAAATCAATATTATCCTATGGCTCCAGGAGAGTTGCTTTGAAAGAAAGCAACTGTGACGCCTGAAAAAAAAAAGAATCGCCAGTAACAGCCAATCAAATACTTGGAAATCTGGCATTAAAAAAGCCTTTTTTCGAAGAGCCAATGAACTGCGGGGAAACTGACTAGTCGAAGGCAACTTTAGTCGCTTGAAATTTTTATGTATAATAGCACTTTAAAACATGATTATTTTGAAGATTAGAACGATATTCTCTCAAGATTAAGTGGTGTTTGAAAAGTTAAATGAAGTAATAAAATAGAGACACTTGAAATCACAACATGAATAAATCACAGAATATGGAAGATTTACATTATACTAGACTCAAAACATTTATAGATGTATAACAACGCAGAATTTTCACAAAATCATTTAGAAAGATCTTTCAAATTCGTAGAAATAACGTAGAAAGCCACATAATTATGTTTTCTTAAAGGACCACTTTACTCATTATGAAAGACTCTCTAGAAATGTTAATTCTATGGGATAAATTAATAAAATATCTCGTTTGTATTTCCACATGTTTATTTATTTTTTATACTGGATAATTGCAGTCATCGTTTTTTTTTAGTGTTCGTTTGCAGATATTTTTAAAGTGAATCCTTTCACTTGAAAATCATATTCCGAAAGTTAAATTAAACTTATAAAGATCTATTTGGATTTATTTAATAGTATTCACAGTTTTTTAATCAAAAAATTACTTATCGAATTATAAGTTATTCTTGTCACATGATGACAAGTTTTTTTTTTTCGCATGCTATTGAATGGGATTTTCAGTTCTTTACAGTATTTTTCAGAAAGATCTTCTGCCTTTAAAGGATGTTATCATTATAAAATTTTAAGATAGGAAAATTTTACTTTTATATATTATACCAGTAACTGTCATAAAGTTTTAGTATTACAAAATTAAAAAATAGCTTAAAAATGTCTAACACATTATGCATAGAAATAATTAAAAATACATAAAAAATTACATTTGGAGAAGATGGAATGAAGAAGCTACAAATCCTACCTAAATATTCTACTTTCAATTCATGAAAGTGTAAAAACAAAAACTAATTATCTCCCTCCCTCTTTTCATCACATTACACTATGGCTGTTCATTACAATTTCGTAATAAGCAACTTTAAAATATTGTTCAACTGTTCGGCAACTTGATAACTATTTCAACCTCCATTCCCATTGACCTGCAGTGATGCGCAAATAATCAACTAATGAAATTTTATCAAACATTTCAGTCTTCTCATTCTCCAAAACGATAAAATACAAAATTAAGTCAAAATCATTAGTAATTTTTTAGACAAAATTCCCACACATACATACACACAAATATTTGCTTGTATTATAACATAATAGCAGGAATAATTGGGCAAAGATGAGTTAAAATTAGCCCTGAATTCAACTCGACAAAACAATATACTATCGGTGAGTTAAAAATGATATATGATGGTATTGTTTCATTTGATGCTAAACACACATACATGCGTGGGTAGTCTTGAAAATCGATTGTCCTACCAAATCTGGCAAAATGTTCCCATTTTTGCGACTTCATTTGATGCTAACTTTTCAACAACTAAATAACTGTTTGAATTTTCATTCCCATTAAAATACAATTACCCATAGTGATACCAAAAGGACCCGTTCATAGAATTTTTTCAACTATGTGAACTAGCCGAATGATCTTCTCGTACCTCAAAATGGCGGAATACAAAATTCAATAAAGATCATCAGAGATATCTTTTAGATAAAATTTCCAAGCACACAAGATTTGCTCCTGTTATAATATAGGATAATAGGAGGCAATATTGCTATGCCACAAACATCTGAATTCATTGATATAATACAGAAACAAGATACAAAAAAAAAAAAAACTGAGAAAAATATGCATGGCTGATTAGCCTATATAACCATAATTTTTGATTCAAATCAGCATGTCTAAAAAAAATTGAAATTAATATTTATAAGTATATTAAAAATACTTAGCTCATGATGGGTGCAAGAAATGCATGATAATAAGCAGGGGCGAGTAATTTCAAAGAAATATTATCAGCAAAGAATTTATTTTACAATGCCAACAAAATGCAACGCTCAGTTGATTACGTGGACTACCTAAAAATTTACTTGCCAGTGGCGAGTAAAATGATGCAGCAGTTCTAATAATAAAAAATGTTTCATTCAAATCCCTGGGAAATTTTTAGGAGGAAAATGTTTAGCAAATGAATAAGTTTTATAAGCAAATGTATTTCTAGCATTCTTTTCATATTTTTTTCAAAAGTATTACTTCAATGAAGCTTTTCATATCACATAAGAAATTCCTATCATGATACAATTTATCCTTTCAGGTCAGATTATTTTTTTTTATTTTGAAGAAAAGTACTTTACATTGAAATAAGAAAAAATTAAAGACAGTTACCAAAAATTTTTAGATTAAGGTTTACTTTAATAAATACGTTAGCTGTTATTTTCTTATAATCAAAATAATACAAAATCAGAGAAGTGTAATTTATTTATTTTTTATTAAATGCTGAAACATAAAAAGTGATAATAGCAAATAATATATACAAGGATATACTTAATTTTGGAAATAAAAATATCAGAGATATTCAAGATTAGTCTTTTTGGTATGACACAAACATTTATTAAAAACAATAGTTACCAGGTGTTCCTTTCGAACATATTTCACAAATAAAAGGATTTTATTTCTCAAAATTGAGTCAAACGATGGACACTTAGATTAACATTCTGAGAAAACTGTTTGGAACATATTTCACAAACAAAGCGTTTTGCATGTATAGGCCAGTCAAATAGTCATAAATAGATGCAAAAATTCTGCTAGAAGATTTTATGTTTTTAAACTGTTTATGGGGATGCTAGTAACAAGAATTAATGGTTTTCCAACAAAATATCTCGAGACTAAGTTTTGTGGAGCCAAAAAACCACAAAATTTTCGGACTTTTTTCAGTTTTTTGCCAATAACTCAAAAATTATAAATTTTTTGCGTAAAATACTCAATTACAAAAAGAACAAGCATTAAATTTTCTACAAATTTCATATTTAAACTGTTTTTCTAAAGCCATTATTAAGCGTGCTACAGCTTTCTGAAAGGGACTCTTTTTTTCTAACTTTATGAAAAAATTGCAAAAACGAAAATTTGACACAATTTTTCATTATTTTATCCTCTTTAATGTAACTTATTTAAATTATAGGTATTTGCATGATAAAAATAGTGATGAACTACAACGGTAACATTGCAAAAAATTTAAAACATTGTAACTTTTTTGTATTTAGAGCTGTAGTGGAGAACATTAATATTAGGTATTTAACTGATTGTAAGTAAAAAATACTTACGGTGACATTTTTACATCCCTTCCTTCCGGATAAAAAATGTCGTTAACATGTTCGTAGTTGATCCCATTACATGTTTTACAAATTGTCGAGCATTTTAGTCTTAATTTATCAAAAGAACATGCTTTGCTGCACCTTTTATTACAGCTACATGACACAGCATGGAGCAAGGATTTAGGTGCCGGGTCTTGGCACATTTGAACTGGCTGAAAGAGATCGTCCGACCTGTGAGCCCACCCCCGTTCTTCAGGGGGGGTGTTGTTTCCTAGCCTAGCTTGTACCTGATGATAACATCGGAGAAAATGATGCTGCGCAGCCTCTTGTGTTGGTGGTAGTCTTGCAAAATGAACTTTGCTATTTGTGGCAGATTTAGCAAATAGCTGAAAACTTAAGGTGTTCAATTTCTGTGTAATATATATGCATCCACTGTATAGTGCAGCATGGAATTTTTCTCCAACCTTGATGATTTCTTCACGTTAGAACCTAATTTATTGAACACGCAGGCTATTTCTCCAAGCTGATCATATTTTTTCAAAGTGTTACAAAACTTTGACTTTCTTTGCCCAAAAAGAGCGGATGTTGTATCGCACCGCTGATTGCATGAGTGAAAAGAACATTGTTGTAATTGTATTTGAATTACATAGTTGAAAACCATTTGGTTTCGATGTTACCTCTTCCTGGCTTTTGGATAAATAGATTTTTGTGCGGTTAGCTTAATCTCGTCATGATCACGAGAAGGTCAATATATTCTCCGACAATTACGACGCTTTCAGAAGATTCGGCCCTTGAAATGGCAGAGATAACTATCATGACATCAGCTTCTTTTGCCTGCTCAACTTGAATTCTGTTATTTTGAAATTCTTATTTTGAAATTTTTTAATTTGTTTTAAGCAATGAAATGAAGGAGCTCTTGTTTATGTCATTAGCTTCGTCAAAGGATGGTGCGAGTCGATGCTCTCTTTTCTCTTCACTTGATTGATCTAGTTTTACACAACAGAAACTATAATACCATGCATCTGTAAGTTAGGTTCGCATTTGCTAATCAGGTTCGTGCTGAATACGTTCAATTACTTTCTGGGACCATTCTTCCTCACGTTTTTCTGCAGCTTTCAAAAATATAATTTTCGCTTCTAACTTCATTACTTTGTGAACCAAATTTCTCTTTACTTAGAGCCTTTTTTATTGTTTTTCGTTGAAGTCACCGGGATTACCTTTTTCACATAAGAAGCAATTATCTTGAAACTTGAAAGAAGTGCTCGATCTGAGGGACAAACTATAGTCTGTGTAGAATATTCACCCCGACGAACATATGCTGCTATCATTTTCTCATTCTCATATGTTTTTCGGCAATCATCCTGTATTCTAACTTCTTTGCTACTTTTCAAAAAACTCATGAATATTACTTTGACGCTGAACGCTATGTTCAAAGAGCTTGGCAAGTCATTTCTGGCTCACAACGCGAGTATCACTATTTGAAGTCGTTTGGCGAATGAAACACAATTTTGAGTCGAGCTCACTGATTTTTCATCACAGCACGGGAATAGATACAATAAAGTGAATAGCAACATATTAGAAGAATATGTCTTGATAAAAGAACACTTGCATTTAAATGATTACGGCTCGGGAAAGTCACGTGGCTGCAATCTTCCATCTACATTCCCTTTTTTATACCTGGCCCTCCCTCCCTTTGTAATTGTTTTTCTTATAGGGTTTCTAGAATTTGTACTTCTTCTGCCTTCCTTTCTTAAAAATTTCATTTCTCATCCATCAATAGGTGTATTTAATTTTCATTGTTAATGATGAAAAAATTTTTTGGAGGTGGGAGGCGAAAAATAGGTCACTTTTTTTAAATTTAAAAAAAGTGACATTTTAAAAAACCATAGCGCGCTTAGTAATGGGTTTAGAAAAACGTTTTTGTAACAAAATTTATAGAGAATTTAATGCTCTTTCTTCTTGTAATTGAGTATTTTGCGCAAAAATTTATAATTTTTGAGTTATTGGAAAAAAATTGAAAAAAGTCCGAAAATTTTGTGGGTTTTTTGGCTCCACAAAATTTAGCCTCGAGATATTTTGTTGGAAAACCACTAATTCCTGTTACTAGCATCCCCATAAACATTTTTAAAACATAAAATCTTCTAGCAGAATTTTTGCATCTATCGGCCCTTTTTTCTGACAATTTGACTGGCCTAGTATGTGTCAACAAATGTTTTCTAAGATTACACTTATCAGAAAATTTCTTGGAACATGTTTCACAAAAAAAAACGTTTTTCCAGTTGTATGTATCAATATTTGTCATCTTAGAATATTATTCCTAGAAAATGTTTTCAAGCAGACTTAACTTGTAAGTTTTTTCTCCTGTATGTATCAAGAGATGACTTTTTAGGGTACTCTTATCAGAAAATCCACTGAAACATATTTCACAAAAGAAAGATTACTCTCCTGTATGGATTAAAAGATGTTTTCTTAGAGTCTTCTTATCACAAAATGCTTTGAAACACTTTTCACAAACAAAAGGTTTTTCTCCAGTATGAGTTAAAATATGCCTTCTTAATGTACTCTTTTCACTAAATCCTTTGAAACATATTTCACAAACAAAAGGTTTTTCACCTGTATGTGTCAAGAGATGGATTCTAAGACTATTTTTCTGAGAGAATCTTTTGGAACATATTTCACAAGCAAAAGGTTTTTCTCCTGTATGAGTCAAGTGATGTGATCTGAGACTACTATTATGAGAAAATCTTTTGGAACATATTTCACAAGCAAAAGGTTTTTCTCCTGTATGAGTCAAGTGATGTGATCTGAGACTACTTTTATGAGAAAATCCTTTAGAACATATTTCACAAAAGAAAGATTTTTTTACAGTGTGAGTCAAGAGATGGCTTTTCAGACTACTATTATGAGAAAATCTCTTGGAACATATTTCACAAACGAAAGGTTTTTCTCCAGTGTGAGATAAGAGGTGTGCTCTTGGATAACTATTTCGAGAAAATCCTTTGGAACATCTTTCACAAACATAGGTTTTTTCTCCAGTGTGAGTCAAGAGGTGTCTTCTTAGAGTACTTTTCTGAGAAAATGCTTTGGAACATATTTCACAAATAAAGGGTTTTTCTCCAATGTGAGTCAAGAGGTGTGTTCTTAGATTACTGTTCAGAGAAAATCCTCTGGAACATATTTCACAAACAAAGGGTTGTTTCCCTGTATGCGTAATAAGATGTTTACTTAGGTTATGATTATGAGAAAATGCTTTGGAACATATTTCACAAATAAACGGTTTCTCTCCAGTGTGAATCAAGAGATGTTTTCTTAGATAACTATTCTTAAAAAATGATTTTAAACATATTTCACAAGTAAAAGATTTTTCAACAAAAGATTTTTCTGCAGTGTGAGTCGAGAGGTGTCTTCTTAGATCATAGTTCTCTGAAAATCCTTTACAACAGATTTCACAAACAAAGGGTTTTTCTCCTGTATGTGTAAAGATGTGTCTTCTCAGATGATGTTTTTGAGAAAATGCTTTGGAACATGTTTCACAAACAAACGGTTTTTCACCTGTATGAGTAAAGAGATGTTTTCTTAGCTGATGATTAAAAGAAAATGCTTTGGAACATATTTCACAAATAAACGGTTTTTCTCCAGAGTGAACGAAAATATGTTTTCTAAGATCACCATTATTAGAAAATGTTTTGAAACATATTTCACAAGTAAAGGATTTTTCTTTTGCAACAATGGAAATATGTTTATCTTTAGTACAATTCTGAGCAGCAAATTGTTCTTTAAAGAGAAAAATTTTGTCTGTTAGTGATGACATTTTCTTATGCGAAAAAGTTTTGTTTCAGACGATAACAGAACACATTTCAAGCATCAGGATGGAGATTGTCGCCATTTTCACCCAAGGAAATCCTTTATTGAAATCAATAAAAAAGTTTTATCTATCTTTGAATCTAAAAACAGAAAGAAATATAATAAAACATGTTTTTTATAAAGTGCACTCAATTATCTATCAGATTTGACAAGAATCACTTGATTAAACAGTACAAAAATTCACACATTAAACTATCATATACAGGGTTTGCCCAATAAATAATGAGACAAATTTCATAAAATCGTTTATTTGAAGGTAATTTTACAGACCACCAATGTTCTTCGAAATATCACCTTCAAGCATTAATGCTCAATTACCAAAAACTGTGCCACTTATTTGCGTCTGCATGGAAGTCCAGTATTTTTATTACTTTATTACAAACAAGATCACACTAGTGGCCGCGAGGTTCTGACCTCGAAACTGGTAGACGGTAGGTGCTGGGTTCGAACCCAATCACGACCGTCGACCTAACCGTTTGTAGTTTTCCGTGGTTTTCTTCGAACCTTGCGTAGGTTCCCTTAGTAAGACCCACACGGAAGGCATCCCACCCATTAGGGCCTATATCCCAACCGTAGATAATTGGCCGGCATAAACAAAACAAAACAAAACCAATCATTACAAACAAAATATTTGTAACACAGTAAACTCTCTCTCTAAAACAGAATCGATCAGGGCTAAAGAAATTTTTAGTAGTAGACAATATTCTGCCTTAGACAAACTTTACTTTATGCCTATAGATTTGCAGGGATTTAAAAATATTTCTGAGTTAAAGATATTTCTATTTTACACAGAATCTCTTTACAGAGAGTTTATTATACTTGTTTTTTTAATTGTTATTGTAATTAATTAATGCAATTAATTTAATTGTTATCGTAATTTAGCAAAGTGTAACTAAGAAAAAAATCTGACTAGGAAGTTAAAATTTCCAAGGCATATGCAACTTTTCCCAATATCTATTCTGCTGAAGTTGTGCGATTAAGGAATCCACTCTTGAATCATAACGAGGCCTTGGCCTGACATAACAGTAAATTGAGTGGAAAATAAAACAGGAAAATGAAATGCAATGGTTAATAAAACAAATTTATATACTTCAAATCGTAATTACAAAAACAATGTACAAATTTAATAAAAAACGAAAAAAATGTCTTCATATGTCGATTAGATTACATATATGAACCATTTTAATTTAAAAAAAAAATATGTTAAAAATTCAAACATTTTTAATAAATTATAAAAATGTCCTTCTTTCTTATTTGGATTGCTTCATTCCACATTAATTAGGTTATCAGAGTTCCTTTTTAGAATTTCGTTTTTTTATAAAGAGTATTGTATGGGGGTATGGTATGAGTTATGGTATGGGGGTATAAGTCGTCCGCTGGAGTTGGTAATCTTGTTTTTATTGACAGTATAATGGATCAGTACAAGTATATTGGTATTTTAAAGCAAAATTTAAAATTTTCAGCACGAAATTTGAACTTTCATAACGATTTTAAATTCTACCAGGACAATGACCCCAAGCACACTGCTCTGAACGTTAGATTTTGGCTGCTATATAACTGTCCTGAAATAATAAAACACCACCACAATCTCCAGACTTAAATCCCCTACAGAATATTTAGCAAGAATTCTAATCAAGAATTCGCAAACACACCATTTCTTCAAAACAACAACTAAAATCGGTGCTTCAAGAAGAATGGGGTAAAATCACTCCAGAAATCACAAAAAAATTAGTCGAATCCATCCCAAAAAGATTAAATCATGTTTTAAAAGTAAAAGGAAATCCAACAAAATATTAAAACCTTTTAAAAAGTAAAATTTTTGGATAAATATTTGATGGAAAAGTAAGTGTCCCATCACTTATGTGAGCCATTTTTTGCTCCGTTCTGAACAATTGTATTTTTACTAAATTAATATTTTGAGAAAATGTATGTTATGTAATAATTGTTACTAACTTTAAATATGAAACACACCCAAAAAATTTTTGCACATGCTTGTTTATTTATTTTATTGCAGTTTCTTTTTATAAAGCACAAGTGTCCCATCACTTTTGTGAGACAATGTATAAACTTGTAATTATAAATGAATAATCACTGTCGATTAAGAACTATAATATTGTATATCATTTTTATTTTTACCTTCTTATTTTATTTTTATTTGAAACTAAATAGTTATATCAAACATTATAAATGGATTGTAAATTTTTAAAATGTACTCCATACATTCTTAATCGATGCAATGATATTGATCAACACTTTTATCAATTTGTGATTTTAAAGAAATGTCATTTATGTACTGCTTTAATAAGGGAAGTCCCCAGGTAGCACAGCGATATCGGCCCGATACTGCCCAACATCGGCCAATCTTGACGTCCATCGGCAAAGACCGATCATGTTTACCAACATTGGCCGATATCGATCGATGTGACCGATGTTGGATCTGAAATATTAAAACTTCTGGAATCTTCAATATTCAAGTTTTTAAATTACATATTGTACTTTTTTAGAAAGGTGGAAGGTAGAAATCAATTTTCATAACATTTTAAATTCTGTAAATTTACATAGAAAAAGTCCTATTTGTCAATATCGGCCAGGGGTCGAGACCAATATCGGCCGATCTTGGTTTCCATCCGCAAAGACCGATCATATTTTACCGACATCGGGCAATATCGGGTTATATCGGCAACGACTGGCGTACTTTACGATGAGAACTACTTGACCAATCAGAAACAAGCACCCTTTTCAACGCTTCTTCGCTCTTCGTAAACATGGCTGCTGACGCTGAGACTGAAGTGCAGAGAAATTAAAACAATGATCACCATTTGAAACGGGTAAGTACTTTTAAAATTTATATTCTAAATTGATTTTGAAGTATTGATTTCTGTCTATTTTGGTACTTATTTGTAAGTTATCCATATTCATGAGTAGAATGTATTTTCTGTTCGCTTTGTTTTTATGAAACTCCGGCGACAACATTTGTAAACAAATGCGTAATCAACTTGAAATATATTATTAAATGTGAATTTATTATTTATATATTAGTAAAACTAGTTTTAATTTAAGTTCCTTCACTGTATTCTTGAAATAATTATTTATATTAAATCTGTTGATTGTAACCAAAGCTGTTAGCATTTTATATAATTGTGAGATTCTTTTTATCGATATTAGGAATAAAATTCCAAATATCCTGATTCAAAAGCAAGGTACGAAAAGCTCTCCTTCCTCCTTATAATATATATATATAGTCACACTTTGAATATAATTTTCCAGATACAAAAGTAAGACTCAAAATCAGCAAACAATTCTAACAGAAGGTTATTTATGCTTTTAATATTTATGGTACAATATTATATGATATGTGGATTTTAATAATGGTATAATATTAATGGTTTATTTCTCTTCTAGTTTAATTCTACATATACTATTCAATAACTATTCTATACCTCTGTTCAAAAATATACACTAGAATTACATTGTTAAAACCAAGAGCCCAAGGACCCTCCTTTTAGAAATAAAATTTATTCAATGTATTCAACAGAAAATATGCTTTTGCATTCTTTCACAGGTAAATTTCCCTGAAATGTTTCATACCCCCCCCAAACCTTGTCCATTTACCAATACATTAAAAAAAGCTTTAAACCTGCTTAATTTGTTTAGCTTTAATTTGCATTCTATTATTAAATGTGATCTAAAAATTTATTATTGTTTCAGACACAACTGCTTATGTTGCTGCTGCTATTGTAAATCAGGCCGGAGAAATCCAGAATTTTAATTTATTCCGCAGTTGTTGGTGAGTTATATTTCTATATTTTTTCTATGAGAACTTTCTACATAAAGATGGATTCTTTAAATTAATGATAAATAATTTGTGTGAACTTTTCATAAGTTGTTCTTAAGTATTACTAAAAATTTTTGATACAGATAGATCTTGATAGATTTGTATTTTCCAGTTTTATATAAAGTGGCATCAGATTTAAATAAGTTTATGAAGCACTTAGAGAATGTTGAAATTAACATATTCTTTAAGAAAAAATTGTCGTTGTAACAACAAGTTTCATAATCCGCTACATAAATTTTTAAATTGACAAATAAAATGCAATATTTTTTCTATTATTTATTTAGTATACTTTTTCAGTATATAGGAGCCGGAGCCTGGTTTTTTCATTTTTAAGCTTGTTGCAATTCAGGCTTTAGAAAGTGAGAGATATCAAATGATATATCATAACCAGCAATGGAAACAAAATTTATAAACTTTTAGGCTTGGTTTATAAGAATTCATACAACAGATGTGTTTGTGATCTGAAGAAAAAAAAAACAGGAAAAAGGTAAATTGTGGTAATGAACTTTTGTTTGTTGCAGTTGCAATACAGATTTATGTCATACAACTTGCTGTATTGTTTTGAGAGATAGTAATAAATTTTTCAATGTTTTGTTTATAGATATTTTTATATTTGATATATTGATTCATTAAAATTCTCTCTTAAAAGAAGAAAAGAAGGAACTTTATTATTTTTGTGAGAAACAACATTTTGTAGCGAAAAATGATTGTTGTTCAAATTCGAACCAGCATTTATAAATAACTTCTTTAAAAACTCCTGTTAAAATTTCCCTTTTTAATAAATTTGATTTGTTTGAAAATTAAACATTTTAAAACTAACAAAATGAAAATATTCAATGAAAAATGGGTTTTTTTTATGTAATGAAATTTTTCGAAGAGGATATGTTTATGAAAAAAAATTTTGTGAAGGGGTCAGTTTTTAGGAAAAACAATTTTGTCACGGGGCCAGTTTTAGAAAAAAGAAATTACATGTGGGTATATACAGTAGAACCCCGTAAATTCAGACCCCATTAATCCGGATCAGTTTGGTCACTTTTTTTTCAAGTTTGAAAAACGATTGGCTAATTTGCATAACATTAATTTGTTTCATCGTCGTATTCTGAATTTAAAAAAAAAAAACTTTTTCTGAAATCTTTTCGGAAGAATTAAGCAAAGTAAACATTTTTACTGTTTGTAATTATTCAATAAGTTTAATATAAAGGTGATTTCTGTAATTATGTTTTATTTTATTCCATTTTTTTTCCTATTCTCCGGATAATCTGGATTGGGTCTGGTCCTAGTTAATCCAAATTATCGGGGTTCTACTGTGTGTGTATATATATATATATATAGTAATTAATTTATAATTATGTGTTTTTGAAAAAAAAGATAAAAAATCTTGTATAACAATTTAAATATTTTTTCCCTTGTTGCTATATTTTAAAAGTTAAGTAGAACAAATATTATTATATTTAAAAAATATATAATATAAATTGTACTCATTGAAATTAAGTGAGATTTTAAAGATAAACTTTAAATGGTTAAAAAATTGTGTTTTAAGTATTTTTACTTTTATTACTTCCAAAAAGAATTTTGGTTACCAAAGGGTTAAATTAAATTTGTGTTTTAAAAATTCACTTTAATTGGAAAATATCTTTTTGAATTCAAATTTTGTAATAAGGGGGGAGGGGGAGAAAGGTCAGGAGAAAATTTAATGTTGTAAGTTTGCTCATTCAACTGGATATCTGAAGTTAAAAAAATAGAATAAGTTGGCAAATTATAAGTTGTGTAGCTAAAATTTGCTTTGTGGGATTGTGATTTCTGTTCATTTTATTTTTCTAGAGAGTATGGAAATGAAGTTTGAAGGAGCAGAAACTACTTCTATCTCTACTTGCATTGGAAGGTGGTTGCAGGATTTCTCGACTAAGATTGAAAGACGTTTCAAAGGAAAAGATGATAGACATGAAAATAGATGTTGAAATTTGCTTGTTATATTATCTATATTAATAAAATAACAAATCGCTCTCTGTGTGTGTGTGTGTGCGATAGTTAGCAAAAACTACCGCACGTACGAAGTTCAAATTTTTTGTAAAGATTGTCCAAGACCTTTCCTAATGCACCTGACCCTCAGAATTTTAAAATTCTAATAATTAGTTGAGAAATTAATTAAAATCCCTAAATTAGAAGAAAGGAAAAGTATTCATAATTCAATAAGGGCATATGTTTTTCTTAAACTACAAAATATTTCTTCGAAAATTCAAAGAAATGGAAAAGGGTTACTGTAAATACAGCGTTGCCAGGGCGATGAATGTACTAGGCTTTTTAATAAAGGGCTGTATTTTAAATTCTTCTGGACCTAAAAACTCAAAAATTAGACTGCTACATGCAGAAAAAATTCCTCTTTCAGAAATTCTAAAAATAATTTTCATACTCCTGTAAATAGTTGAAAAATCCGTAAAAATCCATTTATAGAATCTCATTTTATTTCCTTTCAAAGAAACAGAATTTCGTGAAATCTTTCTGAACGAGAGCAGGTGTTTTGTAATTCAGACAGCTGGGCGTCAGATAGTAGTGGCATTTTTAGACGACCTGTAAATATTTTCGAATGTTTAATTTATGAATTTAATTTTCATCAATTCAAATGAAGAATTTTTCGCTGATTTTAAATATATAAATTTCTTCGCAGCCGCTCAATTACAACCTCATGTGTTAGTTATTAATTCGTTACTTGGATGACTTGCTCTATTTAAAAAGCAAGTACAGTCGACTCTCGATAATTCGAAATCAGATAATTCGAATCTTCGCTTAATTCGAACTAAACATGAAGTCCCGAAATTTTCAATGGCAGAATAACGTTACATTTTTTGATTAATTCGAACTCATTTTCTCTTGACATCGTTTAATTCGAACTAACGAGAATTCTAATTTTTCGTTTTTCCTTTCTTTTTCACGGATTTCAGATCATTTGAATAACTTTCTTTCTTTGTTTTTTGTGAAAATTGTTCCGAACGAGTATACATATAATCCCATGCATTTGATATCCACTCTCTATGTGCCCCATCTGTCCATCAGCGACGCTTCAAATTTTTCCTCCATCGTACTTGTTTCTAATTTTTTAATTAGTATGTGTATTTATACATTCTAATTTAATGTTAAGTCATATTTTGATGATAACAGACATAATACATTTAAAAAACATTATAACAGTAATTCCTTTGTAACAGTACCATATTAAGCATGTTCTCATTTCATACTTTCCATAATTCGAACTTCGGATAATTCGAACATTTCTTGTGGTCCCGACGAGTTCGAATTAACGAGAGTCGACTATATATGGAAACCACAAATGTTTTTTCGTACACTGTTAAATTTTTAAAAATACACCATTTAGAGGTAATAAGTTATGCATTGAACAAAATCTTTAACCGTTGTTTAATAATATGTAAATTTATAAAAATCCAAGTTTTCTTTTAAATAAAAAGTTGATTTAAAAAAAGAAAAAGAAACGCTGAAACGCGAATTAACGAAAATTAAGAAAAAAAAAAAAAAAAAAAAAAAAAAAAAAAAAAAACCTCACAAAACGATCGTTTTGAGCTTTCAGATACATTATAACGCATAGTAAATATTTTAAAGGTCAGTGAGCATGAAATACGGGGCGGGGGATTTTTTAGGGGGAGCGATCAAATATTTAAAATTGTGCCGTTTTCTACCATTTCAAATGAGGGATTTTCAATAAGCCATGGTATAAATATTACTTATTTAATATAAAACTTTCAGATTGTTTATAACACTTAATCTAAATTTTAAAGAGTAGGGTAGGGGGTAGGGAGGCAATAATTATTTTAGAGAGGTATTGATCAAATATTTGAGACCGTACCGTTTTAGATGCGGATATTTCAGAGCCTTGGGATATATAATGCATATTTAATATAAAATTTTAAAAGTGTACTCACCCGTATTTTCGAATAATAATTCCATGAAATATCTTTCTTAAGTCCAGAAACGGTTTTGTTAAGAAAATAGTTCGCCAACTGGTGGTAGAATGTGAAACTTACCCCTCCCCCTTTTTTTTACCGTGTGTGCACAGCATTTCTGCTAAACGGACTGTAGGCAGCGGGGATTAAGTTCGAGATTAGGTCTTTCTATAACATTTTGTAGTACGAATTTCAGGTCTGTTTTAGAATATTATTACGGGCCCGGGCAACGCCGGGCGACTCAGCTAGTAAATAATAATAATATTAGTTTGTAAATAAAATTCAATTATTTTTTCTGATTAATAAAATTTATTTTGTTATACATAGTAAGTTTTTATTTAAATTTCTAAGAGTTGTTTTAAAATAATTATTATTATCACTTTTTAACCTATTGTCACATGTTTGAAATATTTCAATACAAAAGAATTTATAAAATAAATTTACAAATCTTTTAAAATCATTGCAAATTTTATCTTAGAAGAAATAGTAGATAAAAATTTACTTATAAATTCTATCAAAAATTATAATTTTAACGAAATATTTGAAATTTATGGTGATATTTAAATCTATCTTATATATTTATCTTTAAAAAAATTACATGTTTTCCAAATATATGTATATTAAAAATTAAAAGGTTTTTTTTTTACTTTGTATGAATATATTACAAATGGGAAAAAAATAGTATTAAAATTTTGGTTCCAGAATAGCTTTTCTTGCTTAAATTAAAGGTATTGTAATATATTTAACTGTTTAAAAGGTAATTTCAGTTGCACTTTCCATTTTATATCGCCATTAAAATTAATTGCTAAATAAAGCATATAATTTTTACCCAGTATCTGCTAGAATTTGTGTTTATGTAATGAAAAACACCTCAACTAAATGTTTATCTCCCAGTTGTGTAGTTTAGACTGATTCAGAATAAATACAGCCATAAAAGTAAAATATAAATTTTGTTTTAAATTAATTGAAAAATTAAAGTTTGCTCAATATAAATAAATTGTATTGAGTTTTAATGTAGTGACGATTAAGTTGATTTATTGCTTTCAACTAAATCTTGTTAGAAAAACATTTTTTTTTGTGTGTAGAGAGGATGAGGAGAAAAATTTACATATACAGTGGAAGATCTTTATAACATAATTTTATTTAGTGCACAGCTAATAAAAGTAAACAATGAATTTTATACTTAAGAATTGCAATCCATACTACACTATCTACCAAAAAGTATTTGTACACTTTCAGTTTTTGACATTTTGCCAAATATTTAAAAATATACTGGTCGGATTCTTCTGGAACTTCAGAAATACAAAGATTATGTTTCACTTTATATTTATTTACATTCATTTGTTAAGCGGGTAATTAGGGGGCCGGCAAAAAAACAAAGAATAATAGAAATATTTGGGATCGCCCTGTACATGAAAATGCACGAAACGACTTATCGCTTTAGACTACAAATATATGAATACAGTAGAATATGTACACTAATTTTTGTGAGAATAGCATGTATATTTATGGCGATAGAGCGATTTTTTTGAAAAATTCAAAAAATTCTGGTATGTTTTTTGTTTATATCATGCTGGGTTTTTGACCAAATTTAACGCAAATTTCAGAAAAATTGGCAAAATGCAGTAGAAAAAATGTAGCGCAATTGGAATATAAATATATTAAATATTTTATGAAATATGAGTAGTTGTATAAAATAATTTTTATCTGCGCATGCGCGAGCTAGAAAAACATTTTTTTTTACATCATTTAATAGTCAATTCTATGGCGTGACTTATAAAAAAAATCCAATCAAATATCGTGAAAATTCAAAAAGATATTATTTTAGTGAGATGTTTTTACTCTGCTCTCTAAAAACGGCTGAATCTTAAGGGATTCTCCACAAATTGACATTTTTTAATAACTGACTTTTAAAAAAACTAGTATTAAATTAATACAATATCTAATACAATATTGCTGCTAATAAGTACTTGACAATTGTGATAGAAAAGAAAAAGAGCTTTATTCACATTCAGGGCCAAAACTAAGAGAGGGTTGGGGGAAAAGGGCATATGCCCCGGGCGCTAGGATTATAGTGTCCCAAATGTGCATTTTGTTTGGCGATTTTTTCCATGGCTATGTGTAGCATGATATTTTCAAAATCGTCCCATTCAAAGCATTTCTCCTATACCAAAGCATAGAAGAATCTAATGATGATGGCATAAAGATCCCGCATAAAGCAGATTTTTTTTTTCGTTTTGATTCGGTTTCACGATTTTAAGGTATCATTTTTTTTTAAACAAAGCAGACTACTTTAATCAATATTACATATTTTAAGTTTTAAAATAAGTCGGCTATTAAAAAATTAGAAAATTTTTCTTTGCAAATACTTTTGCAGATGCTTTGCAAAGGAGAAAAGGGAGGGGGGGGGGAGTTCACCAAAATTCATTGAAATATAAATATATTAAATATTTTCTAAAATGTTCTATGTCATGCAATATTTTCAACCAAATATAAAGCCACATTCAGAAAAATTCGCAAAATGTAGTAGAAAGAATAAGGTGTTATTGAAATATAAATATATTAAAAGTTTTCTAAAATATGAGTATTTGTATGAAATATTTTTTAATCAGCCTATGCGTGAACGATAAAATTTATCATTTTACATAATTTAATATTCAACTCTATGGAGCTACCCATAAAAAAATCCGATTGAATTTCGTGGAAATTCAGAAAGTTATTGTGGACAGGAGTGAACTGATTTTCAATTGGTCTCTGAAAGCAGTTGAATGACGTCAGATTTTACGCAAATTGCCAAATCTCCATTTACGTTTTTTACTGGTGATTTACTTCTTTTCTTAGATAATTACCACAACGAACCTATTTCAGGCTAAAAATAATTATAAAAAATCGAAGCATTTGTGTCAAATCTACCCATTGACACATAATTGATAATGGCTGTTATGCAAATGCCGATATCTGCGATCCTGAAATACGTCAAGTTCTCCACTGTTAAATGTGGTGTCGAAAACAACACTGACATCAATCGCATGCATGATGCCAAGAAGAACAGAGCTGTCTGATTTTGAGAAAGGTGTGATCATCGGGTACCACCGAAATGGCCGATCTTTAATCGACATATCTAGCGAGCTTAATTACCCCAAAATTGGAAGCTGAATGGTGATTGTCAGAATGTGGCCAGAGTAGGCAGACCGACGAAACTGGGAGATAGAGACCGACGGGTTCTGTCTAGAGAAATTCGGAAGAACCGCAACCAACCAATGTTACACATACGCCAAGAATTTCAACAAGCTTCAGGATGTGTTGTTTCCATGAATACCATCCGTAAGGAAGCTCATCTGCTTAATTTTTATGGCCGTGCTGCCGCCCATAAGCCTTTAATCCCAAGTCCAACCGCGCAGCTCGGTTAAGTTGGTGCAAAACACGCCAGCAATGGACTGTACAGCAATGGAAACAGGTTCTCTGGAGTGATGAATCAAGGTTCACCCTCTACCGTTCTGATGGTAGGGTCTGGGTCTGGCGTCTGCCTGGAGAACGCCTCCTACCAGAATGTATTGTGCCCACAGTTAAATTTGGCGGAGGGGGAATTATGTTCTGGGGTTGTTTTTCCTGGTTCGGACTAGGACCCTTGGTCCCAATTCATGGTAAGCTCAATGCCGATGCCTACTGTAATATACTGGACAACAGTGTATTTCCTACGTTGTGGCAATACTATGGATCGGACCCATGTTATTTCCAGGATGACAACGCAAGCTGCCATGTAGCGAGGTCCAGCATGGATTGGTATGCTGATAATGGAGTGCATCGACTCGAGTGGCCTGCCCAGAGCCCAGACCTGAACCCAATAGAGAACTTCTGGGACGAGTTGGATCGTCGAATCAAGGCGGGTGACACACGCCCAAAATCAGTAAAAGAGCTTATCTGCCTTGTGCAAACAGAGTGGAATAAAATACCATTACCGTATATACTCGCGTGTAAGTCGAGAAATTTTAGACAAAAAAAGAACTTCAAAGTGGGGGGGGGGTCGATTTATACGCGAGACCTAAAAAAATCTATAAAAAAATGTCGGAAAACAGTTTGCTAGCACCTAAAAAAAAGGAGATGGGCAAAATCGCCCAATATAAGGAATCGTTCCAGTCAGAATCGTTCACCAAAAGGAATGAGTCATTCGAAGTTGTTCTGAAAAAAGGAACAAATCCGAGAAAAATGGAACTAAAAAAGGAACGATTCCAAGAAAAAACGGAATGAATCCGATTTTTCTTCATCATTCCCCGATTCCGATTTCTGACATTAAGCATAATTTTTCGGACGACACATTTTGGAACGAATCTGATGGATCGTTCCTTTTCAGAGTTATTTCATTTCGGAAGGAGTCCGAGGGTTCATTCTTTTCAGAACGATTCAGATGAGTCTGTCTTTTTCGGAAGGTTTCCGAGGAATCGAATCTTTTCAAAGTCGTTTCATTTCGGAACGAGTCTGAGGAATTGGTCCTTTTCGGAGTCATTTCATTTCGGAACGAGTACGAGGAATTCGTCCTTTTCGGAGTCGTTTCATTTAGGAATGAATCCGAGTCAATATCCTTTTCGGGGAAAAGTCAAACGGTTCCCCCTTTTGGAGAGGGGTCGACTTATACGCGGGTTTTCAATTTTTTTTAATTTTTAACAACTTAAGCTAGGGGGTCGACTTATACGCGAAGTCGACTTATACACGAGTATATACGGTAAATGTAATACAAGGACTAGTTGAGAGCATGGCCAGGAGAGTCGCAGCTGTAATTGCCTCTTGAGGAGGATCTACAAATTATTAAATGTGAACAGGGCCAAAACCAGTCTTTTTTTCCCGAGGCAAACGTGGATTTTGAAGGTACCCCTTTCCCCCTCCTTCGCAAAGCATATTTACAAAGAAAATTTCTCCAATTTATTAATAACCGACTTATTTTAAAACTTAAAATATGTAATATAAGATAACGTATTCTGCTTTATTAAAATACTCCAATTTGATACTTTAAACCGAATCAAAAAAATTCTACTTTCAACAGGATCTTTAAGACCCTTGTCCCTGCCCGCGAAGATACTGCTGAGCTAATGCTATTCCTGTGGGGAGGCATTTTTCTAATAACTCTTTCGCATTTTGAAATTTTAAATTTTTTTTTTTTTTTTTTTTTTTTTTTTGCATTGGATAGCGGAAGTCCCTCTCAAAATCCCTCCTTGACTACTTTTTCGATTTGAGTCATAGATATTTTTTATAAAGTTAGTTTCACTTTCAGAACCGCTTTTGGAAGTGAAAGAAACATTATAAAAATATCTACGCCAAAATTGAAAAAGTAATCACGGAGCGATCTTGAAAAGGACTTCCGCTATCCAATGCAAAACATATTATTTAAAAATGTCCAAATGCAAAAGAGTTAGAAAAATGCATCCCCATAGGAATAGCATTAGCTCGTGAGCATCTTCGTGGGTAGGGGCAGGGACCTTAAGCCATCATCATTAGATTTTTTTATGCTTTAGCATAGCCCAGATATAATAATTTTAACAATATTATGCTAAACATAGCCATGAAAAAAATCGCCAAACGAAAGATACATTTGGAACACTTCCATCCTAGCGCCCGGAGCACATGCCCTTCTCCCCCCCCCCCCTCTCTTAGTTTCGGCCCTGAATGCGAATAAAGCTCTTTTTCTTTTCTATCACAATTGTCAAGTACTTATTAGCAGCAATATTGTATTAGATATTGTATTAATTCAATACTAGTTTTTTTTAAAGTCAGTTATTAAAAAATGTCAATTTGTGGAGAATCCCTTAAGATTCAGCCGTTTTTAGAGAGCAGAGTAAAAACATCTCACTAAAATAATGATATCTTTTTTGAATTTTCACGATATTTGATTGAATTTTTTTTATAAGTCACTCCATAGAATTGACTATTAAATGATGTAAAAAGAATGTTTTTCTAGCTCGCGCATGCGCAGATAAAAATTATTTTATACAACTACTCATATTTCATAAAATATTTAATATATTTATATTCCAATTGCGCTACATTTTTTCTACTGCATTTTGCCAATTTTTCTGAAATTTGCGTTAAATTTGGTCAAAAACCCAGCATGATATAAACAAAAAACATACCAGAATTTTTTGAATTTTTCAAAAAAATCGCTCTATCGCCATAAATATACATGCTATTCTCACAAAAATTAGTGTACATATTCTACTGTATTCATATATTTGTATTATAAAGCGATAAGTCGTTTCGTGCATTTTCATGTACAGGGCGATCCCAAATATTTCTATTATTCTTTGTTTTTTTGCCGGCCCCCTAATTACCCGCTTAACAAATGAATGTAAATAAATATAAAGTGAAACATAATCTTTATATTTCTGAAGTTCCAGAAGAATCCGACCAGTATATTTTTAAATATTTGACAAAATGTCAAAAACTGAAAGTGTACAAATACTTTTTGGTAGATAGTGTATAAAAATATTGACATTCTTTGTAGGATTAAATTTTAAGATTTTGTAGTTTTGGAACAAGTAATGTAATGATTTTGTTCAGGCATGTTTGGATAATTTTTATAAGATAATTTAACAATAAGTGAATGTTTGCATTATACATCTGTATAATGCAAAAATTTATAATTCTGCGTTATTGATTCTAAGGGATATGATATGAAGATCTTTTAATGTATATTGATTTGTTTCAGATATATTTGGTTGTATTTATAAGCAACGTAATTTTTAATATTATGGGAAATTATCTATATAACATAAAATTTCGCATATTTTGGTTTTCGTTATAAAGATGTATTGTATATAAGTATAATAAACAATCCTAAGATTAACATTTATTGTAAAGGTAAAAAATAATAAATTATTTCAGCTACAAGTTATTTAAAAAATAACATTAATAATGGTTAAGTGTTCATAGATCATGGTTTAAAAAAGGGGGTTTTCCTAATAATATATTCAATTTTTTAAACTTTCATTTTCACAAATTGGTGATTTGGAAGTATTTTTACTTAAAAAAAAAAAATGTATTTTATTACGAGTTTTTGAATTTAGTGTTTGTAGAACATTGAAAAAGAAAAAAAAAATAGAATGTAGAGTAAACATAAGTATTCATCTGCCAGCACTTTATAATCAGTAAATTCATAATTCTGAATAAAAATGTTCATACAGATAAAATATAAGGAATAATTAATTAAAGTTAAGTTTGAAAAAAAAATTCAAAAATAGATTTTTGCATATATGTATCTTACATAAATTTTTTCGACTTTGTTTTGCCAATATGTTACAGCTTTTTAAGTTTATACAACAATGCAGTTAAGCAAATTTGAATATCTACATTTATGATAAAAGCAGAAAATAATGAATCACTTTAAATTTTGATATGTATTTTGAATATTTCTATTGATTATGTGAAAAAGTTATGAAAATTGCTCTATATGGTCATAAAAGTAATTTTATTCAAATACTATATTTATATAACACTTTTCAACTTTACCATTTCACCAAATTGCCAGTCAACCCTTTCATTTTTCACAAATTGCTACTTGGGTGTGAATATGAATTTGCACTTTTTAATTTTGATGAGAAAAGTAGCATTTAATTATCTATTTCACAAGTTAATATTTTCATGTACAAATATGAACATAGCGTGAGGTGGGTGATACATCAGATTGTTAGTATTATAAAATTTTGTATTTTATCACTATTACATTAATTTCCCTAAAATAGGTATAATAAAAAAAGAAAGGATCTCTCTCTCTATATATATAAAGGTTTGAAAAAAAAATGCAAAAAACAATCATAAAAATCTTGCTTCGTGGTTTTTTTTTTTTTTTCAGAATGTTCCTGATACTTTTTTCTAATTATGGAATTTTATGTAATTTAATAATTAAAGAAAAAAAAAGAATCCTGAAAAATAAGTGAGAAAAGTAAAAAAGGATCTTTGTAGAAATTGACCTCAAATATCCAGTGTGGTGGAGGGAAAAAAATAATATTTACATGAATTGAAATCCGGCTGATATTAGTAAAAACTAAATTAGACAGTAAAATGGCAAAACCTTTTTTTCAATACAGGAATACAGATTACCGGTTCTGGCATAGAACGGCTAATCTATTTCTTTAATATTAAAGGGTCACTGTCAAATATAAATTTCATTTTGAGAAATAAAAAATATGTATGTATATAAATAAATATACATTTAAAACTGCACTCTCCAATACACAACGGCAAATCTTTTTTTTTTTTTTTTATCCTCCTTGTAAACTGGTTTCAAGAATTTAAGTATATATATCATTGAAAAAAGAGAAAAAAAGAATTTTGTGAAAAAGGGTCTTTGTAGAAATTGACCTCAGTTATCAATCGCGAAAAAAAAAAAAAAAAAAAAAACGAAACAAGATCTGGCTGATGTTAGTCAAAACTGAATTTGACAGTAAAATAGCAATACCTGCTTTTCAATACAGTGGTGCAAATTACCAATCATGGCATTTGGTACTTATTATTTCTTTAATATTAAGGGGCTGCTTGACTCATGTGAAGATACCTTGTCTTCTTATGGAAGAAATTTTTTAAATCTGTTTTAAAAAATTTCTTCCATAGGATTAACATTAGCAAGCAGGTATGTTCACATGAGTCAAGAAGCCCCTTAATATTAAAGAAATATTAATTACCAGATGCCATGATTGTAATCTGCACCACGGTATTGAAAAGGTTTTGCCATTTTACTGTCAAATCTAGTTTCGACCAATACCGGCGTTCCTCGATATCGACAGTTCGGAGTCGACCGATATTGGCCGGTTCGGCGTTCCCCGATATCGGAGGATCCGGTGTTCCCCGATATCGGCCGGTCCGGCGTTCACCGATATCGGCCGATATTGGAAAAAAAAGTTAACCGTGCAATATTGGCCGATATCGCGAAATCGCTGTTCCCGATATTGGTCGATATTGCTGTGCTACCTGGGTTACTTTTATGTGTGCAATACACTGTCACATATGTAAGCACATTGATAGGAAATAACATAAAGGATGGGAGATGAGAGGAACAGAAAAGTGTATTTTAGACATTTCAAAAGCCACATTTTGCAGGACTGTGGAGCACTGTATTCAAGAGATCCAGTGAATTTTAACTAAACATTTAAACAGTCACTAAAAGTAAAAATGTACTGGAGCTGAACTCCGATGCAAACTAAGTGATGATGCTGACCAAATTAGTGACAAATCAGTTTTCTTTAATCTTTAATGGTCTACTTTTCTTTTTATTCAACAATTAAATTTACACCTAAAAATAAAACTAATTGTGCAAATTAGCTTCATAAAATTATTAGACATTGAAAAAATGGTGCCCTTCACCATCATAGAGATTTCAATGGAAATGGTCAAGATAGTTGCAATGTTCAGAGAGTCCTGTTTTAAGGTATTTTATATAAATATATGTATCATGGTTTGGTATCTATAGGATGAGCTTAATGTTTCTCCGTTAATGTCTCTAGTAACACTGATTACTTTCTAATTAAATAAAAAAGATCTTTATGATAACTTAAATAATAATAGCTTCTAAAGCAAACAATAAGTATATTAAAACTGTAGTTTATGTTAAGAAAAAAATATTCTAGAAGAAACATCATCACAGGCACATTATAAATCAGAAATTCTAAAATTTAAATTCATAAAAAGTCCAGAAAAATTTTAATTATGCTCCACATAAATACAAAGTAGACATCTGCTACAAAATTAAAGCATCTCCAAAATAAACAGCTAAATTCTTAAACTACTCACTTATTGAAGTGATTTGTAAAACTTCCCAAATATATTCTGCAAACACAATAGAAAATTTGCATTATAAATGTTGCCAAAATATTTAACACAAAGGTTAGAAGAAGTAGGACACATTAATTAGAACAAAATGACACCACAAAAAAAACAACAAATCACAAAAGGCTAACTTTAAAATAAGAGAAAATTAACTTTGCCACCAATCGCATACTGAGAAAGGTAAGTACTCATGCACATTTGCTGTAATTTTTAGAGTGTTGAGTTTATTAACCAGCATTATTTTAAGATAGTAAATTAATTATTGCTGCTATAGGCCTAATCACCCATAAGAATTTTAACTTTTGCATATACAGTAGAGGACCTATTATCCGGAATTCCGAAATCCGGAAATGAAGAAGATTGAGAACGAGGTGAATCATGATGAAATGAACGAATCATGAATCTTTGATCAAATGTGCGTTTTTTCGAAGTTTTTTAAGATTTCATGCTTTTTTGGCTTTTTTTTTCAAAATTCACCTTTTTTCTGCGTTTTTTCGACAGAATTTACTTTTTTTTCTTAAACACGCAAATTTTTTCAAGTATTGCTTCAAGTATCAAAATTCATAAGTCATTCAAATATTCATGATTCATTCATTTCATCATGATTCATTCATTTCATCATGATTCATGCCCATAAAAAACGCAAATTTTTTCAAGTATAGCGAAAAAACTCTGCAAATTCGTCAAATATCGCTATAAAACCCTGCAAATTTCGCCAAATATCGCGATAAAACCCTGCAAATCTCGTCAAATATCGTGAAAAAATCCTGCAGATATCTCGCAAAAAATTCAAATTTTGGGAAACGATCGCGGAAATATCCCGTGTAAGCGCCCCTCTCTAATTATTTTACGATTTTTCGTCACCTTTGGGGGGGGGGGGGTGGATTAACGGTATTTTACGGTATACATATATATATAAAGCCAGTTGGCAAAACGTCCGGATTTTGAAGAGCTCTGAATTTTGGATGTCCGGATTTGAGACTTTGTACTATAGTACAAGAGTCAAAATTGTAGCTTAGTGTTTTTTCCACAAAATTCTCATACAACACACTTTTCATTCATATTCTAGATAGCAGGGCTATATTCCTTTTTTTGAGGGGGGGGGGGAGAGTGTCGAGTTTCGGACGGACCCGAATTCCGGAAAATTCCAAAATCCGGAAAGCCCTCGGTCCCGACGATTCCGGATAATAGGTCCTCTACTGTATAAAATAGGAATAATGATTTGGTGTTGAAATAAAATGGTTTATGACATTATACACTTTGAATATTTAAATAATAATAATTAATAAATAAGTTAAACATATATTTTTTAATGAAAATCGATATATTTTAAATGAAAGATATTAAATAAAATTTCTTTTTTTATTTAATTTTAAATTGAATGTAATGTCGACAGAAACAATTAAACAAAACTTTTGAACAAAAACTAACTATTAATTCAGGAAGGTGGACCAGGGAGGGACATTTCCCTCCTACCTTGGGAGAAACAAGATGTCCCTCCCTTGGTAGATTTGAGGTTTTGTGTTTTTAGTGACTGAAAATTGAAATCTCAACTACGCCTTTATCAGAATGCTATAAGTTGCCCTCACCCTCACCCCCCGCCCTGCACTAAGCCGCAGGTATCCACCTCGAAGAAAAATGTCTGAAATCAACAATGCAAATACTCCATGTAAGAAAAAAAACTAGACATGATACTATAATTATTTTAAAAACAAAGTACATTTGTAACATAGTAAAATTTTGCAATAACTGAACAGCCTTATGAAAGGTATAACCAAGAAAGTGGGGAAAATAGGGGATATTTTTGTGTTGCCTGGGCACCAAGGATAAGCAACATATTTTTAATCGAGCCAATTTTATAACATTAGCCAATAACAAATAGGTAATATGTTGTAACATTGCAATGACAGGTATAAGTCTGTGTGGATGAATGATGAGATTAAAATATTTTGACAACCAATAATTAAGATGAGTTATAAAAAGTTAATCAATTTCTGTTAATTTCTTTACAGATTTATCTATAAAATAATGATAAAATACACAAACCTAAACTTATTACGACAAATAACAAAATACCATGTCTCATTGGATTTATTTAGGATGAGGCAAAGTCAGTCAGAGAAATGTTTAAGTAAGAGATAATGTACGTAAAAAACATTATGAGGAATTATTATTAAAGAAACCTACTTACTTCTTAAAAAGACTACTTAACTGACACACACACACACACACACACACACACACACACACACACAAAAAAAAAAAAAAAAAAACTTTGCTAATGTTAATCCTGCAGGAAAATTAAGAAAAAAAAATCTTGTTTGCATTTCAGCATTTTTAAAAGAGTTTCTTTTGGATTGGATAGTAATACAACGGCCTCTTTTTACTTTTTATTATATTTTGGCAGCACGTTTTTATGCAAGAATATTTTCATATTCAAAATTGGTTATAAAAGTTGAAGTATTTAAAAAAAAAGTAAAAAAAAGCCTTTGTACAAATATCCAACTTCATGCATCCAATGTCAAACAAAAATTTAAATAAAATAAATAAATAAATAATGGAAATGCAGATGATATATTAAAAAAATCTCCCACTGGATTAACATTGGCAAGGCAGTGTATTCAGGTGAGTGAAAAAACATCTTAAGACGCAGACATCTAAGATTTATACAATGACATTGTACAAAATATATATTCATCAAGCCATTACTAGCAGAAACAGCATAAGTACAAAAGTTGTTTTTGTACTTGTTATAGCCTTGAGATAGATTGTTAAAAACGCTCAATATTTGCAATCTTGATTTGTTTGTTTGGAGGGGGGTATTTTGAGACTTATAGCGGCTAGCTGTTGTCTCGAATGATCCAATAGCAATCTTGTTTATCATGGCATTCAAGCTCAAAACAGCAATTTGACATATGTTTATGCATAATTTTTAAAAATTATAAACTACATTAAATGAATAAAATTAATACAGTCAAGGATCTATAATCCGCGTACCCATAATCCGCAATTTTCTATAATCCGCGTTACTTTACGAATGTAAACAATGAAATAAACAGTTAAGGAAATTTACAAAACCGTGATCCAAAAATGATTTTTTTAAACAAGTAATAAAAAAATTAATAAAAATCATAACAAAACATGTATTTTTTTTAATTTACTCTTTTATTTTATTAACAGTAAAAAAACTAAACTCTATTATGGAATACACCCAAGCTTACTGAATGTTCGAAATGCCGACTTTTCATTCGTGGTTTGTGCATTTGAGTTTGTGTAAGTTCAGGAGAGTAATTAACCAATGAAAACACACTGTTGTCGCGCGCCCTAGCAGTAACACAGCACCACCTAAGAACTAGATATTATGGGTTGGGAAGGTCGAATCAAAGTCGGGTTTTTTAGGAATAAATCTTTTTTTGGGAATAAACCAGGTCAATGGGAAATAAACCATGGAATAAATAAATTTTTTGCACTTCTAGGAAACTAAGCTTCAGCGAGGGAGCTCTTTTTTCTCATTCTATTTACGTTCTTAATTTGGCAACAAGCACTGTTAATGAGTTAATGTTTATTAATGTCTCACCTGTCGTCTAGTATTGATTTTGCTTTTTACTCTAATGCATATGCAAGGTACAAAATGAATAAAGGAAAGTGTAGTAATTCGCTCTTTGTAATGAAAGAAAGGTGGCGCTTTTTTCACTGCTAATGTTTGTAAACAGTCCCACGTGAGCGCGGTTACCACTGCCGGCTTCTGCTTGAGTTTGCCTCATGTAAATTGATTGCTTGAGTTTTTTTTAAGTCTTTTGATGAAATATCGCCTTACTTTAGTAAAAATTTTAAAGTTAGAGGGAGCGAAGTATATGTTTGACTGAAGCGGTCTAAATTTTAGCTTCAAATCGTTAAGAAATGTGCAGGATAAAATGTAAATGTGAAAACGATATCTAGATAGAAGCACACACACACACACACACACATATATTTAAATAAAATAACTTTAAAAATGCGTTTTTTGAAATTATTTATTAAATTAATTACTAGATTTCATATTTATCTTTCCATATTATACTGATTGTAGAATTAAAATGCTGTCTAACAATAATAAAATGACGCAATATCTATTATTCTCTATAATAGGTGATATTCCATAATCCGCGCAACCTTTGGTCCCAACTTGTGCGGATTATAGATCTTTGACTGTAAATAGTTAATAATAGAAAGAAGAAAAAATAACAAATAATATAAGAAATGGTAAGCAATATAACAGTAATATTAAAACTATGTAATTTAATACACACTCACTAAGTGCATAGAATCCAAGCAGGAAACTTATAGAAATGTGTTGCACTAATGTATTAAAAAAATAATAACATTTGGTATGTATGAGTAACGGCATAATTGACCAGGATTGGATAATATGCTAGTACAGTTTTTTGTTTTATTCTTCAGTTTTAAGTTTTAAATACCATAAAATAATTAACTGATAAGCAACATATTAAGTTAAAAGATCTAAAAAATACAGCATGCATAAAAAATTTGTTAAAAAAGTATAGTATTTGTGAATAGAAATTTTTTGTGTTACAAGGCACCAGCATTATACACATATATATGTCTATATACATATGTTTACATGTACATGTGTTTATTATACAATTATACAATACAGTTGACTCCCTCAAATCCACAAAGCTTGGGACCAGGGGTTGCACAGATTTTAGAATTTTGTGAATTTCTGGTCATAGAATTATTTACATTTTTGAAATATTAATTTGATTGGTAATTAAGCATTGTAATAAATGCATATAATAAATAGAAATATTAAAATAATTAAGTAAAATATTTAAAGAAATAAATAGTTAGAAAGCAAGTTATTATTACAGAAATAATTCAGTAAAATAAAATTTTAGAAAAATATTAATACAAAGTAAAATTAAGATGCAACACTAAATATAAATAATGACGAGGAAAAATCAATCTTTTTTATAAAGAAAAATATTTGCCTTTGTTTATAAACAAAAAAAGCTTGATTAATTAAAAAATATTCATTTTATACAGCAAAAATCATCCTGCCCCTCAAATTTTAAACACTATCAAATGGTCATTGAAAGTTATATTGCAATGCAACTACAATATGATAGTGATTATTTTGATTAAATATCAACCATCATAATTAGTAAATGCGATATAAATCTCAAATTTGTTTCATTACTAACAAGGATACAAAAATAGTAATAGAACTATTAAAATAGTAATTTAAATAGAAAAAATTATCCTGCCATGCTAATTACAAATGCTAGTAAACAGTCATGGAAAGTTATCATATGCTGCAACTAGGATACCATAAGGATTAATTCGATTAAATATCAATCATCGTACGTCTAAGAAATGTATTATTTAACACCCCAGAATTTAAATTGAAAGACATTAAAAAAAAAGGAAGAAGTTACAATGGATTTAAATAAATATATATATTTAAATAATTCTTTGTATTGTGTCAGCTGCTGACTTCAGGGCCATCTTTAATTTCATTGTGTACAATTGAAAAAATGCACAGATTTCTGGCATTCGCAAATTTTAGAGATGTGGATTTAAAGAAGTCTACTGTGTATGCACACATATATCTATATACATACATATATACACACATACAGACTTCTATATAAATGTGCATGCAGTATAACTCTAGGGCCTGATAACTGAAAAGTACCACATTTTGCTATAGATTCAAAACAATATTTTTGATGTGACTGATTCAGACAATGAATAAAAAATTAAAATGTTAACTGAATATTTTCTTTGTGAAGCATTATAATTACTAGGGATGCACTGAATAATAATTTTGGCCGAATACTGAATATTCGGCCGACAGCTAAACCGAATATTCGGCTAGCCAAATAGTATGGGCCGAATACCGAATATTCGGCCAGCCGAATAGTAACTATTCGGCCGAATACCAAATATTCGGCTTTCCAAATACTTTTTATGTTTCAAAGTTTAAAGCTATTAAAATGTTACTTTTTAAAACAATTTTACATAATATTTAATAGAAACTTATATTTTTATAAACAAGAGCTTTTTATAAGAACATTCAGTATTGAAAAAAATCTGCCTTTTTTTATTTAAGAAGCATAATTATGAGACTTTTTCAATTAGTAAAATTTTAAATTTCATTTCTTCTACAAATTGAAAGAAACATTTTGAAATCAAAGAGAAATAATGAAAAAATAGTTGAAGAAAAACTATACAGTCTCATATTTGTTCTTTTTAAATAACTCAGGACAGATTTTTTTCAATATAAAGTATAAATACTTTCAACTTAATTCTGAATAAAGGAACGTCTAGCTCATAGTTCTTTTCTTATGAATAGTGGCATTTTCCATCTTTCCCATCATATCATATATATTTTACAGAAATCAAAGCATGTGAAATGAAAATATAGTTATGGTATCTTATTTATTGTTAATGCAACAAACGATAACACAAGTTTGACCTAAGTAAGATGAAATACAATGCATTTATGATTCAATAAGTTGATTATGATTATGGTTTCATAAACAAAAAATTGTCTGCCTTGATAGCTATGACTAATCTCAAAAGTTTTCCTTTCTTGTTTAAGGACTTTTGGGAAAAGTTAGAAACAGATTATTTACTAAATAGAATTTAGGAGCTTGCATCTGTACTCTCATCATTTATTCCTAAGGAGAATTCTAATAAATTATAATTTTAATCCTTCTCATGGTTAATTTTCTTAAGTTAAACTTTACAAACAGCAAATAAATAATGTAAAAACATTCTATAATTATTTAAATATGATTTTATTTCTAATTATTTTAAGTATATTAATAAAAATTGACAGTTAAAAGTAGAAATTGTGAAAAGTTTTTTAAAATGTGTTTTAAAAGGCTTTATTAAGTATTGGATTCAGCCGAATACTTTGATATTCAGCCAAACCGAATATTCGACAGGCCGAATAGTTTCATATTCACCCAAGCCGAATATTCGGCTTAACCGAATAGTTTCATATTCGGCCTAACCGAATATTCGGTAACATGGCAGAATACCGAATATTCGGTACATCCCTAATAATTACCATTTGAAATGAAAGGCTTTATAATTAGTAATAATTATTAATCAATCGATTACAAAATATAACTTAACGAAGTTGAGGGATCTCAAAATATTTAACATTATGCTTGTCATAGATTGACAGGCAGCAGCACATATGATGATCTCACTGCACTCACTGCTAAACTTCTTGTTAAAACTTGATTCACATATT
Organism: Maratus speculifer; assembly: GCA_964019185.1. Lineage (NCBI taxonomy): Eukaryota > Metazoa > Arthropoda > Arachnida > Araneae > Salticidae > Maratus > Maratus speculifer. The sequence continues at coordinate 3,179,936 of CAXHSM010000846.1, forward strand.
GAAATGCAATTGGTTTGCCAAGTTCTATTTAATGGAAAGCACCTGAAAACATGATATTAGTGGTAGACTTGTGCATTTACCTTTGAATTTTTCTGCTGTCAGTGTTCCATGTTTATCACATTTTTGTGTGTAACATATAATCAACAGGAAATTTTTTAATGAACAAAATGAAATAAGTATGACATAGAAACAAATCAGGTACAGATGTCATATACTCACCACATTTGCACATGCTATTTTCCCCTGCCAATTTGACACTGCACATCTGTGCCAAGGAGAAGATCCGTTTAATAAGTTTATAACAACTAAGAATGTATTTGTTAAAAATATAAGTTTATAACAATTGTTAGGAAAATAAAATGGAAAAAGTTGAAGATTTCAGTAAAATGTACTGATTAAATGATACAACTGCACGCATTCAACATGGCTATAAGTATTACTATTTACGATTTATTGTGATAATTATATTTACTGTTTTGTTACTTATTAAGTTTATTATTTATAACTGTTTATTTATTGTTTCCCTTTTTATTAAATTCATGATTATTTACTATTATTTTTTATTTTAATTCTTTAAATTATTTTTATTTTATACGATATCAATAATTACTCATATGAAACTATCATTTATTTACTCTTATTATTTCATTTCTTAAAATACAAGAATCTCTTTCATTTTTTTACGCTAATTTATTTTCATACTTCAATAAAAAACGCACCCTGTTATTGCATGTAATTTGTTACTTATATTCAAAAGCAAAATTTTTCGCCAAATTGGTAGGAGAAAAAAGCACATGCAAATGTGATGCATATATGACATCTGTGCCACAAAACATATTACTACAATACAATAGATTCACACAAATCCGCACAGCTTAGTATAAGATGTTTTGCGGATTTTAGAATTGTGTGGATTTCTTGTCATTGCTTTGTTTACATTTTTTAAACAGTAATTTGAATGTGATAAATAAATAAATCAAAACTATAATGAATGCCTAAAATATAATAAAATATTAAACTAATTAAGTAAAGTAATAAACTAAACTAATAAAGATTTAAATATAAAAGCAAAGATCAAGTTAATAATCAATAATGTTAAATATTTATTAAAGATGAAATGTATTTTTCCCAAATTATTCAGGGAAACATGCCTTATGAAGGTACATTATTAATTTGCATAAAATCATAAATTAAGAAATTTTTATTCCAAGTTTAGCCCCATTTAATAACTAAAAAAGCTTATTAATACATAAATATGCCTGTTAAAAAGATTGTAATTATCAGTGATATCTACAATATTTACATTATTTTTTTCAAAAATAAATTAATTCTCCCATTATGAAAAAACATGACTGCAGTAATATTAATGAAAATTACAAATAAAAAATTTATTGAATTGACATAAAATATAAAAGTTTCATTTTGTCCCTACAGCTGAACTAAATGTTTCATAGTTTAAATTATTTAGTTATGTGCGGATTTCAGACAGGCTACTGTATATAAATTTTCTGATTTTATTCCCAGTGAAAAAAAAAAAAAAAAAGGTCAGAAGGCAACATTATATTAAACAATATTCCTGCATCTGCAGCTCACTTTAATATGGCAAACATAAAATATTAAAGATGACACTGCAATAAACATAAAATCATGTATGTAGTAAGCAAGTGTATCTTACTAGCATGAGAATAGACAAGTGCTAGTTTCTAAGCGTAAAAAAATAATAAAACAAATTCTTTTCTTTGTTTAATCAATGCCACCACAATACTGACAAGATATCTAATTTTATGAAGATATTCAAATTTCAGATTCTATTTTTGCTGTTTTAAATTATTTTTATATTACTTTTAACAAAATTATATAGGAACTGCAATTTGCTATCAATTATATAACAAATATTTACATTTAATAGAACAAAATACAACCAAATTCAGTCCATGAATTCACACATTAAAATGCAATTGGTTTGCATTTACTAAGCTTTCACAAAGCTTTAAATTTAAATGCAAAAAAAATGTTGTTTCGAAATTTTAATGCGCATAATGTTTACTGAAATTATAAATAAAATTATGTACTCTAAGTAAAACACTTAATAATGCTTTAAATGACTAACAACAGAATGAAAGTTGTGACAGATGAAATTTCGTGTAGTCATGTTATCAAACTGCAAATTGCATAATGTTAGTTGAGTATTAACTAAAGAAACTATGTTACATTTACTTATTTTAATAAAGAACGTGAGATTAATTAACTGATGATTTAAAAGTTACCTGATATTATAAAGAGAACGAGACACAAGACGCCAATACAAGAATGAATCTTAAATGTTTTACAACATGATTCACTGAAAATGATCCATTCATTTCAAAAAGAATGATATCGAGAATGGTGAAATTGTTCTATTGTTATTGACTAATTATTCAAATTATTTGTGAATAAAACTGCTGCAAAGGCAGTCTGACTAGAATTTTCTTTTAAACCCTGGTTGTATAAGTGGTTTTAGGACGGCCATTAATCCAAACAAGCTTTGCCAAAGAATCCGTTTTCAGGAGTTATTCAAAATCAAATAATATCAATTTTTATATCGTAGAAAATATTTAAATGTTAAACTCACGAATTATGGTAATGCCTTCTGCTCCTTTTTTATAAATAAATGTTTTATTATGCCAATTAAAATTATTTATGGATTGATTCATTATTCATGAATGAATTATTAAATTCGTGATTCATTCAGTATTTTGGCGTCTATACTTAATAATGAGTGTACTCTGTAACAATCGCTAATTTTTAAAATCAATTTACTGAATTCATATTCTTTACTAAAATAAATTGATGGTACGATATATTTTTTTAGTTATTCATCGACTGAATGTTTCACAACTTGTGATTTGATCGTATGATGACCTAAAATATTATATATGTCGCAACTTTCATTTTTGCTATCATTTAAAATGTTTTGCACTCAAGTAAACTGAATGTTTGGCTTGTCGAATAGCAACTATCCTAACATACACTATAAGTAAAGTACACTATAATAATTATGTTTTCACATATTATTAAAGGAAACTTTTTAAATTAATATATGCTTTTTTATTTCACACTCGTGAACATAAATTTCTTATATTCCAAAACAAATATTTTGAAATCAAAATGCAATTTTAAAGAACTAGAATTAGAAGAAAAATTTTACAGTCATATGCAGTTTGTTTATCAGGGAATTACTAAAATAATAAATAATACAGTTAATTCAAATAATATTAACTCGTCAAGTATAAAAGAATCCTTTCATTTATCCAAGCCAGATCAAATAGAATTGTACCAAAAATGACCTCAATTATACAAATTACACTCACCCTTAAAAACGGTAATTACATAACATATCACAACTACGAGTAAGAACTATAATGTAGTGGTAATAATATCCAATACAGTTTATTTATCATAGTTTATGTCAGTTTTTTTAATAGTTCATTTTATTTTTTTTACTTTTTTGTTATTTATTTGTTATGTTCATTTATAATGTCTTTATATTTTTTACTTTTTATTAATTAACATTTTTAACAATTTTATGCGTATTCAATGATGCTAAATTATTGTTTTGAATGTGATTATCAACAATAGGCAAGTTGGTAATCCTTTTTTGGCAATTTATCTCCTGTCCCATGTAATATATAAGCACCAAATAATGTTCCTGGTTTTTGCTAAATAAGAAATTTTTACAAATAACTTTACACTAAAGAATTCTTGAAAAATGTATTATATTTATGAAACAAATTTTGTTAGCTAATGCATGAGAAATAATCTTAAAGCTCAGAAAAACCTTTTTTATTATTTTCTCATTTTTTTATTCCAAGGGCGGATCTGGAGAATCATCAAAGAGAAAGGGGTGATTTTAGAAATTTGGGAGTTTCCAATCAGACTCGTTGCTTGGGTCTGGACTACTATTTGTTCTCATTGTGGGTCAGGACAGGGTTAATTTTTTCCACTGTGGGTCTAGTTTGCATTAGTTTATTTTATTTTTTTGCTGTTCTTCAGGTTAATTCCTGCTTTTTTGTTGCGAGTCGTGTTTGGGTCTGGTTCACTTCCAGTTTTGTTGCGAGTTCGGTTTGCTTCTGTTTTGTTGCTGAAAGTTGGATTTGGATCACCTGATTTTTGTTGCTGGTCAGGTTGATTACTATTCTGTAGCTGCTGCTTGGGTTTGAGTCTGGTTGGCTTTTATTTTTCTGCTGCTGGTCGAGTTCATTTTTTTCATTTTTGTTGTGTATCGAATAAAGTTGTACTTTTTAGCTGCATGTTGTTTTCGGTCAGAGATATTTACATTACATTAGACTCCCTCAAATCTGCACATCTTTGGACCAGAAGTTGTGCGGATTTTAGAATTTTGCAGATTTCTGATCATTGTCTTGTTTACATTTTTTAAACAGCAATTTCATTTTAATTAATAATGCAATCGAAATTATAATGAATTTTTACAGCTTAATAAAATATTAAAATACATTATAAACTAAAAAAAATAGATAAATTTTGAAAATTTTAATAAACTAAATTAAAAGCAAAGGTCAAGTTAATAAACTTAATGTATGATTAAATATTGATTATAAAGATGAAATGTATTTTCTCTAAATTTTTCAATGAAGCTCTCCTCATAAAGATAAATTACTAATTCACATCAAACATAATAAAATAAGGAAGTTTTATTTCAGGTTTAGTCAGACTAATGACCAAAAAACCTTTAATAATACATAAGTATGTTTGATAACAAGATTGTGATTACCAGTGATATAAGCAATATCTTGTTTTTTTTTTCAGAAATAAATTTATTCTTCCTTTATGAAAAACCATGAATTCAGTAATATTATCAAGAATTAGAATTTAAAATATGTATGGAATTGATAAAAAGCTAAAAAAGTAAAATTTTGTCCCTATATCTGAATTGAATGTTTCATTGTTTACATCTGTAAAATATGTGTGGATTTTAGAGAGTTGCGAATTTAGGGTTGGGCATTTGAGTGAGTCTATTATATTTTCTTTCAGATTGGGTTTTCAGTCTTTCAAGAAGGATTCGGATTGACCTGATTTTTTAAAATTAAATTTTAAATATTTTGTTCGATAAAAACTATGTACAGTAAAAGCTCTATAACAGGCACTTCCAAACAATTAATTAAGAATGTTTTATAATCTTTTAAATTAAAAACTGCTGTTTGTAAGTGTTAGCAAGTACATTAAATTTTTCCATACAGATTCTCTCAAATAGTAGACACCTCTATTTAGTGAATATTTTTCAACAATTTAGACACCCAGTTTGGCTGCTTTTATTGTTCTGGGGACCTACTTTTTTTAATATTAACGAGTATGTATTAGGTGTTTATTTTTCTATATGAAAGATAAAGCTGCTATTAAAGATGCAAATTTTGACTACATTTTATAGTTCCATTAAAATGTGGATTAATTTTCCTTCATGTCAGTTTCAGATTGACAAAATTTTTTTAGTTGGTTTTTGTGTTGATTTTGAATGGAATTTTTTGAGTTCCAGCTAGGACAATACTATATGCTCAGGGGCCAAACCAAAATTTTTAATCGTATATTTTTAAATTGAGGTTCTTTTAGGTGCGATTCTTAAACAGAAAATTCTCAAGGGAGTGCAATTTAAAAAATTTGGAGGTTCAGGTAGAAGGTAACGTTTTTCATTGTGGGTGGGGTTTATTTCTACTTTTTTGCTGTGGGTCGGCTTTAGGTCAAACTGACTTACATTATTTCAAGTTCAGATCTGTTCTGGACCAGGCTTCACTTTTGAGAATCAAATTCAAGTTGAATAAAATCTTCTGGTAGGGGGTATTTTTTAAAAATTTTATTGCGGGTCAGGTTTATTTCTATTATTTTTCCTTTTTGTAGTTTGGATAGAATTATATTTTTTGCTGTGAACTGCATTTGGGACAGATTGACCTACATTATTCGGAGTTCTGCATGTTAGTTCTGGGTTTAACTCTGAAGAGTTGGATTTGGGTCGATCCAGTTTTAAAAAAAAAATCTGTCTTACTATTTTATTCTTTTAAAAAACATTGTATATAGTATAAGATCTATGATGGACGTCTCTGAATAGGGGAAAAACTTTATTCAGGATGTATTCCTTAATTGTTCATATATATAGTAAAACTCCTGAATACCAGACACTTCGGAGGTGCGACACTCGTCCACTATTCAATCAAAACTAATAATACATATACTTTAAAATATTTATGTGAATACTCCTGAATAGTGAATACAGTAGACTCCCTCAAATCCGCACAGCTTGGGACCAGAGGTTGTGCGGATTTTAGAATTTTGCATATTTCTGGTTATTGCTTCGTTTACATTTTTTAAGCAGTAATTTAAATAAAATTAATGGTGCAATCAGAACTATAATGAATGCTTACAATATAATAAAATATTAAAATAAGTAATGAACTAAAATAATAAAAATTTTGATAATTTTTAAAATGATTAAAATACTATAGCAAAGGTGAAGTTAATAATCAATAGTGTATGATTAGATATTCATTATAAAGATTAAATGCATTTTTCTAAAATTATTCAACAAAACTTGCCTCATAAAAGTATGTTACTAATTCACATCAAAATCATAAAATAAGGATTTTTTTTTAAAAAGTTTAACCAGGCTTAATAACCAAAATATCTTGAATAATGCATAAATATATTTGGTAAGAAGATTGTGATTATCAGTAATATCAGAAATATCTTGAATTTTTTCCAAAAAAATTTATTTTTCCTTCATGAAAAAACATTACTAGATTATTATTAAGAAAATTACAATTTAAAAAACATATGGAATTGATACAAAACTAAAAAAAAAAAAAAAAAAAAAAAAAAAAAAAAAAAAAAAAAAAAATCAAATTTTGTCCCAATATCTGAACTGAAAATTTCATTGTTTACATCCATAAAAAATGTGCGGATTTTAGAGAGTTGCAGATTTCTGGTTTGCGCATTTGAGGGAGACTACTGTACCTCTATTTAGCGAACTCTTTTCAATCTGCATTTTTTTTTTCTTGTGAATACCAAAAATTTCCAAAGAAGAGACAAATTCAGAATTCTCAGATATTTACAGGTTTTACATTAAAGAATATAGACAGTCAAAGTTCTATAATCTGCTGAAGTTGTGGAAAAAGGTTGTGTGGATTATGGAATATTGCAGATTATAGAGCATTATGGATTATACTTCATTTTATTATTCCTAGACAGCATTTTAGTCCTATAATTAGTATAATATGAAAAAATAAATATGAAATCTAATAAAAAGAATATTGCCCAGTTAAACTGATGGCACTGAGCTCACAGGCTACGCATACTAATTGTACATTACAGCCTTTTATTTTCGTTAATTCCTTTCGAAAAAAAAAATAAGAAGGGGAAACAGCTGTCCCCTTTCTTCTTTTTTATACTTAATCATTGAACTTCCTAAACTATCAGTTACATGCTTTATCATATTAAAAAATCTATATCCAAAATTCAGAGCAAATCGGATAATTCTTAATAAAAACCCATTTAGCATGGTATATAATTTAAGAGGAGTTATTCCCCTCTTTTATATTTAACCATTAAACTTCCAAAACTATTCAGAGATTTGAACGAAATCTGACAATTCTGTTGAAAAATCCATTTATGCAAGTTAAGGGGAGGGGCATTAGAACCCTCGTTCCCCTTGTTTATACGTATTCAATGAACACCTAATAACAGCCACGGACTCGCCTCATCAGAATGATCCTATATCTAAATTTTGAACGAAAACTGTTAATTCTGCATGAAAATCCCGTTTATATCAATTAAGGGGAGGGGCACGAGCCCCCCGTTCCCCCTGTTTATACTTATTCAATGAACACCTAATAACAGGCACGGTATCGCCTCATCCGAATGATCCTATATCTAAATTTTGAACGAAAACTGTTAATTCTGCATAAAAATCCCGTTTACATCAATTAAGGGGGGGGGGGGCATGAGCTCCCCGTTCCCCTTGTTTATACTTATTCAATGAACACATAATAACAGTCACGGAATCGCCACATCAGAATGATCCTATATCTAAATTTTTGACAAAAAGTGTTAATTCTGCATGAAAAACCCGTTTATATCAATCAAGGGGGGGGCATGAGCCCCCCGTTCCCCTGTTTATACTTATTCAATGAACACATAATAACAGTCACGGAATCGCCTCATCAGAATGATCCTATATCTAAATTTTGGACAAAAACTGTTAATTCTGCATGAAAAACCCATTTATATCCATTAAGGGGAGGGGCATGAGTCCCCCGTTCCCCTTCTTATACATATCGAATGAACTCCAAAAACTAATCAGGGAAGCGCCTTATCAGGATATACCTATATACAAAATTTCAAGTGGATCCAATATTTTTATCATGAGTTATCGCGTTACGCACGAACGCACATGCATACAGAACGGACGGGCACATAAGCTCTCAGGTTATGATAGCCTGTGAGCTAAAAAGTAATTTAATAGTCTATATCAAAAAATACCATTAAGTTATTTTATTTAAAAAATATGTGCATTTAAATTCAAAATAATTACATAGGTTATGCAATACATTTTGTTTTTTACTGTTAATAAAATAAAAGAGTTATATTTAAAAAAATAAGTGTTTTATTATGATTTTTTTTATTATTATTTGTTTAAAAAAATCGTTTTCGGATCACTAATATGTAAATTTTCTTAACTGTTTATTTCTTACTTTATATTCGTAAAGTAACGCGAATTATAGAAAATTGTGGATTATAGATGTGCAGATTATAGAACTTTGACTGTACTAGAAGTATTGATGTTAAACATGTATTTATAAACTGCATTTTATAATTCCATTAAAATATACAAATTCATTTTCATTCAATTCAATTTCGGGTTGACAAAAATGTTTGTGCTGGATTCGGGTAAGGTCTTGATTTGATTTCCAATGTATTTTTTTCGATTATGATTGATTTTATTCGTTGTGGGTCGGGTTGACTTTACACATTTCGGATTCGCGAGTTTTTTTTTTTTATTCTGACTGGTTTTATTCATATATAGACTGGTTACTGCCTGTATTTTTTTAAGTCGTATTATTTTTCATATGTAAAACTATATGTTCTAATACTGACGAATATGCTATATATATATATATATATATTCATTTTTTTACTTAAAAAAATTAAAAATATTAATGTAATTACAATTGATACTTTTTGTAATTACCTTCAAATATTAAAATTAATTTCAAAAATTACCTTCAAATTATAGTCATTGAAAACTACAAAATATGTAAATATACTGTAAATTTTTTTTTCTTTTTTTTAAATTTAGTTAATTATATAACATTGAGAGACGGTTAGTGGGCGGGTGGGGCTCTGAAGCTATCGACTTTCCCTGCCTTCATCCCGAACACATATGTCTCGGTCGGAGGTTGGGGGTGGGTGGGCGGGTCAACCGTCGCGGTGAGCGACCAATTTTCGTCGACGACCCCTACCTACGACCCAAACAAACCTAGTCTCTTGCGCGACAGCGCTGTCGCCGGTAGGCGACCACGGACAGCGCCAAATTACTTTACTTACGACCCGTATAGCCTTGCACTCTTAATAGAAAAGAAAAAAAAAAGACAAATTGAAACCGGACAAATTTAACAGAAAAAGTAGACAAATTAAAAGCATTGAGAGACGGTTAGTGGGCGGGTGGGGCTCTGAAGCTATCGACTTTCCCTGCCTTCATCCCGAACACATATGTCTTTTGATATAATTTCTATTCTATATTAAACTTTCAGCACTTGTATCTATTTCTTCATTCTATAGAAACAAATGTTATGAAAGTACACTGAAAGAACAGAAATTGACTATTTTTGTATTTGCAGAAATTTTGTCAAAACAATTTTCAAGTGCATTTTGCTGGCTGGCAAGGTTTTCTAGAAATTCCAAATGATATTAAATACATGCATGCAAAATATTGAAAAAAATCTTTGATTTTGCAAAAACTTTTTTAAGAGTTCAGTAGTTGTTGCATCAAAAACAGTTCTAAAAGTTTCACTCTCAAATCCACAAATTTTAAGAGTTTTAGTGTGTCACACGGCAAAATTGGTTAGATTCAAAATGATCAAAAGAAGAATCCCGACCTCCCCCTAGAGATATCTCACAATGTCAAGTGCGAGACATACCCCTTTCCCTTATAAAGTGAAAATATGGTATATGTACATCCCCTTATCTCATTAACTCCAGAGAAAAATGTAAGTGGCCCAGGATCAACATTTCTACTTACAGACACTCGGTATCTCTCTACACTCGAGTCAAGCCATGTGTCTAAAAATATATCACATGATAATTTAATGAATGAATTTTGTGCCGTTTAAAGTAATGAAAATTGTAAAATCGGCTACTTAATTCAGAGTTAAAATTTAGTGCAATTTGTTTATAAATGTCTTGTTTATTACATTTTTTTTCTGTTTTCAGATTCAAAGGTAGATAAAACTTTTTTGCTGAAGTTCAATAAGTTATTTCCTTGGATAATAATAGCAACAATCTGATAAATACTGATTGTATGAATAAGTTCTTGTTAACGTCCGAAACAAAAATTTTTCAGAAGCAAAAATGTCATTGATTGCAGAAGAAAATTCGTACTCTAATGAGCAACACTTTGTTCCTCAAAAAATGGATATGGAAAAACATTCCTCCATTCAAACTGGAGATAAAGTTTTTATTTGTGAAGTGTGTTCCATAAGATTTTCTAAAAATTGTTTTCTAAGAAAGCATATAAAAGAAAATCACACATGCGAAAAAGCATTTGTTTGTGAGATATGTTCCAAAAAATTTCGTGATAATTGGAGTTTGAGAACACATCTCTTGACTCATACAGGAAAAAAACCTTTTGCTTGTGAACTATGTCCCAAGAGATTTTCTCAGAATAGTCATCTAAGAAAGCATCTCTTGATTCATACTGGTGAAAAACTGTTTGTTTGTGAAGTATGTTCCAAACGATTTCCTACAAATTATAAACTAAGAAGACATCTCTGGACTCACACAAGCGAAAAACCCTTTGTTTGTGAAGTATGCTTTAAAGGATTTTCTGATAAAAGCAATTTGAGAACCCATCTCTTGATTCATACAGGAGAAAAACCTTTCATTAGTGGAATATGTTCCAAAGGATTTTCTCATAATGGTGACTTAAGAGCCCATCTCTTGACGCATACAGAAGAGAAGCCCTTTGTTTGTGAAATATGTTCCAAAGGATTTTCTCGTAATAGTGACTTAAGAACCCATCTCTTGACGCATACAGGAGAGAAACCCTTTGTTTGTAAAATATGTTCCAAAGGATTTTCTCGTAATGGTGACTTAAGTAGACATCGCTTGATACATACAGGAGAAAAACCATTTGTTTGTGAAATATGCTCCAAAGGATTTTCTAAAAATAGTGACCTAAGAAGGCATCTCTTGACTCATACAGGAGAAAAGCCTTTTGCTTGTGAAATATGTTCCAAAGGGTTTTCTCGGAATAGTGACTTAAGAACCCATGTCTTGATGCATACAGGAGAGAAACCCTTTGTTTGTGAAATATGTTCCAAAGGATTTTCTCGTAATGGTGACTTAAGTAGACATCGCTTGATACATACAGGAGAAAAAACATTCATTTGTGAAACATGCTCCAAAGGATTTTCTAATAACAGTGACCTAAGAAGGCATCTCTTGATTCATACAGGAGAAAAGCCTTTTGCTTGTGAAATATGTTCCAAAGGGTTTTCTCTTAATGGTCATCTAAGAACGCATCTCTTGAGTCATGCAGGTGAAAAATCTTTTGTTTGTGAAATATGTTCCAAAGGATTTTCTCAAAATGGTCATCTAAGGAGGCATCGCTTGACACATACATGATAAAATTCTTGTGTTTCTGAAATGCACTTCCAATAATTTTCTAGACATTGTCAACTAGATAGACAACTCGTGATTGATACAGGAGAAAATGTTTTGTTTTTAGAATATGTTTTCCAAAAGACTAGTTGATAATAATTTATTAAAAACATAATTTTCTCATTCATTAAATAAGTACTTTTTAAAAATATCTTGCATTTTTTTTTCGTTAAAGTTATGTATGAACTTTATGTGTGTTGTTTTATTTACTGTTATCATATCTATTTTCTTTTTGCATTTAGAAATAAAATAAAAAATTGCAAAAGTTTTCCATAATTGTCACAGTTGTCATTTTTTTGAAAAGCAAATAACTCCAGACCTGTCATTAGTTTTCAGTAAAACTTTTTGATTGTTTTAATTTTTGTTATTTTACTGTAAAGTAAATTTCCCCTAAAGTTAAAGCTTAATCTGATCTGTAAAGGAAAAAATTGTACCTCAATATTTTTTGCGATAGTAAAAGCTTTATTGAAATAACCTTTTTAGAATAGACGAGAAATATGTTTAAAATATTTTTTGTGCAGCAAAAAGAATCTTATTTGTGAAATTTTCTTTTTAAAAAACTTTCAAAAAATTTAGATGAAGCATGTCTCATTATCATGTATTCTTTGAACCCAGCATGAGCTTGGTGTTTTTCTAAAAATATATATAATTAAATGAATATTTATTTGTCATATTTACTCAATTCATAAATGATAGTTTTATGAGCAAATCAGACATGCACTTTGCTTTTAAGGTCTTGTTTCTTTTGCTTCTTGTTTGTGTCCTACATCATCAAATACAAAATTTCTTTATGATATAGCAATATTGGTTCCCATCATCTCTCTAATAATAGCCTAAGTCATGGGATAGTCATCAGTAGTTCTGAGCTGACTGCTTCGTTTTTCCCATATCTGTTTACATTTTTGTTTTATGACAAAGCACAGCCTATAAATCACCGAATACTGTTCCATCGCTATTGTTTCATTTTTATTATAATAGTCCAAATCATGTAACTATCGTATACATCTACGACTTTCATATGCAAAGCTCCCTTTTGATTGAAAAATCAAAAAAGAAAAAATTTCAATAAAACTACATAAAAATTCTCATGATCATAAAGAGATCTTGGTACTTTTATGTTAGACAAGCTTAATTCTCGCTAATAGCATTTTTTTTTTAAACTTACCAGTTAATATTTTTTTCACCTTTCGCATGGTAAATTATAACAATGTTTTGATGCAAAATTAAGTGTCATGGTTTACAGTGTTATTTATTTTCTTTCTTTTAAAAATTAAGCAAAAGCCACGAATTTTAAATATTTCACTTTTAAATGTAAGTCATATTTTACAGAATGAGTGAAATGATTACATTAAAAAAATTAATGTAATACGAAAAAATATGACAGGAATAATGCTTGGTGATTTATTCCCTGCGCCTATCTAACATGAAAATACCGGGGTATCCCATCGACGAATTTCACCAAATTATATAAATCACTAAACTACTTACCAGATTACAATAAATTAACACATTTTTTATCTGAACAACTGCCGAAAAAATTACATTAGCAAAATATTAAAAAAATACAAAGTTGACTTAAAATATCACTTGATGATGCAACAAACATGAATGAATGTGACATTTACAATCACCTATTATTGGCATTTAATCTTAAAATTTGGCGATAGTTTTTTCGTCGACGAGGTTATCAAGTAGTACCAAATACCGAATTATTGATTCCTCTGTCAGAATCTTCTGATTTGGCAAAGGATAGAGTACCATAAAATACCGGTATTTACTAATTAGTGTAAAAAGCAAATTAAATTTTGAATAAAAGTAATATGATACAATGCTTAGCAAGCATTTAACAGAGACCAAACTGGTTGACAAGGGAAGAACGCACAATAAAACTCTTACCATAACAATTATATTACTATTGCAAGATTTGCTTGGAAAAAATGAAAAAAAAATCGAATAATTATCTGAAAAACATTTCCTTGGAGCTTAGCTAGATTATTTTCAACATAATCACAGGGAACACTCTGCCCGCCTCCCCAGTGAGAGGACTGAAAACTGAGAAATAGTGTAGAAGCATTTATTTTCGGGAGTCTTAATTTTCACGAAAATGAAAATATCGGAAATTTCGCGACCTGAAAATTTCGCGAATTTCATGTGAACAGAACCGAAAGTTGAAAAATCTCAAAAACACATTTAGCGATGTTGAATCCAAACATGAGATAATTCTGAATGGCTTCACAGAAGCTGGTACAAATATTGTAAATGAAGGAGCTGCATTCCATTAGTTTTATCAATAAATATTTGCATAGTATTCACCAAATTTTTGTACTTATTTCTTATTTAACACGGTGACTGATACTGATCTTTTTTATCTAAGCCACATTCGGTACCCTTGCTGACAGTATAAAATATATAATATAAAACTAAAAAATATATTGTTTTAAATAATTATTAAGGAAGTATAATCCTGTTAAATCATCCTGTATAAAACAAAAGTTATGTAAATTTTAAATAATTTTTCAGTAATTGCTTGAAACAATACATGTATTTTTAGTTTTATATCGTATTTAGTCTGTCAGTTACCGGTCACTGACGCAGCCTGAACGGAATTTTCAGTATCAGTCATTGGTAGTCTTCGTGTTAAGTAACTGTAATCATTAAATTTTGGATAAGCGAAAATTTTCTGTTTTCTTCTTATTATTTAAGGCAAAAAAATAAAATTCCTCGAAAATTTTCTTAATTTGCGAGGCTTGAATTTTCGCGATTACGATGTGCTCGTGAAAATATATGCCTCTATAGCCGAAGTGGCGACGGCACAAAACCCTATGTCATCGAGCACAAGAAAAACCTTATTTTTTGGAATAATAATAATATTAGGGGAATCTGATGATCCATGTCTGCCGGAATTGAAGTGGTGCATATGCCAAAAATTAATACCATTAGTAGTTGACTTGTAGGATTGGCTTGTGTTTTCCTGCACCCAGCTTTCCGGGTTTTCATATTTTTGATTGTAGGACAAATACAATGCTGAACCTATCAGTAAACCACTAGCGGTATTCATTTTTGGCTTATGCACCACTTCGCTGCCGGCAGGCGTGTAGCGGTTAACTATAGCCTGAATGATTCGATAAACTTTCAACTCCAGGTCATACATGAACTCTAATAATGAAATTTAACTTTATTCTACTTTTAAATGTAACCTGAGTTATATTGATGAAGGTTCAATTCCATGTTAAACATGAACTCTATTCTATTTTTATGTTTTGATACAACTCAACTCAATGTATGCAACTGAATTCTAACCTGTAACCGTAACGACATTCTGTTTTGCCACTTATCTCTCTGTTGGTTAGAAATGCAGAGATCCTGCGGAGTCATCCATTTGAAATACTTTAATATAAATAGTGCTTTGATTATAATGGATCATCGTCCTTGTTTTGTACTTCATCATAAACACCTTCCTCATGTCCTGGGATTCGTGTGATAAAATGTGTGGCTAGCCAACTTAGCCACCAAACATGGATGATTCGATTCCCCTGTTACTACTCTCCCATAAAATAAAGAATTTTTACTTGTGCTCGATGACATAGGGTTTTGTGCTGTCGGCTCTTGCACTAATACAGCTGTGGACCGAGTTACAAAAATTTTCTGATGTTTTCTTATTATTTGCGGCAAAATATTTTACGCGTCTTGAATTTTCGCGATTATGACGGGCTCGCGAAAATAAACGCCTTTACAGTAGTTGGCCGTGTTACAAATAGCTTGGGACTTCCTCTCTTTCTGTAAAAAAATGACCTGATGGGAGGAAGCCATGACTGTGCCTCGAGGCACTGTCGCATGAGGAGCTGTTTCCGCTTCCTCTGTGAGTATTGTTTTATTTGGCAGCAAACTTTCCATACTTGTCGGGATTCTTTTTACATGATAATTATATTCTATTGATGCTTATTCTTTACAAACGTTGGTTTTTTCCCCTTTTTTTAAAAAAATTCATATTTTTGCATTAACTGTCTTCGTTACAAAGTATAGAAATAAGCATAATTAAATGAAAATATGAATAAAAAAGTTGAAATTTTCGAATTTTTCGAGAATTATGGGTACATTTAAAGAAAATGCCACAAGAAATATGTAAAACTACAGATTTTTTACGTACACAAAGCAATTATATTTCTCTTGCCAAATTAAAGCCTATAGACCCCTTGCATTGACGTCACAGCAACGGCTGATATCTAATTTGGTGCACATCTGGAGCCCAAACAAAACATCATAACTCTACGTTTGCCGTTTAAAGCACGTGGGGGTCTATCAGTTTAAATTTGATTTTTTCTTATTCTTGCATTATTTTTCCAAGTACTTAAAAAATGAGGCGCAAATCACTGTTTACAAATGTGAAAACACGACATTTGCTTTATGTTCGAGCGCATGATGTATCATATGTGATGTCACGTGCAAAGGGTCTATTATTGCCCAAGTGGTCATGAAGACTTGATTTAGATAAATGAGACGATCAAATTAGAGTCATTCTTGGAAGGTCTAGAGATCTTCACTGACCGACCCACAGGTCGATCTCGGGCCTATTTACGTTCAAAGCTTTCATGCTGGGCCGGGCTCTGCCCACTCTTCTCGGATCGTTTTTTCTGGAGGCTTAGGCCGTGTAGGGCCTAACTTTTTTTTGTACACAGCTGGGACTTGTTTCATTTGCATTCTTCCCGGTCCAAAGTTTTCATTTCAATTTTTGATACAGCCCGGACGAAAATCATTCTCTCCGCGTGGCCTGATCCGTTTAAAGGTCAGTAAAACAAGATCTGGTCCAAAAAATTTTTGCTACAAATTCTCATACTTTTTAAATCGTCATTATTCTACAATTATTTTTTTTCGTTTTAATTAGTTGTAGATTTCTACGCTTACTAAATTATAGCTAAGTTAAAATGTTGTAAAAAGAGCCTATATATGAATTTTATTTTAAGCAAAAAATGTTTTGATTATGC
The DNA here is from genome assembly GCA_964019185.1 of Maratus speculifer. Taxonomy (NCBI): domain Eukaryota; kingdom Metazoa; phylum Arthropoda; class Arachnida; order Araneae; family Salticidae; genus Maratus; species Maratus speculifer. The sequence continues at coordinate 3,196,840 of CAXHSM010000846.1, forward strand.
AAAATTAATATACTAACATGCAAGAAAAGTAATGTAATACATTTTCATTTACTCGAAGGAAATTTGTTTATAGCACATTTTTTTTCTCTTCTATGCAATTCCGTCTTACAGGATTTTACTGTATATCATTTTTTAGATTTGCAACAGTTCAATACATGGAATATGAATCAACAATATTAATAATAATTGAAAATTTTGCATACAAAAAATAGAAATTTATCTTAAAAAACAGATATCACAGCCTGTGGCACTTCTAAAAAACGAAGATTATAAACATGAAAAAAGAAAAACTAGATAAGTATCTTTGGTCAAAAGTCCTCGTACGAGGCAAAATTTTAACCAAATGGATGTAAAAAATCAATATTTTTTTATACATTTTTTTGGACGTGGGCCGAACTTTTACTTTCTTATCGGACGACCTGGACCAATATTTTTTTGTACGGGTGGGGCTGGGGTCGCTTCGAATTTTTAATTTTTGTTTCGGGCCGAATTTTTATTTCTAAGAATCGAAGAAATTTCTAAGAAATTTTTTTCGTTACATTACAGCCTATGGGGATAAAAATCGTTTAAAATAAAACTTTTCAGTTGTTACACCCTATTAAACATATTCAAATTTATATGCATTTGCGAAGTGAATTAAAATATGTATTCTGTTAAATATGCAGTGAAAATAATAGTTATTGTTCATTTACAGGGCAAAACAAAAGAATTTCATTGCTCAATAACAAAAAGGGGGGGGGGGTTGGTCTGCGACATATTTTAATTATGTTAAATGATTTCATGTATAATAAAATTGATATAAATCGCGGAGACTTTATATTTCACACATAATATGTAGTGGATAGAATTTACATGGACACACAAGAGTTCAGATATTGTATTCTATACGAAGTACTGTATATTATCGATGATGGGTAATGGATGAATGAAATGCATTTTAAATTATAATAAATGATTTTAAGTTTCACTAAATGTGTGCATATTATATGGTATATATAAATGCTACAACTGATAGATAGGGTTACACAAAAGAGCTTGTAAAGTAGTCAAATATGAGCATAATTTACTTAAAGGTGTTCTTTAAGTAAGTTATATGCATTTATACATTGAATTGCTTTTAGTTTACTAAAAAATGTTTGTAGAATATAGTTAAACTGATATACAGGGTCAGTCAAAGATTTGGTTATATGATCACTTATGGATGAAAATTTCTGGAAATGTGATTTAAGTAGTTTTAAGTGTGTTTTTATTTGAACTAAATTTTAACAAAATACTGGCATGTAATAAAGGTACTAGATAAACTAAAGGGCTAAACAAATGTATTTTAGCATGTTTCCATGTATTTGTATAAATTATTGAAAGAGAAATTTCCACCAGTTAGGCGTTTTCTTGCTCAACTAAATTTTCCCAATATAGTATATATATAAACCTACGGATCAAACACAGGCCTGTTCAAAAGTATCGAAATACATGTTTGGCTATGGACAATAACACCTTATTTATCTAAATAACGGATTTTTGTTAAAGATTTCAGAAAGTGTTGGAAAGTTTTTCCTAATCAATGCTTACTGCATGATTTTTCTTACTCATTTATATGTAGAATAATATTGAATTCTACTCTTTTATCCATCGAATTCTACTTAAATTTTTTCTGTAATTTTTTTATAACCAAAGTTACAGCCACTTAAATTTACAGCTATTACAGCTTTTGAATTGTATTCAAAAGCTATTTTTAACTTTTTCTCAAAAAGAAGTTTTTTAGATTTTTACTATGTGCAAAAGATCCTAAAACAAAAAATTATGCATGAAATACCCCACAATTTTCGGTACTCCTTTTAGAAATGCCTTTTGAGAGATCAGGCTATACTCATAATAATACATTATATGGTTTTATATTTACATTGTTATAAATGACCAAACTTGAGACAGATTCTGAAAGTTTTTCATTACATGAGCATTTTAACTGCCCTATCATCTGAAATAGAGATGCAATTATAATGTGCGTAATCTAAGTCCTAAGGAAAGTTATTGTATTTATTTCTAGCTTTTTCTCAAAATGAAATTTTTCAGATTTATATTATGTGCAAAATATTCTAAACAAAATTATGCATGAAATGCCACGAAATTTTCTGTACTTGTTTTATAAATGTCTTTTGGGGGAACAGACTACACTCATGATAACACATTAAAGAGTTTTATATTTATATTGGCATAAATGACAAACTTGAGACTGGTTCTGTAACATTTCCATTACATTATCCCTTTAACTGTCCTGTCATCTTAAATAGAGATGCAATTATAATGTGTGTAGTCTAAGTCCTAGAGAAAGTTATTCTGTTTATTATGCAATTTACAAAACGTCAATACATTGTTTTATTTTTCAGTTATCATGTTTTCCACAAATGTCAATTTTTGACATAATTTTATTATTTTTCTCTTAAAAAATTATTTATGGGTAACTGTTTATATTTTCAAACTTTTAAGGTAAATGTCATTATTAAAAAAATGGATATCAAGAGAAAATTTCAAAAATTTTAAGATATTTCCGAAGGTTCTGCGGATTTAACTCCAATATGTCTGCAAAGAGGGGAGTCTCTGAGCTCTAGAGTTGAAGGCAGGCCTGTAGCTAAGAATTAGGGGGGGAGGCTCACCCCCCCTAAAATATTTTGAGCCCCACCTGGAAAATATTTCAAGGTCACTCAATGAATTTCTGTTCCAAAATTTCAAATGAAATTCTGTTCAAAAATTTAATTGAGTCTTGAGACCCTTTCACAGTTTTGCAGAGATGCTAAATTGTATCTAAAATAAGTGTTTCAACACTCCCTCATCCCATTTGTACATATGAAGCTAACATGACGTTTAATTTTGCATCAGTTGTACACTCAAAATTTTCATCATCCTATACTTTTCTTAGCATAAAATGAAATTATTACAACAGTTTAATAAGAAACATAGTACATACAATGTGAATAGGCACTAACTTATCTTTCTGCATCACAGAGAGACAGAAAAAAAAAATCATGAGCCACTCCTACCTTCTCTTGAGCCCCCTCTTTCGTTCATTTCTGGCTACAGCCCGGCTTGCAGGATGGCAACTAAAACTGCGTTTTTGTTTTTCTGTTATGAAAATTTTACTCCACAATTCTGAAACAATGTCGCAACATTTTCGCAAAAATAACGTATAACTATAACCACATTTTGAGAATAGACTAGATGACTACAGGGAATATTTCCTTCTTTCGAATGTCTGCGCTGAACTTTTTATTAATAAAAGTTTTACATTTTTATAAATAACCATGTTTTCAATATCTAAATTTAGTTGTGAAATAATTAACTTGCAGCAATTTAAAAAATATATATTTAAATGTTTATAAAATTGATATATATGCATTTTTTTTATCCGAGCGCGAGGCCTTTCTAGGTGTGAGACCCAGTGCACCCGCACATGTTGCACACCCCTAAGGATGGTTCTGTTTAGGATAGTCACATGACTTGCACTGTTATAAATGAAATGATAGTAATCAGTGTTCTCACTGTTGCTCGCCATTGTTGCGATGAAATTATTCATTTGGTGAAAAAACGAATAATCAAATTCGTCAAATTGCGAGTGATCAATTTCTATTCTGTTTGTGTGTGTAGTATTCCAATCTATTACAAACGAGATTCTTAACCACGTTACATTGAACGATTGATGTCGCTTCACATGTTCAATCACATCATGTCATTAATGTCGCCCAATTTATATAGATACTGACTCAACACCAATTCATTTTAGCAGCAGCCAAAAACACAGAAAAGATCATGCGGTAACTATTTCTCGCTTTTAAGTTAATCACTATGTATGCGCCGTAAAAGTACAAACAAAATTGCCTTCATCATGTGCCGAAGCGAGAGAAGTTTTGCTAGAATGAGGTGTTGAAATCAACCATTTACCATAATATTTATTAACTGTATGCAGAGAATCATTAATTTTTTTCTATCTAAGAGTCGAAATCTCATAGCAACGTTTAGTATATGGGCCATTTTCACCATTCGCTTACATTTCATGGTAACGGACTTGACATTTCAAATAAAACTATTAAAATGAATTAGCTTGTATATTTTCTAACTTAAATAATAATTTAAACACCTTCTAAAACTATTTAATAAACTTACTTAGCAGCTTACATTTCATCGCTTACACGGACTTGACATTTCAAATAAAACTATTAGAAATGAACTAACTTATATAATCTCTAACTTAGATAATAATACACATACCTTCTGAAACTATTTAGTAAACAATATTTAATTGCAAAAGTGAAAAAATCATTATTTTAATATTAAAATTTATGGTAACAGACTTGACAGTGAAAAAAAAAATACCAACTTTGATGAAAGCTTATTCGTGCCGCATTGCTTCACAATTGAAGAATAAAAAATTGCAGAACAGTTCATATTTAAAATAATTAAATTTCTTTATTTGAAAAAGTTAAATTAGGTTAAAAAAATAACAGTTAATTACATAACACTTGGAATGGGACAAGCATTTTTGCTTAGAATCACAATTTTAAAAATTTATATCTCTAAATTTTTTGTTGATTTTTTAAATTTTTCATGTTAAACATGTTCAATATAATCTTATTTAGCTAATGTATAGCTGAAATAAAACTTAAAATATTAATTTATGTCTGAATTTTTTTCTTTTTACTCTTAAACAGCATATGTAAATGAAATTTGAAAATGGCCCATAAATATTCACAACGGTAAATCAAAGATAGTGATTTATAATTTTTATTTATACTGCTAAAATAATACATGAAAAATTTACACATTTAGTGAAAAAAAAATACAATAACAGACAAATTGGTCAGTGCTTCACGCCAAATCAATTTTGTTAACACTTCTTTATATCTGGCAACTGTTTTTGATTTTTTATTCGCCAAATTGCTACTGTTGGTCAAAAGTCGGCAAGAACCTTAATAGTGATGAATAATATTTTGCGATTTAACCCTTGAGCTAAATATCAAAATGGCAAAAAGAAAAAAAAAGCGGTCATCCCGAAACTGTTGAAGACAGTCACATGACTTAGGTTATTAATATGGAGATATCAAAAGTAAATAACTGCATATTTTTAATGTAAATTTTCAGTCGACTTCTTTGTTGCTATCTTAGTTGTTGTTAATGTTTTGTAATCTCAACGTTACATCTTTTACGATTGAACAGTTAAGTTAAGCGTAAAAGGCACATGCTTTTTGTAAAAACATATTTTCTGAAAATGTTGGCTTAAGGAAGGAATGGGACATATTGTATTTCTCCCAATAATTGTGTTTAATTACATACAATTTTTTGGTATTTTATATTTATAAGACTATTTTGTTTTCAAATTGAATAATGTAACACATAAAACTTATTATCTTGTAAGTTTAATGGAATTTTAATTAATTTTAAACACAAACTAGCTTCCCTTGGCGACCAGTTTGGCCTCCTTAAATATAATAATAAGAATTTTATCATGTTTTTTTTTTAATTCATTATTTAATTTCCTTGTTCAATCCTTCGCTAAATTTGTAGATTCTGGTAAACAAATAAGGAATTTGTTTATTTATGTTAGTCTCAGGGGATAAATCGCCAAATATTGTTACCATTCCTTTTTTTTTTCTTATTACATTTTTCCCAATTGAAATATAATCGTTTCGCTGATTATATTTAAAAAAATTACTTTAATATAAAACTGAAACAATTATAATTTTTTCATTTTAATAAAAAAAAGAATGAAAAGAAAAATAATAAATACTTACATAAACCATGACCAAAAACCCTTAACCATAAAGTTACTGTGTTAATTTACCGCGCGAAAAATAAAAAAGGCTAACTGTCACATAAAAAAAAATCTCCTGGCAAGATTTTTACCCAGCTAACATAAAAATACCAAGAATTCTTTGCGATAACGACCGATTTTATGTAGGTAATTTTATTTGAAAAAATAATTTTGATAGAAAATGACCTTTTTGCACATAAAAAACGTATTTGTTTATAAATTTACACGACTTGAACAATTTTAATATGAATGAAATGATGACGATGGAACAATTCTTGATGATTTATCAAGTAAATCAAGTACAAAAGTGACATATAAAAAAGAAAAATGCTGAAACCGGAATTGTCGATGACAGTCACATGACTTAGGCTTAGATTATTATAAAGACAATAATAATCTTTATAATTCAGAAATGAAAAATCAGAGTAAATTACGTCATTTTTAACACCATCAAATCAATTTTTATTTTTACATAGATCAAGGTAAAAATACATTTTAAGCTAAGCATGTAGAAACTTTCGCCGGAACAAAATTTTCATGCATATTTTTATGCTTAACTGGCATGTATTAAAATAAAGAAAATATTTTCTATTTTATCGTACAAAAAAAAGGTCATCAGTAAAATTAAAATGCATAAAGATTAAAAAAAGGCCCAAATCAGCACTATTCTCATGACGTCAGAGTAAATATGAATTTTTATTTGCCTATCAAAATAAAATACATGTGTATAAAATTTTTTTACTGAAATAAAACTCACAAATTAAAAAATACTTTTAAAAAGCCATGTATTTGAATACTTTTCATTACTTTTCTTTTTTCTGCAACAATGAAAACAATTCAATTGCCACTATTTTGAGGAAATGTCATTAAAAAAATTAAAAAAAATTATAAAAATGGAAATGAATTAAAAAATATCTAAAATGGTGACACCTACATATGAACAGCTTTCATAAAAAAAAAAAAAGTTATTATTATTAAAATCGGTTCAGTATAAGGCTCGGGGCTGATGACTAAAAAAATAGCTTGGTATTTTAAATATAAAGATATGCAATTAAAAAATTAAAGCAATGCAAATTTTTCTTTATTTAGTTATGCATTATATATCAATATCAAACATTAGTACCAAAAATATTTATTTGTATTTCGATACTAATACCAGTTTCCTTAGTTTTTTTTTTTTTTTTCAAATAAATAAAATATTGCTGTTTTGAAAAAATTATTGAACTCAAACTGCAAAATTTTGATCTTACATTCCTACTATTGATCGGAAGAAATGAAAAAGAAAATTTCATCTCACACAAGAAACTCTCCATTTCATCATTTGTGAACGAGACCATAATTGCAAACTAATTGCCACCAAAATTAATTGAGAGCATTAATCAGACACAAGCGTATTTTTATTTGATTTGGATTTTACAAAGTATAATGTAACAAGTAATAAATGTTGTGATTACAATGATCGTTAGGAACGTAAATGTCACAATACCTTGTCATTTTTATACCTCATTTAAAAAAAAATAAACACAAAATTTCATTTTAAAACCATGTCCCTTGGCTCCCTCACATGAGGGACAGATGGGATATTTTTGTTGTTAATTTAATGGGTTAATGAATCTAAATTTTTAATTCTTATCATCAAATTTATGTTGTATTATTTTTGTAATATGTAATAATGCTTCAAGTTGTTATTATTAAAATTTCCATTTTGTACAATAGAAATTTAATTTGTAAAAAATAATTTTGTTAATGTAATTTCAAATTCTAAAACATAAAAAGTAATAATAGTAAATGCAATGATATATACAGAGATCATACTCGATTTTTGAAATAAAAATATGGGAGATTTTTATAAATTGTCTATTTGGTATGAAACAAATGTTTTCTAAAGTTATGGTTATCAGGTAATCCTTTGGAAAACATACCGTACGAACAAAACATTTTCTCTTTTATCAATCACGAGATGTCTTTCTAGTTGACAATATCTAGAAAATCCTTTGGAATGCATTTTAGAATCACAAAAATTTTATCCTGATGAATCAAGAGATACTTTTCTTAGATTAGTATTCTAAAAAAATGCTTTGGAACATATTTCACAAACAAAACGTTTTTCTACAGTATGAGTCAAGAGATGGCAACCTAGACTTCAATTATTAAAAAAATACTTTAGAACATACTTCACAAGCAAAAGGTTAGTCTCCTGAATGTGTCCAGAGATGGGTTTTCAAAGAACTGTTATCACGAAATCTCTTGCAGCATATTTTTCAAACAAAAGGTTTTTCACCTGTATGTGTCAAGAGATGGGATCTTAGGCGATAATTCGTAGAAAATCCTTTGGAGCATAATTCACAAACAAAAGGTTTTTCATCAGTATGCCTCAAGATATGGCTTCTTAGATGACTATTCATAGAAAATCCTTTGGAACATATTTCACAAACAAAACGCTTTTCCCCAGTATGCATCAAGAGATGACTTTTTAGATTACTATCCCGAGAAAATCTTTTGGAACATATTTCACAAACAAAAGGTTTCTCTCCTGTATGCGTCAAGAGATGCTTTTTTAGATCTGTATTCTGAGAAAAACCTTTGGAGCATATTTCACAAACAAAAGGTTTTTCGCCTGTGTGAGTCAAATAATGTTTTCTTAAATAACTCTTATCATAAAAGCTCTTGGAACATATTTCACAAACAAAATTTTTTTCACCTGTATGTGTCAAGACATGTTTTCTTAGATTATCATTCCGAGAAAATCCTTTGGAACATATTTCACATACAAAATTTTTTTCACCTGTATGTGCTAAGACATGTTTTCTTAGATTATCATTCTGAAAAAATCCTTTGGAGCATATTTCACATACAAAAGGCTTTTCACCTGTATGAGTCAAGAGATGTCTTCTTAGACGATCATTCCGGGAAAATTCTTTGAAACATACTTCACAAATAAAAACTTTTTTTCCTGCATCAGTGGAGGAATGTTTTTCTTTATCCCCATCTTGAGAAACAAAGTGCTGTTGACTGGAGGAAGAATTTTCTTCTGTAATCAATGACATTTTCTTAAGGGAATAAGCTTAATTTAGGATGATAACAGGAACTTCTTTAAAATAACACTATTATTAAAATATTTTATTATTTTCAATGACAGGAATGACTTATTGAACTTATGCAAAAACAGTTTTATCTCCCATTGAATCTAAAAACAGAACGAAAAATAATAAACAAGACATTTTTTAATAAACAACGTTAAATCTTAGTATTGGATCAATTAAATATCAGATTTAACAAGCTCCATTTCCTTAAACAGTACAAAATTCATGCATTAAATTATCATGTAGGGCAGTTTCATATAGCACTACAAATGGACCACTGGAGGACAAACAACCATTGAACAGCAGTTGTGACTGATAGCTGAGAAGATTATGGGCATGGGACTGGAGGTCAACCGGGCCGTTGTCAAGCTCGAATAAAAAAGAAAACAGGTGATTCCAACTTCCCTACATATTCCTAGATAGATGAGTGTAGATACTGATACATACAGGACTCGAAATGTAAAAGAGGAAATCGGAACAATGTTCCGGTTTGGGAATTTCTTAAAACATATTATTACTGTTTTATTTGTATAACTTACTGTGTTCTCTGCTAATTTTACAATAGAATAATGAAAAATTGTCATTTGTATTAAATATCGTGATCGACATTCACTTATTTTTATTCAGATGAATGGAGTAAATCAGAAATTTAAGATAAAAATTAAAGTTTATATAATGTTGATATTGCGATATTTAAATATTGAACTAACAGGATTGAAGCTTTAATATTTGTATTATTTTTTTGAATTGTATTACTTTTTGAAACATTAAAACATACGAGATAGAATAAAATTTGAGTATTGGCACATCCAATTAGTTAAATTGTGTTTGTATGGTTAGATTAAATTTTCTAGAATTAAAAAAAGTTTTTAGTCAAAAATAATTTTGAAACTGCGTGCACTTTTGTGGATTTTTTTATCTTGAGCCATGGATATGTATGTGCCTATTATGTAAATGAAGATATTGATCCTGCTCTACCTATATATTTCTCTGTAGTATATGCGATAGGGGGCTGTACATACACGATATTATAACTTTAGGAAGCTGATGGAGGGATGTCTTGCATTTAATATTGTAAGATATCTCTAAGGGAGAGGGGAAGGGATTTTTCTTTTGATATCATTATTCTTTATCAAATTGAAATTTTCTCTTTTTTGGTATTTTTGTTACATCAGTAGTCTGTTATTTTTCCTTTCTTCTATCTTCAGTAGATAAAAGAAGAGTCAAATCTCGTCATCCAGACACTCTCAGAACCAGAAAAAAGGGTTGTTGTAAGCAGAGTCTCAGGTAACTGGAGTTTGAGAAAAATTTCTTTCCTAAAATTCTTCCTTCTTCCCTCTTCCTTTCCTTGAGAAAAATTTCTTTCCTTGGCTCTGCCTGTCTGTAATCGATATATATTTTTTTTCATTTGCAATTTTCAGGATTCGCCCAATTAGACTCAACTGGAAAAAACCTTACGAGTGTCTTCCACTTGAAAAAAAACCCTGAAAAAATCCATTGTGGGTTTTTATAAGTTTGTGCTTTCACTATTGTATCAATATTTGATTTAGGGTATGGAAATGCAAAGATAAAGGCCAATTTAAGTATATTAAAAATAAAATATAAACAGATTTAAAGGAATTTCTAGGCAGTGATAAAATGACCAAAATAAAAATTATCTGTAAAGAAGGAAGATTTTCATGCCTGTCATCTAACGTGTATCCAAAATCATAACGCATGACTAAAAATGGCACTTGAACACCATCCTGACTGCTTGCATTATTATAATATCTTTTAAGATATTCATAATAATATATATAAGCTAATAATAGCATTTTATTATCCATATTCAGTGCTCAATGAAAGTGTGATACAGAAGCTTTCAACACAAAAATGGTGGCAGAGTGTGGGAAAAAAGAGTGAAAAGGATAAGTTATTTTCTGGACTTTGTCAATATTTCTTTTTTTTTCACATTTAGCACCATCTACCTCTGCTTCAATCGAACAATACATTTCTACTTTGGGTCTAGTTTGGAGTAAATTACAAAATCATTTAGGGGTTGATAAATCAGTAAAACTAATAAAAGCGTAACACCATTTGCAATTTGAATTTACAAATATGATTGACAATGACTTTTATGACAGTCTAATTTAACATTTCATCATACTATCCCAATATATATGTAGCAAATTTTGCTAAAATTTTCAAAAATATTATTATGAATCCCATTTTTTCCACCCCCTCTCCCACCCCAATTAAAAGTTGCCTTCAACTATTTTCTGAATTGAAGTGAATGAAAGAAGCAGTATTAATTTAACATGTTTAACTTATGGTAAGAATTATGCTTAAAGAAATCTACTTGTGGCCCACTTGTATATCCTTAGTGCAGTAAGCTACTTCCATGAAATACAAATTTTACCTTTTAAATAAACTTGATTTTATTTCTTTTAATGCAATTTGAGATCAAAATAATTTCACAGTCATATGTATTGTTTAAATCTGATCAAATAGATGTTGCTTTAATGCCCAACTATTATGTGGAATATTTCTGACCTTTTCTGGATAAATGCTTCTATAGTGTATGTATAAATCATACATAGAAAAGACTTCAATGACATTGCAATCACAAATCAAATATAAGATTATTAGTTTTTGATTATTAAATCCTAAGCTCACATATCTGGGTTGGAAAATAAATCTGTTTTTTTTTACACCCCCCCCCCCCAAAAAAAACCACAGTTTTTTTTTTTTTTTTTTTTTTTTTTGTTTAAACAGATATTTTAAAAACATCTTGTCTTATTACATATGCATGCATATTTATTAATATAAATTGGATTATAAATAGTGTAACTCTATTTTAAAATAATTAAAATTAAATAACTACAGTGAATTTATGTAGAAAATTGAAAAAAAAATCATATTTTAATTTAAACAGTATTAGCAAATAGTCTTATATTCAAAGAATAAACTGCTCTACACAATGAAACATTGATAGTCTAAAAATATTTATAAACAATCTTTTGATTATTAATAATAAATATTTGGATGTAGTTATATAAATATAATACAATATTCTTTCACAGTTATTCAAATAATAAAATACATATACTTCTTGGGATTTTTTTTTTTTTTTTTTTTTTTTTGAGTGACAATTTGAAGTCAATACTTTTTGCTCATTAGATTTAACAAACATGAAAATAAATAAATAATAATAATAATAAGATATTTAGGTACTTCTAGGTTATTCCGTCCACCAAAAATTATCGCCAAACTATAAGATTAAATGCCAATAATGGATGATCATGAATGCCACAATCAATGAAAGTAAATGCGATTCACGTGTTTAAAATTTCATTAAGGGATTTTTATTTCGACTTTTTATTAATATTCAACTAATTATTTGTTTTTTCGTTATTTAAAATAAAAATTATGTCAACATGCATAATTTGGCTATTAGTTTGGCGATTTGTATATTTTGGCGAAATTGGTCGACGGGATAACCTAGAAGTAATGATATTTATTATTAAAATTCTATAACTAACATTCAATCGTTGAATACTCTCTTATTTAACTTCATATTTTGATTTTCATTCTTCAAAATAATCTCGCAAAAAAAAGAAAAAATAATCTTTTACAACTTGAGCAAAATTTTAAAAATCATTGTTTGTATTAGTAATTGCATTAAACAATTTGCATTTGTTTTATTTATTATATTTAATATATATTTATTATTTTTTTTTAGTTATTTATTTCTTACATGCTGATTTGTTTTATTGATTACCATATTCTAAAATATGCAAAGCAAAATTATACAAAATATTAATTTGATTAAAATATAGATGATTTTATAATCCATGCAAAATTAATTAAAATCATTTATCTCTCCATTCTGATTGATATATTATATATATCAATGCGAGCGTCGCTGATGACTATGAATTTTTTTGACCTAAAGTATTTCTTCAATAACATTAAGAATGCTACTGCACACAAAAATAAGAAAATTGGTGGTTATATAAAACAATGTTTGATAAATATGCTGCTGCAGACAGTTTTTAAATCAAATAATTATTTAAAGATATATTTAGTGTCGAAGTTGGTCAAAATCGTTCTATTAAAAGTTTTATGGAAGCAAAAATTACGTACAGTACAGAACAATTTATCAAGAATAGTTGGAGCCATACGTATTCCGGATAACTGGTTTCTCCAGTTAGGCATTAAAGTAGCATCCATTTGATAAGTTTTATGGAATACATGTGGTTATAGTATTACTTCTAATTTTAAATTAGTTATTGGATTATTTGAACTAAGAATTAGATGGAAGTAAGTTCAAAAGTATATCAGAGTTTGAAAGAAGGTAATTTATGGGAATTCCCTGGGAAGAAAAATTCTTCTGTTTTCTCTGCATAAGATTGAAAACTTTATATTATATAACTATTTATACTTCTATTTCAAATACTAGATGCTGTTATCAAACTATAAATTGCTTCAAGCAATGTATATCTCAAATTCGCAACGTATGACCCTCATTTATACAAAGATTCTAGCATCAGTTTATTAGAAGTATCATTCCAGAAAATTGGTTTTCTGGTTAACTGGTTTTCAGATAAATGGTTCATACTGTATAGTAATTTAATCATTTTTAGATAATTTTATACATTAGAAGTTCCCGGTGTGCAGATTGCAGTTATTTTTTTAATTTGACTAATCTTTTGAGGATTTATTTCCATTTTATATTCAAATTTTCAGCATTTTAGGAGAAATTTTTTACACATTTAAAAAAAAAGGTTATTTTAAATTGTTGCCAAATAATAAAAGAATAATATTTCCTTCTAATTAAAAAAATATTTGCACACAAATATTACAAATATAAGAAAAGTTTTCAAATAAGAATTAAATAATTACAAATTAAAACTGAGAAATATTAAAAATACCTCATAAAACTTACGTACATTTCAATATTTTAAAAAAAAATATATATATTTAAATAACAAATTGATTAAATAGTGTTAATTGCCATAAATGAAAAAAAAAAAAAATACGCCATATTTAAAACAGTTAAATAATAATATTGCAAACAGCTTAAATTTAAAAATTTAATTATATAAGACATTTTCTGCTTTATGATTGTTTGATTAAGAGTGTCAACAATAATTCAAGATTATAAAATATACTAGGAGCCATATGAAAAAAAAATTAAAGCTAAATTTTTATTGGTTATTTATTTTATAAACTAAAAACTTTGAGGGATATCCATTACTGGTGCTTCTACCCTATAAATTAATATAGAATAATAGTAAATGACACTAACAATCTAACATCGAAAACCCAAACTGGTTCGTTACTCAGTGATTTAAAAAAAAGTAACTTTACATGTTATACCTAACTATTTGAATTTTAGTGAATGCAGCCATTATTTGTGTGCATTCGTGCTTTTTAAGAATAATAAAGTTTTCAAAATCAAACTTTTTATTTGATTCTAAGCAGTCGGCCTAGAAAAAATTTGATGACCCACTTTTATCATTCCCTTGCATGTGGAGCGATAAGGATTGTAAACATTATATGATTCATGCTAATTATGAAAATGTAGAATGCGTTCCAGCTGCCTTCTTTTTTCCCCCACTTCTACTATCGCTCTGTTTGGTACATTTCAGCTGTCACAATGTCAAAGAAATAAATATAGATTTAAATTAGAAGATTTCGTTCTAACAGCATTTAACTACGAAATGACTACTAAGAGAAAAAAAAAATATTTGCCATCACTGTGTTGGTTCTTAAATACAAGAGATTTTAACAATACAATTGAATATAATCATTAAAATAAACGTTTAACACACAATATAAATAAAAACATGCTACAGACGTATACGTTTCACGAGCACCAGGGCTCGCTTCCTCAGTGTACAAAAGGTAAAAATGTATAAAATCAGAAAACCCCCAATTGACAGCAAGTCAGAAACCCAAATAACTGCAAACATAGTGCCAAAATACCAACAAGCCTCAGCAACCAATAAGATTAAACCGGAAATGAGCTGTTATGACATAGTAAATCTAACCAGAAAGTTGACATGTACGGTATACTTGATAGATCATTAACCAAGGAGTTTTTTACTTTATGTATATGGAGTGCTTCAAAAAAGTCTAAGTCAAGCGGAGAAGTGCATTTTTGGATAATAGTGGCTGAGGTAAAATTAAAATTATGGCCCTGCTCCCAACAATGAGAAGCAATAGAGGAATTCTTCAACTCTTTTCTCTTAACATAACCTATATATTCGACGACTTTTTCTCGTTTACGTTTTGTTTGTCCAATATGGGACAAACCACACTCACATTGTATATTGTAAATACCCCAATAATTCAGAAAAGAAATTTGATCTTTTAATTGAGAAAAAGTTAATTTATTGACTGGTTTGAATACTATTTTGAAATCATAAAGTTTCAAAGTATTTGCAACTTTAAAGCTAATGCTTTGATGAAACGGTAAAATAATTAAACTAGAATAAGAAACTGGTGTAGCAGAAGAATCAGGATCATCGAGATGTTTATTAAAACTATGAGAAATTAATTTGTTGATATATGATAAACTGAAGCCACGATCTATAGCAACTGATCTAATGTAATTTAACTCATCACTAAGAGAACTGTTATCTGAACAAATTAAGTGACTCTATTAATTAAATAAAGAAAAGCAGAAGCTTTTTGAGAAGGGGGGGGGGAGAGTGACAGCAAAGGGTTTACGGTAAACACAGGTGTCAAATGAGGTTAATTGACGAGTGACTAAAACGTCAAGAAAGGGCAATTTATTATCGTTTTCGACTTCATAAGTGATTTGAATGACTGGATCTATTTGATTTAAAATAGTCAAAATATTATCAACAGGAGAAACAGATAGGTCAATGAGCAGGGCTGGCAAGTGTCTGCCAGGGTGGTTTAAACCACCGGTTATAACCTGTTAAAACCGGCATGGCAGAAACTAGTTTCTGCCAGTAAGTGGCAAAGACTGGCAGAAACTAAGAAATAATACTAATAAGAACTTTAAGCTGCTACGATTCATAATTCACATATGTATTTAATGTATAAAGAATTTAGTTAAATTAAAATAAAGATTATAAATGTTATTTAAAGTAGCAAAAAGTTTCAAAAGGATCATATAAATATACTTTGTTTATTTAATAATTTTCTGTCACTTGAATACAGAAATTTTCATAGCAGTAATCTGATGCTGCACAAGTTTGACTATTGATATTATTGTTTACGGTTGAATTTCAATTTAAAATTTATAAAAAAAAAAGAAAAAAATATATATACAAAAATTTCTATGTTATTTTAACATCACTTTTCAGAGTATTTTTAAATAAATAATACACTGCAAAACCTTAAAAGTTATCTACTAGTACATACAAACAGATGGTTCTTATTTAAAATATATAATTAAATAATTGTAGCACAAATATAACAGAAAAAAAACTTAATGAAATGTCTTGTACAATTATATAACAATATTGAAAAAACAAATTTACTTTTGTTGAAAAAGTAATAATAAACTAAGAGCATTCTATAATGTATATCATTGATTTTGCTAACTTTTCTTAACCTAGACTGTTTTTTTAATTTGTTCTGAATGAAAAAATATTCAAAAATATTCATTCAAGACCAGCATTACTTGTTGGTAATGTCATTATTGAGGATGTAAAATTTGAAAAATGTTCATTTTCACCGATATTTGTTTTTAAAAGCAATCACCCACAGAAATCATAATATTTTCTAGGACTTCCTTGGGGAAATATGTTTAAAGGAGTTTATTTTGCAATGGGGTTAATATATATGGCACAAAATTTAGATGAATATCAACAAGCAATTTTCTTGCCCTTTCTTTATTCTCAAATGTCAATTTTGATCCCATATACTTAAGATAAATTAAATAAGCTAGCACTGCATTAAATGAGATTTGAATCTTGCAGTTGTGAGTTTCCATAATATTTCCATCATTAAGTAAAGTTAAGCAAATTTTATGAGCAGCTGTAATAGAACAATCATGTTTTTAACTTTTATCTAAACGACGGCAATAGACTTTAACATTTGTAACAAGTATTTAACTCTTTATAAATCATGATATTTATTTACAATTTTAACAACTGCTACGTCCTTAATATCATTTTCAATTATCTGCAAATAATATGGATAATTCTTCTTGAAAGATTCAAAACTATAAAATTCTAATTCATTTATTTTTTAAATCAAAACTATTCACAATATTTTATTTATTATTTATTCTGAATAAAATATATATAAGCAATTTAATATCACTAAAAAGTCTCAGATTATGTCATAAATTGCGTTTATGCCAGTTGTTGCCAGTAAAAACCGGTTATAACCACTTTTTGTCACTGGCACGGCAGAAACTATTTTCTGCCGGCAAAAACACAGCCCTGTCAATGAGTGCAAAAGAATCATCAATGTATCTGCAATAAAATGGGAAAGTGATGAGGCTAAACATTTTAACCTCAAAGTAATGCATATATAAATCAGCTAAGAAAGGGCTAAGGCTAGGGCCCATAGCTAAACTATCAGACATGGAATAGAATTGGTTAGAAAATTTTTAGTATTTTAGTATTAGTTAGTATTTTGTTTTAAACAAATGTTGAATAAATCAATAATATGATTAATTTCATGATCAGTATAATGGAAATCTTTTAATCTAAGAGTGAATCATTGAATTGCACCAAGAACAGGAACATGTGTAAACAGAGATGTGACGTCAAATGAGACCATTCTCAAAGAGGGTTTCATCCTCCACTCTCAGATTAAAAGAATTCCATTATACTGATCATGCAATTAATCATCCATTGCTAACTGTAGTCGTTTTTATGCTTTATCAAAAGTACACAAAATTGGTGTCCCTCTCCATCTGATTGTTTCCAATATCGGTTCAGCCTCTTACCCGCTTGCCAGATATCTGGTTAAGCATTTTTCTTTTCTCTCAATATCCAATGTTTACACTGTTAAAAATTCAAGCTCTTTTGTTAATCTCATTAAGAACTATACTCCTTCCCCCTCTTTGAGAATGGTTTCATTTGATGTCACATCTCTGTTTACACATGTTCTTGTTCTTGGTGCAATTCAATGCCTCACTCTCAGATTAAAAGAATTCCATTACGCTGATCACGAAATTAATCATATTGTTGATTTATTCAACATTTGTTTAAAACAAAATACTTTTATATTTTCCAACCAATTCTATTCCATGTCTGATGGCTTAGCTATGGGTAACCCCCTTAGCCCTTTCCTAGCTGATCTTTATATGCATTACTTTGAAGTTAAAATGTTTAATCTCATCAGTTTCCCATTTTATTGCAGATACGTCGATGATTCTTTTCCACTCATCGACCCCTCTGTTTCTCCTATTGATAATATTTTGACTATTTTAAATCAAATAGATCAAGTCATTCAATTCACTTATGAAATCGAAAATGATAACAAATTGCCATTTCTTGACGTTTTAGTCACGCGTCAATTAGCCTCTTTTGACACCCGTCTTTACCGTAAACCCTTTGCTGTCACACTGCCCCCCTATCTCAATATCCAATGTTTACACTGTTAAGAATTCAAGCTCTTTTGTAAATCTCATTAAGAACTATACCCCCTCCCCAACTATGCCCTTAGCCCTTTCTTAGCTGATTTATATATGCATTACTTTGAGATTAAAATGTTTAGCCTCATCACTTTCCCATTTTATTGCAGATACATTGATGATTCTTTGATGATGACATCTCAACTTTCTGGTTAGATTTACTATGTCAAAACACCTCATTTCCGGTTTAATCTTATTGGTTGCTGAGGCTTGTTGGTATTTTGGTACTATGTTTGCGGTTATTTGGGTTTCTGACTTGCTGTAAGTTGGGGGGTTTCTGATTTTATACATTTTTACCTTTTGTACACTGAGGAAGCGAGCTCTGGTGCTCGAGAAACATATACGTCTGTAGCATGATTTTATTTATTGTGTGTTAAACGTTGATTTTAATGATTGTAACTTTCCGCACGACGTCTTAGCTATTACTACTGAATATGTTTTATTTTTGGGTTGTTTTTAAAAATATTTAGCAATGTTGTTAATATTTAAAAAATACTTCTTGCATGAACATTTTAATGTTATATCTCATATTAATATCAGACCCTTGGTGCAGAACTGAATGCTGCTTTGGTTCGGGCCCCAACTGAAGTAAGGGTCGGGTTAGCAAAAGTATGGGAGCAGGGTAAGTTTGAGTATGCAAAATATTTGCATGAATATGTATAAAATATTTCTTAAACAATTTTAACGATAGGATAATGTTGATTAAGAGATAATCTGATGCTCTATGAAAAATTGAGTCTGGTTAAGCTACGCCCAGACTTCATTTTATTGATTTTTCTTGGTTGCATGGGACAAAATTTTAGCATTTATATTAGGCAGGACCAATATATTTTGCTCACCTGGATATGAAAATTTCGGCCTATCCACATCATTTTAAATTTGGTGCCTGAATCTTTAACACAGGGATGAATATGAGTATAAAAAATTCTGATTCATTTCAGAATAAATTTTCAGAAAGCTTGCAAATGAGAGGGTGGGGGGGGGGGGGAGAGAAGAGGGAAATCTATCGTTGGCACTAACTATGCATTTTCCCATGCCCTTTTGATATAATTTGTGGTTTTTTTTTTTTGCAATTTTTTGCAAAATTTGTGGGGATATTTTTTACAATCTTTTAATGAAATTTGCAGGATTTTTTTTATATTTCCACAAAATTTGCTTTTTTGCGATTTTTTGACGAAATTGGCGATTTTTTGACGAAATTGGCGATTTTTCATTGAACGAATAACGAAATCAAAATTAGCTTGTTTTTGTGATCATTTATTGAAATTCACAATACATTTTATGTCCAAATTTTCGAATTTATGACTGATTTTTTTTTTTTTTAATTTTCAGAGAAATTATTAACAGAATCATGCCTGCTGAAAAAAAAAAGAACGCATGTTAATGCCACATTTTAAACATTTTAGTTTGAAACATATAAACACCACAGCATTTCTTCCTAAAATTATGGTACCAATCCTATTTATCATAGCCAATCACATTTAAAACTGTAATTTAACACTATTAAGTATAATAAAATTGTCAAAAATGGTAAATAATAAGGCACAGATGCAGTGTTGAATTCAGAAATTTTTCTCCTTTAGGGATTTCTGTAGTTCTGTGAACATTATAGAATTCCTGGAGGGGGGGGGGGGATTTCCCTTTCTGACAACTGAAAAGCCAAAATCTCTAATTTTCCTGGTGAGGGCATTTTATTGCTCCTGATGGTAATGCTCCCCCCCCCCCCTGAATTCAACACTATACAGATGTTGTATATGCACCATATTAGTGCAACTGCAGGTGTTATCCCTCATACAAAAACCACGTTATTTTGTTTCAACAATTTATTTTAAAAAGAAACAACAGTTACAGAAATAAATAAACAGTAATAAATAGTAAACAAAATAATAAACATAATAATCATTATCAATGTCACAAGTTGTATACTGTGGCACAGACAAAGGGAAGGTTTCTGGGGCTAAAATCCCTCCCAGAGCTAAGGAATTTTGCTATAATTGCGGCTTTTATGAATCAAAACCAAATTTAATATCTAAACTTTTTGTGTATTTCTGAATCTCCCACTTTGTTTAATCAGATTCCATTTAACAAAGTGATTTAATTAAATAGCAAAAATTCCACTTAAAACTATGAAAGTGCATATTACATGCATTAGTTAAGTGAAAATTAATTATTTGAACTGTCACTTTTTTTAGACATCTTATGCTAAAAGAGTGATTATTTCTTGTTCAATTCATACCCAGATATTTTTAGAGAACTTTAATAATAAGAAAGATATTTTAACAAAATTTTCAACAAATTTATATTAAGTAATGCCAAATTCGATGTCATGTAATATCATGTGGTGGAAAACACCTTAAATACCGATTTTAGTGATTGACACATAGATTCATTATTGTCGTTTCCTGCCTTTTATGTTTCCAAACTAACATTGTAAATGCTGTTTAAATGAAATATGACCAATGTAACTGTGGAAAAGATGCATTGTGATTTGATACAGTAAATGCAGTAGACTCCCTCAAATTTGCAACTCTCTAAAATCCGCACATAATTTACAGATGTAAACAATGAAACTTTCAGTTTTGATGTAAATACAAAATTTGCCTTTTTTATATCAATTCCATATATATTTTAATTTGCAATTTTCATTAATATTACTGAATTCATGTGTTTTCATGATGGAAGAATAAAATTGTTTTTGAAAAAATAAGATATTGCCGATATCACCGGTAATCACAATTTTTTTTACCAAATATATTAATGTATTAACCAACATTTTTTGCTTATTAAGTCTGGCTAAACTTGAAATAAAACTTCTCTATTTTGTGATTTTGATGTGACTTAGTAATGTACCTTTATAAAACAAATTTCATTTGAAAAAGCCATCTAATCTTTATAATAAATATTTAATCACACATTATTGATTATTAACTTGACCTTTGCTTTTAATATTTTAATCATGTTATGAATTATCTAAATTTTTATTATTTTAGTTTATTACTTATTTTAATGTTTTATTATATTGTAAGCTTTCATAATAGTTACAATTTCATTGTTAATAACAT
Organism: Maratus speculifer; assembly: GCA_964019185.1. NCBI lineage: Eukaryota > Metazoa > Arthropoda > Arachnida > Araneae > Salticidae > Maratus > Maratus speculifer. The sequence continues at coordinate 3,218,395 of CAXHSM010000846.1, forward strand.
TCAAATTAAATAAAAATCAATTAATTAATCAATAAATTAAATCAATAGAAAATGTAAAAAAAGCAATGACCAGAAATCCACAAAATTCTGAAATCTGCAAAACTTCTGGTCCCATGCTGTGTGGATTTGAGGGAGTTTAATGTATACTGATTCTATTAACTGGTGATTCATATAACTGGCAACCCCTTTATCAGAAACTCAACCCTCCCCCCCCCCCCCAAAAAAAAAAAAAACTGAATTCTGGCTGCGCCACTAGTTGTATATATTAACACTTACAGCAACATTTCAAAACAAAGTTTTCACCAAATTTGTGGTGCGGATAAAATCACGGCAATGTCGTGTGTATGTGACATCTGTGCAATAGTAATAAAAAAATAAAAATGATAATCAATATAAAAAATCGATCTACTCAATAATAATAAAAATTAATAAATAAAATATATTAAAAAATAATAAATAATACAAAAAATTAAAAATTAACTATAAAAAAAATCCCCATAAAATATGATAAGTAAATAAACATATAAAAAAAATTCCCATAAAATATGATAAGTAAATGAACAATGTTATGTATTACTATCATTACATTGCAGCGCTGCAGTATCTAGTTTCAGAAACTAAGTATTAATTTAATTATTTTAACTGGCATCATACTTGATACAATTGTACCTGACTTGGCACAGAAAATGTACAATTAGTACAAGTTACCATAATGTGACTAAATTATAATATTTATATATATATTTTTATTTTTGTGCTTTTCTGACAAAGAACCAGCATAAGATAGATATAGTTTTTTTCCAAATCCTGTTTTTTTTTTTTTTTTTTTTTTTTTAAATTTTTATTTCAGAAAATAAGGAAATTATGTTTATAATCATAAAAATTAAATTGTTTTAATTAAAAAAGTTTTTTTAAAACAATAACTCAAAGAACAATATTTATACTGTAAATTTTACTTGTAAAGAAATATTCTCTTTTATGTAAAGGAAAGTACCTGTAATTATATAAAACTTATTTTTTAGCATCTTTAACAACTAAAATATTAAAGTATTCTATCTGATAGTTACTATTCGGCTAGCTAAATATTCAATTTATTTGTGCCGAATATTTTAAATGATTATGAACGACATCAAAAATGCAAGTTGCTATACATAAAATTTTGTGTCATCATACGATCGAATCATAAGTTATAGAATTTTCAGTAGAATAGTAACTAAAGAAATATATCTAACCAATATTTTTTTTAGAAATGAAAATTCGTTAGTAAACTGATTTAAAAAACTAGCTACTGTTACCATCAGAATAAATCCATTTCGTACATGCTATCATAAAAATAGAGAGACGCCAACACAATGAATGAATCACGAAGGATGATTTTATGTGAATGTTAAATCAATGAAAAAAATCTAATGTAACAAAAATGCTCAACAAATTTTCAATTAACAAGCAAAAAAACAAATTTATTTTTTAGGAAAAGAATGTAAAACATTTGACAAAAATTAAGATTCAAGTAAATAAATATCTGAGTGATTTTTTCAATGAATCATGATATAGAAATATATACGATTCATCTTGCATTGGCGTCTTGCGTCTTGTCTTGTTTGTAATGTCTGATAACTTTTAAAACATCGATTTATTGATCCTGATCCCAGCCAATTTACTAAAATTAGTTAATACTAATATAGTTTCTTTGGTTAATCTTCTGCCAAAAGCCCTACGATTGAGGGATTTGATAAGATGACAATAGGAAATTTCATGTATCCCAGCATTTTTTTGATTTTTTAGTCATGTTTTTGCGTTTCATTTGATAATGATCATGATAATTTCGTTATTTTATTATTTATTTGTAAGTAATTTAATTAATATTATTTGAATTTCAAATTAAAAATAGGAAATTCATTTGAATTTTTTATAACGTTTATTTTTTAAATTAATTGTGTTGCTCATAGGCTGCATTTCATTATATTCTGTTCAGTTGAAAGTAAATCTTTTTTAAACAGTTATTCGCATAGTGAAAGACATTTAAAGATCATCAAAATATACGTAAACGAATGCATATGGAAGTGTGGGTGGAATGGAACAGTATTAGATTAAAAAGGGCTAGCCCAATCTTATGTTGAAAAGAGTTGCAGATGTGTGTAGGAGAAAAAAAATATTTCAAGCATCAAAAATAAATTTGTTTCATATACATTTTAGTCTTTGCTGTATACTAATGACTTCTTTACATCATAGTTCCCTTATTTATAGCCAGAGGCAGATTACTCATTAGGAAGCCTTGTGGCCCCAGTGCTATTTCCTCGCTATTAAGATTTTCCTAATATGAAGAACAAGAATTTTTTTTTTACACATTGGCGCAGGCTAGCATTTCATACAAAAAACAAATAATGGGCAAAATTCTTTGTCGTAATCAATTATAAATATAAAATTTTGAAAGTTTTAACACATAGATTGTACAACAAACTGTACTCCATTTTTAATTTTTTTCTGATTTCTTTTTAAAAAAATTTCAGTTATAGATTTACACATCAACCAAGGCACAGTTTTGTAAGTAACTTTATGAATAACAGCTTTTAAGTATTAGTTAAGCATTTTGTTCATTTTTGCCACTTAATTTTTAGCTTCCTGATCATCAGCCAAACTCCCCCCCCCCCCCCCCACACACACACACTGCCCTACACATTTAAATTCATCTTTGCATTTATAAGAGTTAGGAAGGATATCCTCTAAACATCATTTGACTATTTTGTGAATGAATTCTGTTCTTGTGCTTTTAGGAATGCTGCTAATGCTCACAAAATACAAAGAAGTTTTATATTTAGTAAACTCAGTTCAATGATTTGTGTTTTTTCAGATACTTACCGTAAAGTACCGTTAATCCGCCCCCCCCCAAACATGACAAAAAATCGTAAAATAATTAGAGGGGGGGAGCGTTTACATGGGATTTTTCAGTGATTGTTTTATCGGGATGAATCATAATGAAATGAATGAATCATGAATCTTTGATTGAATCATGAATTTAAATACTTGAAGCAATAGTTGAAAAAATTTTCATTAAAAAAAAAACGTAACTTCTGCCGTACGTAAAAAAACGTAAAAAAAAACAAAAAAGCGCGAAATCTTTTTAAAAATCTCGAAAATAAAAGCCAATTTCATCAAAGATTCATGATGCATCCCGATTCAGCGATTTTTTTTTTTGGTGGGGGGGAGGACACTTTCTTGGGACTTTTTGAAAATTTCAAATTTTTTATAAAGTGGGGAGGGGGCGTTTGATCGGGAAGGACGGATTAACAGGATTTTACGGTATTTAGGGTTTTTACGGTTCAGGGTAAATCTAGAGCATATGGAAAAGTCACAGAATTTGAAAATTCAAGCAAAAAATCAGGGAATTTTTTCTTAATACTTTTTTATCAGAATCTTGTAATTAAAGTTAAAGTGAAAACAATTTGAATTAATTCTTAATTCAATCTAAAATTGTTACATAAAATTTTTACATAAACTCTATAACAGTAGCATAATATGAAAAGTAATTAAAAATCAAGAATTCATATTGCATATTTTTCTCAGCACTTATCTAGATTAAAGTCGGCTGTTGTGGAGAGTTTTGCAACAATACATTAGTGAAATTTTTATTATGAAAATATTATAAAAATATTTTATATTAAAAAAAGTAAACTTTAAAAATAGCAGGAAATTCTTTTGAAAAGACAAGATTCTTTTTTTTTTTTTTTTTTAACCAGAAATGTGTTGTAATCCTGTTATTGTATTTTATTGATAATATAGAAGAAAAAGTAATTCATGTCTAGGGAGGAAGAAGTTTTTGAAGTAAAATGGAATTCTTGAGATGCTTGATGCGTTATATAGTTTGAAATTCAATATTAAAGCATACTATTGAAATAGATATGAAATTTAATAGTTTGCGACTTAATTTAAATGTAGGGATAAAATTATTAGACCTTCATATCAATACTCGCCAGAGAACTATTTTGTTTCAGGATTTTGAAATAGTAGAAATTTTACAAATTAGCACCGCCTCATATAAAGAAAAAAAATGGTTACAATACTATAAACTGTAACAGTAAAATAATATATTTCAGTTAAACTTCCATAATGGACACCTCTATTTAACGGAAAGTTTTTCAATCTCCCACTACCAAAACTTAAATTTTTATTGGTTGACCTCTTACATTTTCGAATAACGAAGAGTAACTTTCGTGAAAAAGGGCTAAAAATTTTTTAATAAGAAAAAAAAGTAAAATGCCTTTAAATTTATCACACTCATTATTGTCAGAAATTTTGTGATCATGGATAAATGTAGGGAGTGAGATGGGGAAAGTCCTACAATCCCCTATATTTATATGAGATATTCCCCAATTCCACTCAGGAAAGTTTGAGATTTTATGCTTTTAAAGAGTGGCAAAATACAATAATTAATTACACTTTTTTTTTTCGAAAAAAAAATTATTTAAAGGTGTTAAAACCTTGTACAAAATTAAAAAATGAAAGCATGGTACACATTGAAAAACAAATTACATGTATTCGCAAGCAAAAGCAAGCTTTTGTAACAGATATTTTTTGTAAGAATGTAATAAATAGTGGATAAAGAATTGTACAATTTTATTTCAGTTTTATTGCTTGAAAAAGTAGCTTTAATTTCTGATTAATTATATAATAATAAAGGTTTTACAATGCATAACAGCCAATTAATTAAACATTAAGTATTTCATAGCTATATTTGAATTACGGAGGTTTTTCTCAAATTGTGGACATCTCGTAATAGCGGGCAGTTTCCACGCTCTGAGGTGTCCATTATTTAGAGGTTTTACTGTATAATGAAAATACTGGGAAAAACAAATTAAAACTTTCTAACAGCTTTTTTAAAATTTATATGCAGATTTTAGATAACTTCTTAATATGAATAAACAATTGCTTGATAGAATGCAAATATGTATGCAGTTTCTATACATGTGAAGCCCATTTTTTTTATATGAATGTAGAGAAAGTTAAAAGTTGTAACCAAAATGTACATAGAACCTTCGATGATCCATTTTCTGAAAAAAATATCGCACTCTCTGAAATATACCCAAGACACATGGCCAGGGGTGTAAATCCAGGGGGGGATGCGGCATCCCCCCCCTCGAGAAAATCAGTCGGAAAATTTCGTGTTTATTGGTAAAACGATACACTTAGTTGGAAAAAAAATTGTATTTATCTATAAAAACTTATAAATTGCAAAAACGAAAAAAATTCAGTCGGGAAAAACGTCGGTTTAGTTTGAAAAATGTTAGTTACTATAAAGACATAGAAATTAGAAAACGAAAAAAATCAGTCAGAAAAATTCCCATTAGATAGGGAAAATGTACGTTTAGTTTTAAAAATGGTATTTACCTAAAAGGACTTACAAATTGGGAAATGTTCGTTTAGTCGGAAAAAAAGGTATTTACTATAATGACTTAGAAATTAGAAAACGACAAAAATCAGCCAGAAAAATTCCCGTTCGATAGGGAAAATGTATGTTTAGTCAGAAAAATGGTATTTACCTATAAGGACTTACAAACTGGAAAAAGGCAATCGGAAAAATTTACGTTTAGTAGAAAACAATATTATATATATTAAACTGTAAAAACTTACAATTTGCAGAATTTTTTAATTGTAGTTTTTAATTAGAAGAAAAAAAATTAACAAAGAAAACTTATATGAATATATTCTTAGTCAGAAATATTTCAGATTTTCTTTATATATATATATATATATAGATAAACTTTAATTTGTCGAATATTGTGAACTCAAAAACCTCGATAAGATGAAAAAATACTTAGATACATATCCCAGCAATGTTAATATTATATGAAACCTTCATATGTTGATCAAAAATTACGAATTTTTTTCGAGCACTTTCACTTCGAAATATCGAGATTCTATGGTATTGTCGAAATTTTTTTATTTTGGTGTGGAAATTTTAAGATATGCTGATTGAAGTGGTGAAACTTCTATTTTTTTTCTAACTTCAAATTTAGTTAGACATGTATATCACAGAATTTAGGTGTAATTTTCTTCTAGCGAAAATTCAAAAATGAATTGCAAATATTTAATGCTTTTCCTTTTCTGTCTGGAGAGTTTCCAAGCTACACAAATTTAATTTTTAAGGGAAAATAATTATGGTTTTATTTTTTCTACTAACTATTTTTTAATATGAATTTTGTTTACTTTATGTAATTTTAATGAAAATAGATGGATGGAAATGGAAAATACCCAAATACTTTGAATTTTTACTGCGAATTCATCTGGATATTTTTAAACCTATGTGATTTTATTTCTGTCAGGAATAATTCGTTCGTTTTTTTTCCTTAATCAATTGTATTCGATTGTCCTATCATATTATTATAACTACATTTTGTTTGGTCAAAAGAAGAAAAAAAAAAAAAAAAAAAAAAAAACAGAGGTGACACCAATTTTTTAGTTTTTATACATATAGACACTACATTGACTTGTGCGAATTATGGGATTAGTGATGAGTCGCTGCTGTGGTATTTTTACAGATGAGGGCAAAAGGTAAATAAGGAATGGTCATTTGTTGTAACAACGTAAAAATGTGATTGAAAAGATATGATGGATTGGGCAGGGGGGGAGGGGCTTACATCTTGGTAAATGGGGATCGCACCATTTACATCCGCCCCAGGTGTCACACATTCTAGCTACGCCACTTCTTAAACCATTAGTATTCTAACTTATGATCATATAGCATGAAATCGTTATATGTTGGTACTTCTGAGAATATTTTCGTATATATTTAATAATTCAATATTTTCTGTATCAATTATGCCACCTCATAAATGAAAAGAACAAAAAATGCAATGGAAGTTGTATAATTCAGTTTCTTTGAGACATCATTTCATAGATTAACTAGCTCTATTTCTACAGTCGTTTTAGATAGGAACGTGAAATTCAAGAAAGTTAATCTGCTAAACAATTAATAATGTATTTTAGTATATTAGAAATTCTTCCTCTATAAAGGTAAAGGAGGTCGAAATTTTTTTAATATTTGGTATATCTCATCAGCCGTTTAAGGCAGAATTGTGGAATTAATGAAAATAAAACCACTAAAAAAATAAGCACATATTTCAAGACATCAGAAATTGCCCTCTAAGTGAGTTAAAGGGAGTCAAAAATTCTAAAACATATGGCCATATCTTGCAGCAATTTCAGGTAGGAGCATTTAATTCAAGATAACAAGCTAATTTAAAAAGTATTTTAACATGCATTTCAGAGATTTTATAAGTTATCCTGCCTTTAATAGGATTAAAGAGGTGCGAGGGGGGGGGGGGGTGTATTGAAACTCTTTGATCATTTCGCAATATTTCTGTTTTAGATTAATGATGAGATTAATCTACTAAAACATACTTAAACATATATTTTATTGATTTTGGAAATTCTTAAGTAATAAGGTTTAATGGGATGATAGTAAGTTTTAGGTAGTTTCAACATATCTAAACACAAATTTTAGAAACGAGCAGGAAATTCGATGTAACAAATCTACCAAAAAATTTTTAAATACTTAATTCAGTAACTTTAGAGGTATTTTGTCTATTCTGTCGTAAACATCGACTTTGAAGGGGATAATGTAAAATTATATACATAAGACAACAATAATGAATAATTTATTAGATGATAAGACAGCGTAGTTTTATTTTTATCTTATCTGTGTTATTTCACTTGATTCATTAATCTTTTAGGAAAACCGACTAGCGTAGCAGGCGAAGGCTGCCAGTATATATATGTGTGTGTGTGTTGCACTTAATTTCGCAATATTCATCTAAATTTCTAGCATATTATTTATTTCCTCATTTGGGATCGTTCAAGTATTACGTAAGCACTAAAGGGGGAGGGGAGAGTCCAGAGTCTGCTTATTTTTTCTGACAAGGGGGAGGGGGGGGGGGTCATGACAATTTTTACGTAAGCATTAAACAACGAAGCAACTGCAGTTCAAATTCAACAAGCAAACAAAGTATAATGGGAAAAGAGCGTTCTACAGTCCGTTCGAAATTCGCCGTTTATTTTCGATTTTATCCTTTGCTTATCAATCGGCAGTCACGTAACCCTCATCACCACTCGCCCTTTGTCTTCAATGTTGTCTGTTAAGTTGTTTGCCAAGTCAAGTACATTGCAAGACTAGAAAAACACAGGAACCAGTGTGGCTGGGTTCTGCTGCCAGGGTAACTGGTCAGTTGACTTTATTTTAAATAAGTCTGGTATTTTCTTTTCGCCCGTTCAATCGGTCATGGAATTCCGGGAATTTCTGGAAATTTTTGTCTTTCTGTTCCTATTGTCGAACTTCCTTCTCTACAGGTTTTGGAACTTTAGAAAGCAGAAAACCTACTTGGGGTTTTTCTTGTCTCGGATACACAACACAGATATTTATTGTTTTAGTTCAGTTGCATAGTGAATTTACATAGCGAATTTTTAGTGAAAGAGTACTGCTTTTAGTTGCATAGTGAATTTAGTCGGATTTAATTATGGATACTAACATTGACAAATCCTTACTATATCAGAAACTTTATCTCGAAATGATACTTCTGCCCAAGTCATGCAAAAAATGGCGAATGATGTTTGGCGACGGTACAAAAATGAAGCAAAGTGCGACAAAGATCTTGAAAGGCTTGAACTGATGTGCATTCTTCAAGCCCGCAATGGTGATGTAGTCGTTCAGAGGCTGCAGAAAGAAGAAGTGGAAGAACAAGGACCGGAAACCTGCAATACCCTAGGCAACTGTTCCAGTGAAAACTTCATAATAGACAATGTTGAAACATGAGTTCAAGGATCCTGGACATCAGATTAAAGTATGAACACCAAACTGAATTCCAACATTTGTATGATTCATGTCAAAAATTTTAGTTATGACACCTAAGTTAAGTCTTCTTGTATGTCTTGTTTTATTGTTCAATGTGATAAAAAACAATATATTTAAACCGTTTTGTATTCTGTGGTTTGTTTAATGCAATAAGCAACAATATATTAAAACCATTTTATATAATCACAAACCCTATATACCTATACAAATTTGTAGGATTAATAATTTAACTGATTGGTAACTTTTTATAAGTCAAGAAGTATTGATGTATAAACTGTCATAAAATCTTACGTAAGCAAAGGGGGGGGGGTCTAGCATTTGCTTATATTTTCTTATAAGGGGGGGGGGGGTACAAAATGACTAAAAATATGCTTACGTAATACTTGAATGGTCCCTTTCTTAATAATACCTAATATTTGTTTCGATTGAGTTTCCCTTTAATTTTAAAACGCATGTATTAATAAATATCTTATTTAAAATCTTAATCTAAAGTTTTTAGTCATTTATAAATTTTTTCAGATGTCCAATCTATAATATTCTAAGAGAAGCTAGTTTTTATTTTCGAATGTTTGAAAAGCCATTTTGTTATTTTTATTTCCAATCTTCATTCCAGGAATCTATGTTTCCAAATCTTTTCGATGCTAGGCTTTTTACTTTAAAACCCCATGCTACGAGGTATGGGCTCCTTAAGCCTCTTCCTCTCAAGTCATTAGCTTAGCTGCCCATCTCCCATCTCTAAAAGTGCTTTCTTTCACTGATTGGCTCATTTCTGTATTGCGTCGATATCTGTCGTCGTCTGCGAATCCAACAAAAAGCAGATGCAGTGACATTGGAGCTTAGATTTCTGTCTTGTTTTAAGTATTTCGACATACATTATCTCCTGTCTACCACTCTTGTATTTTTATAAATTTTCTTTTGAAAATCATGCAGTATGACACAGTGATTCATCCCAAAGAGAGTGAAGGCTTAACAAATTTTTTCAAATGTAAGACTCATTTTAACTTTTCATGTTTGATGAATAAACGACTTAGAACAACAAACTGGCTCCGTTACTAATGGAGAAATCACCGGATTATCGAATCCACTGCCTTGCTACACTTATGCTCTAACTGTATAGATTAGATAGTAGTACGACTGCAAAACAACCACTTTGTGTTTTCAATTTAAATTGTCTAATATCAGTTATTATCAAGAATTTCACGCAAGTTGACTGGATTTGATGACTACAAAATAACACAATCTTTCATAAATTGCCAAGATTCCTCGAATTTAATACATGACATTGTACATATGTGTGTGTGTAACACATGCATACATATATGCATGTATATAATAGTCAGTATTTTATTTTCCTTAGTACTTGGAAATTTTCCCTCTTGGAGTTGGAAATTTATGAGTCTACACCCCCCTACGCAACAAGATTGGTTTAAGCCCCTGCACATGGCATTATGGTTTATGGGTATATTTTATGTTTTAGCACAAAGCAAGCTTTCTTTTCAGTCATAAAATGTAGCAAGACATTCTTACACATAATAATAAGAGACAGAAAAAAATATTATAGTAATTATGCACATTTAATCTTCATTATTAAAGCAAATTTGCATTTAAGGCTGTTCTCAAATCTCCTACTCAACAAGGCAAAACTTTCACACACATTTTCTGAATCATTTTTAAACATAAGATGTAAAATTAGTGAGCTTCAGTATTAAGCGAGATCAAGAACTATTTTCTATTTGAAAAAAAAAAGCATACTTATTTAATAACAAACAGCCTTTGTTACTTGATGATAATTTTTTTTCCAACATGTCACGCCAAATATTTTGGTTTTAAAATGTCAACTTTGGCAGCACTTCCTTAAAGATCTTCTGCTTACCAAAGTACGGAAAACACCTTTGAATTACATAATTCCTGAATAAGAACATCTGATCAGTTCAATCAAGAACATCTGATAGAAACATACTTTCAGTTGCAAAAACTGCAGTTTTTAGATATAGAATTCTAGACATAGAACCAGCCAGACCGCTTCAAAAAAACCATTGTTTTTTTTCTTTCTTTCTTTTTTTTTCACATGCAACAACTGTATTGTATTACTTGATTTAGTGTATAAGAATGCAAAGATAAATGCCAATTCAAATATATTTCAAAAGAACCAGACTTAAAGGAATTTCTATGAAGAGATAAAATGTCCAACATAGAAAATAGCTGTAAAGAAGAAAGATTTAAGGCTTGTAATCTAAAATATATCCAATTGCTTTCTTAAATCTTAATGCATGCCTAAAGATGGCACTTGAACACCATCCTGAATTTTGAAATTGTGCCATGTTACTCCAGTAGTGAGATTATTTCCATTGCTATAGCTTTTAAGATTAATCATCTCATTTATTATCCTGCTTCAATGTTCAATGAAAATGTTGCACATGGGTTTTCAAAACAAAAATGGTGGCAGATTATGACAAAAAAGAAAAAAAAAGAGTGAAAAAGATTAAGTTTCCTCTTGTATTTTGTCTATATTTCTTTTTGGTACTACTTGGTTATCAAAAATTTTGCCAAATTACATATATGACATAGTTTTTATTTTAATGAACAAATAATTGGTAGAATATTAATAAAAATACAAATAAAAAGTCGAAATAAAAACCATTTAATGACTTTTAAACATGTTTATTGTATTTAATGTTATTGGATGTGACATTCATGATCATCCATTATTGGCATTTAATCTTAAAGTTTGGTGATAGATTTTTGGTCGACAAGATAACGAAGTAGTACCTTCTTTTCTTTACAATCAGCACCAGCTACCTCTGTTTCAATCAAATAATGCATTACTACATTTGGTCAATTTTGGAGCAAATTATACTTGATTTATAAAAAAAATTTCTTTTAACAAAATCAAATGAACAAACTAAACCCTACAAACAAACTAAAAGGACTCATAAAACTTATTTTCAATAAAATTACATTTGGCCATCCCTATAAAATGTTAAAATTTCAGTGCAATAAAAAAAAGTTACCAAAGTTTTTAAAAAAAGTTTTACTACTGAAGCAAAAAATCAGCTAAAACCAATCAGTCAAAAACGATCAAAATATTGAAAACAACACTTTCCAACATATTCTAACGATTATATTTGGTATGAAAAAAATTAGTTTTATTTGCAATGCAAGTACAATCTTGATTTAAAGATATAAGCTGAGGTCTTAAAAAACTGATAAAATTTCATGAAAAGAGTAATAATAATTTTCCTTTTATATGTATTGAAAAAGATTTTAAATGGTAAAGATGAAGCCTGTTAAAGCAATCTCGAATTAAATCTAACCATCATGAATTTTCTTATTTTAAAAATATATCGAAATGTATCAAAATTTGTTCATTTATATTATTTACCAAAAGATGGCGCCAAAACAATTTTTCAAATCTAACGTAAATGATTGATGAAAGTTACTTGATAATCAAGTTAATCTCAGATTATGAATAATCGATAATTAAAATCGTTTACATGAAACTTACAAGAAACAATACAACAGAGAAACTCCTGATATATCTTCTCAACAATTATTTATTAATTATTTTTACTTTACACGCTATTCTTCTGATGAGGATGCTGCTGTTTTTGTAATGTATGATATACTTTGTGATATATTTCACCAGAGGGCGAATTCAAAAGATTGATTCAAAAATTTTGAGTAATGAACAATTCATTTTTTATTGATAACATTTTTTTAATTTTTTTTTCTTTAATTGAAAGGGATATTTTTCTAAATTCTTGAAACAAATGGTAACATTGGGAAGATGTAAGAAAGTAAAAACTGTTGTGGCAGATTTTTTTTTATTCATTCGTTATTTAAATTCAATCATTTTGTGATTCATTCATTGAGTTGGCGTCTCTTTGCTTCCTTGTGAACTTGTAAAACTTAAAAGATCTCTGTTAATAAACGGCTAATTTTTGAAATATAGTGACTTATAGCAATATAATGAAACAATGTTTTTTAGAATTTAGTGACCAATCCTTTTTACTAAAATAACTTAATGGTAAGATATGTTTCTTTTTCGTACTCTTCTACTAAAGATTCTGTATTTTGTAATAAAAATATTCTAAACTGTTAATGATTATTAGCTGGTGAAAACTTTTAATTTTATTTCAAACTGGTACAGGAACATCTAAGGGACTGAAAAATGAAAGAATAAATTTTTGAATTATATTTATTATGATTTGTTTTCTGAGAAGTGGTAATTTGGGATATAGTTAGGCTTAGCCTAAGTATTGTTTGATAGGCAAATTTTCTGTTTCTGTATTAATTTTAGTAAATGTCTAATGCTTTATACTTTATTAAAATGATAAAAAAATATACTTATAACATAGGAAGTGTAACATTAATTCTGCAAAACAATTTATTTGCTAAATGTAGTTTAGAAAGAGAAGAATGATTAACAAAATAAAATTAAAAAATTATAATAAATGGATTATACTTGACAATAGCAAATATAAAAAACATAGAGGAAATTGAACAAGAAAAAAAACTCACGAAAAAGAAAGTCAGAACATCCCAAACACAGAGTAATTATGAAAACAGCCCAGGTGGGTAAACTGTGTTTGAATACCCTTCTTGGCAACTGTTTTTTTAGTTGTATGATTGGTAAACCAAGTCTCGAGACCCTTACTCTCTCAAGGTGTGTTTATGGCAACCTCAAAGGAAAACTTTTCTCGGTACTTCTAGGTTATCCTGTCGACCAAAAAACGATCGCCAAAAAATGAGATACACATTTAAAACATCATTAAGTGATTTTTATTTCGACTTTATATTTTTATCAATATTCTACTAATTATTTGTTTTTTTTTTTATTATTTAAAAGAAAAAATATGTCGATATGTATAATTTGGCGAATAGTTTGGTGATTGTATAATTTGGCCAAATTTGTTGAAGGGATAACCTAGAAGTACCCTTTTCTCTTTGCTTGCAGCCTTTTTAAACTGCTGCTGTTAATTTCTCTCTATTGGGTGTTTCCTGACTGCTAAGTAAAAAAAGAATTCGCTAGAAAACAAACTAGCATAATTTTGAATTTTCTCACTGCCTAGCTGCACACATTGCAATTATGATTTTTCGTTTACCATTTAATTGTTTTAATTTAAAAGCAGTACTATTTTCTTTAATTCTTTTAAAATTAAAAATTGTGTGTTTCATATTTAAAAAGAAGTATACTTTGGATATTTCTGTTGTCATTTGATCGTAGAGTTGTTTTGTATTTAAAAGTAGGTATTTTAGGCATTTCTTTAGTCTGTGAGATGTTTTGAATCTTAATGGTGTTTAATTGTGTATCAGAAGAAAAAAAATTTTATTTGCTTTCAAAGCTTAAGAAAATCATTTAATAGAAATTCGGTACTACTCTGTTATCCCATCGACCAAAATACAATCGCCAAATTATAAGATTAAATGCCAATAATGGCTGATCGTGAATGTCAATTCCATGACATTAAATACGATACACACGTTTAAAACGTCCTTAAGTGATTTTTATTTCGACTTTTTATTTGTATTTTTATTACTATTCTACTAATTGTATATATTCTTTAATTATTTAAAATAAAAATAATGTCAATATGTATAATTTGGCTGTTAGTTTGGCGGTTTGTATAATTTGGTAAAATCGTTCAACATGATAACAGAGTAGTTCCAGAAATTCTTTAGAAAATCACTTATTAATTCCTTTTTTTATTTTAAAAAAGGTTTACTTTATTTTTAAAAGCAAGTATCTGTACAATTTCTTTGTTTTTTAACTTAATTGTTTTGCATGTAATATTTGGTAATATTATATATGTTTTAAGAAAAAATAATACCAAGGGGGGAGAAATTTTTTCTTTCTAAAAAGTTTGTAAACTAAATTTTTGATTATAGTCATCTGAATTTCATATCGTAAATTTTAAGCTATAATTTTCTATGTAAAGAGAAAATTGTTTTTAAGATATTGAGATAACTGTTTTTCATAATATGTATGTTTTTTATATATAGTAGACTCCTTCAAATCTGCACTTCTAAAATCTGCACATATTTTACGGATGTAAACAATGAAACATTCAGTTCAGATGTAGGTGCAAAATATGACTTTTTTAGTTTTATATCAATTCCATGTATTTTTTAATTTGTAATTTGCTTTATGGTTATTGAATTCATGTTTTTTCATGAAGAAAGAATAATTTATTTCTGAAAAAATAAAGATTTTGCTGATATCATTGGTAATCACAATCTTACCAAATATATTTATGTATTAATCAAGCTTTTTTAGTTATTAAGTCAGGCTAAACCTGAAATAAAGCTTCATTATTTTATGATCTTGATGTGAATTAGTAATATACCTTTATGAGGCAAATTTCATTGAATAACTTAGGAAAAACACATTTCATCTCTATAATGAATATTTAATTGTACATTATTGATTATTAATTTGACATTTGCTTTTAATATTTTTATCATTTTAAAATCTATCTAATTTTTATTATTTTAGTTTATTACTTATTTTTATATTTTAGGATATTGTAAGCATTCATTATACTTTTGATTTCATTATTAATTAAATTAAAATTGCTTTTTAAAAAATGTAAACAAAGAAATGACTAGAAATCTGCAAAATTCTAAAATCCGCAAAACCTCTGGTCCCAAGCTGTGCGGATTTGAGGGAGTCTACTGTATTTTTGATTATCACCACTATAAATTGTGCAATTTTGCTTGGTGTCTCCTGGAGACGCAAAAGCGCACCGATGTGGCGATAATTTTGAAGGCCCAGTATATCGGGTCAGCCATTAAAATATCCTTAAACATCAGCTTTTTAAAATATATTTAAATTAAATCACAGAGTATAGGAAGCTAAAATTGTAAATAAAAGGGCAGAATGACAGTGTGTAATAAATTACAAAAAGACATAATAAGTTTTGTAATAAACTAATGTTTATTAACCAAAGACATAGTTAAATATCACAAAATAGAAAAGAACTAAAAAAAAAGAAATCACAGACATTGTTGATACGATACTGCTATGGAATGAAGTGACATAATAGAAAGAGAATGACATAGTAATGAATTTTGAAAAGGAGATCTGAAAATAACCAGATGGAGAAGAGATGAACAATAACTATCGTGATTTGAAGTTGAGAAGGAAAATTTAAATTAAAGAAGTGAAATGGTAAATGGGCCATTTTCACCATTTGCTTACATTTCACTTTGGCCTATAATTTAATATGTAAATGCTAGTTTAATGTTGACTTGTAAGGCAAATTGTGAAGTCTGTTACCATACAAAATTACTGAAAATACTCAGCTTTAAATTTATTAAATTTTCTAAAATCAACTTACTTTGAAATGACTTATGTCCCTTAATTTCAAAACATGATATTTATCAATAATGCTAAAATTAAATTGAAATGAGAGACATTTTTAGTCATTAATTTTTGATCACATAGAAAATTATACAAGAACTTTCTCTAATAATTACATATATATTTATGTAAATTATTGAATTTTGGGAAATTGCTTATCTGTTCCTTAGTTGAATAAAAAAAAAGAAGAATAGGGAAAAAGTGATATCAATATTAAATTATCATTAAAAAACTGTGTGAACTTGACATTTGGTAATGGATTTGTCACTGTCTTTATACCAAGTCTATTACAGCATAGCTTTTAATGATATTTTCAACTTTATACAAAAACTTTATTTAAATGGTAATTTTCTGTCAGATATATAGAGAAATAATTTTCTTTCATATTCAAATCAATTAATATATTTGACTTGAATATCAAAGAAATAATTTATCAAGGGATTCCATCTAAATATTAAAATAGAATTATCTGAGTATTTACTATGTAATTATATTATATATAAAAACATGTTGTATTTATCCATTCTGTAAGTAAGGGTTTGACATATTCAAATGTGAAATGTCTCAGATTTCATTTTTCATATAATATTAAGTGAACTGGCAACTCAGAAAATATAGTTTAACTATATATTTGAATATTTGCTACTAACTTTAGGCACAATTAAAAACCTATTTTGACTAAAATAATCATAAGGTAACGAACTTGATTCAAAGTGAGGGACAAAACATTTCTGTAAATTTCTTAAAAAATATATCTTAAGTAATATTTTTTTATTAATATAGAACACCAATAGTTCATTTTTAAAATAACTACACTGTTTTGTTTAAGAAAGCTAAATTAGATTTTAAAAAAGAATAGTTAATTACATACAACTTGGAATGGGACTTGCAATTTTGCTTAGAATAACAATTTTGAAGAATTATGCCTCAAACTTTTTTATTGATTTTCTAAATTTTTTAATGTTAGAAATATTCAATATAATCTTCTTAAGCTAATGCATAGCTCAAATCAAACTTTAAATATTTATTTATATTTGAATTTTCTTTCTTTTACATTTGGACAGCATATGTAAATAAATACATAAAAAATTTCTGAATTCCAGAGAATTTCTTACTAAACTCATTTGCACATTAAAATTCCATCACCACCAAAATAATTTATTTTCTGTACATTCTTTGTAAAATGTATCACCGTTTCTTTAAATGATATTAAGTTATAGAATTTTCACCATAAATTTACTTTTTATTTAGTTTATAACAAATTATTAATTTTTAAATTGTTGCTATTTACTTTATATATAATTTAATGTTTATATTTTTCGGAGAGGCATCTGACACACTTTTGGTTCCAGTAATGTGTCTATTGTAGTTTTTAATAGTATGGGGGAAATTTTATTTCAATTTATTTTTTACATTGATTTTATATTTTCGTGATAAGTTTATTTTTTTTGTTTGTTTTTTAATAAAACGTAAAAACAATATTAATCAATTTTATTTTATTGCAGATGCATAAAATCATTAATCTAATGCATAACATCACTTAAAATATCTTCAATGTGTGAAACAAACACAGCAGAATATTTTTTATCAGAGCCTTTTGAAAAAGCAGCTTCTAACTCATAGACAGGATATTTTTTTATTTGTGAGTTATGGAAAAATTTCTTCCAAAACAGTCTTTTTTGTGTGAGGTATGCAACAAAGAATTCTCTCATAAGCACAATTTAAGCAGCCATCTGTTAATTCATACTGGTGAGAAACCTTTTGTATGTGAGGTATGCAACAAAGAATTCTCTCATAAGCACCATTTAAGAAGCCATCTGTTAATTCATACTGGTGAGAAACCTTTTGTATGTGAGGTATGCAACAAAGAATTCTCTCATAAGCACCATTTAAGCAGCCATCTGTTAGTTCATACTGGTGAGAAATCTTTTGCGTGTGAGATATGCAGCAAGAAATTTTCTAGAAAGAATGATTTAACCAAGCATCTCTTAGTTCATACAGGTGAGAAACCTTTTGTATGTGAAATATGCAAGAAGAAATTCTCTCGAAAGAGTACTTTAAGCAGACATCTGCTAATTCATACTGGTGAGAAGCCTTTTTTATGTAAGATATGCAACAAGAAATTCTTTCGATATTGTGAGTTAAGCAATCATTTGCTATTTCATACTAACGAGAAGCTTTTTTCATGTGAGATATGCTACAAGAAATTCTCTCGAAAGGGCGTTTTAAGTCGGCATCTGTTAATACATACTGGTGAGAAACCTTTTGAGTGTGAAACATGCAACAAGAAATTCTCTCGAAAGGGTACTTTAAGTAAACATCTGCTGGTTCATACTGGTGAGCAAATAAATAATGAGTAAAAAGTGAGTAAAATATGCAACAAAAATTCTCTGAAAAGAACACTTTAAGCAGGCACTTGTTTATTCACACAAATGAGAAACTTTTTTCTTCTTGTGAAATATGCAACAAGAAATTCTCTCAAAAGGGTGATTTAAGCCGGCATCTGTTAATTCATACTGGTGAGAGACCTTTTGTATGTGAAATATGCAACAAAAAAATCTCTCAAAAGCGTTTTTTAAGCCGGCATGTGTTAATATATACTGGTGAAAAACTTTTTGTATGTGAAATATGCAACAAGAACTTCTCACGTAAGAGTTCTTTGCGCAAACATTTGCTAATTCATACTTTTGAGAAACTTTTTTCATGTGAGATATGCAACAAGAAATACTCTCAAAATAGCCAGTTAAGACGTCATCTGTTAAGTCATTCTGATGAGAGACCTTTTGCATGAGAAATATGCAACAAAAAATTCTCTCAAAAGCGTGCTTTAAGCTGGCATTTGTTAATATATACTGGTGAAAAACCTTCCGCACATAAAATGTGCAACAAGAACTTCTCACGTAAGAATTCTGTGCGCAAGCATCTGCTAATCCATACTAATGAGAAACCTTTAGTGTGAGTTGGCTGGGTTTAGAGGGCATATTGTCAATACGAGTAATATAGGCCGACAGAAGTACAGACTATCCTCTTTGAAGAAGTGAACTTTACCTTTAACGTAAGGAAAACCATAATTCGGAAAGAATATTTTAGAACTCCGAACGATTGCGTTCAAACACGGCCCCTTCCGTTTACCAGTTTGGAGAGTAGAACTTTTCGTTTCACTGATGGATCCCTTTGCATGAGATAAACAAGGAATTTATTTTTTGTAATCTAAGTATTAAATTTGCTGCTAATTAGTTTTTTAATAGGAGACACTGAATATTCTAATACTATGCTGAATACAATGCTATACATTGAATATTTTAATAAAATTGCATTTCATGTCACTTAAATTACTGACCAATGAAATATTTGAAATTTAAAGTGGTATATCTATATCAGATGTGTGACCATCTCTTATGGCCAAATAATTTTAACTTTTATACTGCTTCATATTTTTTTGAAAAATCTTACAGGTCTCTTTTTTTTTACATAATATAGATTCAAGTGTTTATAATATTCTTTAATGATTGAGAATATTCTTTTTAAAAGACCCACGTTAGCAGGATTTCATACAATGAATCATTGACTGTAAAACTGACTTTTTTGCAAACGAAAAAATATGTTTGTTTAAAATTCTACTTTTTCCGATTCCTCCCTTTATATCAAAAATAAAATATAATTATTTTTCAAAAAAAACTACTTACGCCTTTCATACACGGTATATTATTTCATAAAGGAACAAGAATGTTAAAAAGGTGAAAAATAGCAGTAAATGTTGTAAAATTTTTTAAAATGTTTGCTCCTTCATTCAATTCAGTCTCTTACAAAACTTATTTTAAAATTATTTAGGCCTTGATATAATTGTCTATTGTATGTCTGTGCTTTAATTTTAGTGAATTACTTGGACATCCATGTAGTTGGTATATGTCACTGAGGGTTCGTATGATACATTTATTATTGTAAATAACTTATGTAGTGTTTATAGCTCAAAACAGCACTCATAATAAATAAATTATATTCCGATGTGTGTTTAAAAATCGTTAGAGGTGTATTTTACACTGTTTCAAAAATTTACTTAATGAAATTAAAGGGAATTTTTAATGTGCACCGAAATAAGTTTTTTGTATATTTAGTAATAGAAACTATTTGTTATTCATTTGCATACATAACTTCTAGCACAAGTCATAATAATTAATCCATGTTTATGAAAATGTACAGGAGATAAAGGTGATATTGTGAAAACTTTCACTATTGTTTTATGTATTTTTTATGGTGAGGCAAAAATTGCCCTTTTATTTAGAATTAATTTAAAATCATATTTAAATATCCTAATTGTCAGTTACTCTGTGAAATGTTCTTTTTTATATGTTATCCTGTTTACGTTGCATCATGTACATATTTTTAAATAAAACATCTCATAAATCTAATTTCCTTTTCTTTCTGTATTTCTTCATTTAATAATAATAATTTTGCATCATTTCAATTTTTACTAGACTTCAGTTCTAAAATATTTCAGATTACTTCTGATTCACCCACCAGATTCATATCTGGACATGGCCAGACAATCAATCACCATTTGCAGATCTACTTTCAGATAATTTTTTTCTCAATAAATTTGGTTGGAATGAATTATTTTTTATTTTTAAATCATGAAATTGATATTTTCTACTTAAAGTATTTGCAAAAATACCAGTATAAAAATAACACACATCATTTCTGTAAAGAAACTGTCTTTACCTAAACTTTTTAACATGAAGACTGTTTTATACATTTTAAATATTAGTTAAAATAGAAATTTATAAAACAAAAATATGATTATATTTATATTCAAAATGCTTTTTTACCTATAAATAAACAGTTTAAAAACATTATATATCTATATACATTTAATACTATAGTTGCAGAGGTAATTTCTATTTCTAAAGTGTAAAAAAACATTACATTTTAATTTTTACGGGGGGGGGAAGGAGGAGGAGATTTCCTCTAGCTTATCCCCTGAATTTGTCATTACTTACACTTTATGAAACACATTGCAGAATTCTGTATTCAGTGCTTTAAATATATACTTTCATGATTATTATTTTTTCCCGATAATTTAATGTCACCATATAGTTGAAATTTTACATTTTAGAGTATGTTGGATTTCTGATGAAGAGAATAAGTGGAAACTGGAAAATTGATTAATAATAAGTGGCCGGTAGGTTCATTTTAGTGGCCACCTTTTAAAGTGGTTGATTATTGTGTTTAAAAAATTTTTGACCTCTAGATAGACTATAATCATCATATGTAAACATAATTTTATGAATTAGAATTTTATAATAACCAGCCATTTATAATAAAAATCGGGAAGGATTATAAATTCAGGAAAATCCCTTTAAAATCAAAAAGTTTATTAGCACATTTTTTTTTAAATTTTTTTATATATAATCATCAATTATTTGTATACAATTATTAATAAAATTACTATTGCTTACTTTGTATGAAGAAATATTCAAATCGAAATTCCATCAGCTATGTCTATACTATAAAAAAAGAAACAAATAAAACACAATAAAATGATTCATTAGACATTACTTAATGTATGGAAATATGTTATTAACGTACATTCCATTGAAATGAAGTCTACACTGGTATGTAGATTCTGAAGGCTTAAACAACATTTCTTGATGAAAAATAATTTAATAGGTGAGCATGATGCAGGAGATGAAATATTGAAGATACCAAAATATCCATAAAATCTGCTTGCATCCACTGGGAAAAAAAGAATAAATTACTTGAAATGCATGTGGAATTGAATCTGGTGAATGTATTTTGCAGAATTAAACTCTATTTCTTGTAAAAATTATCCAACTGAAGAGCACATAGTGAAAAGTTGAAGCATTGAAAATAAAGCAAAATCATTGAAATCTGCTTACATCCAGTAGGAATTAGAAATAACTAGCATGCTAATTAGATGTAATCGAAATAGAGATGCTTATTTGCTTGAAAATAGCTATATTTCATTTGGTGATTGATAAAATATTTTTAATTGCTATGTGCCGATTGGTGATAGCTAATTTTCATCTATAAAAGAGTTCCACAGTTTAAAAAATGAAGAGGGGGCATAATATGAAATTAAACATTTAAAAAAATATTTTTATTTGAAACTTAGATTTAGCAAAGTAAAAAAAAAAAAAAAAAAACATAAATGCCAGTTGAAAAAAATTTCAAAAGAACCAGACTTAAATTTTTGAAATCGGAATGAAATGAAAATAAACGGTTAAGTTCGAATATTACTCACATTCAGACAGTCAAGCTCAGGATAAATATATAATATTGAATTGAATTGTTAAAAAATCTTTGCTGAAATACTAATAAGACTTTGTAAAAAAATATACAACGAAGGGTTGGGTATGCCAGTATATACTAGAAAAGTATGAATAACTGTTTAATAAGACTTAAAAGGGATAAGAAATCTAAATAATACCAGATATTGCTAATCTTTATAACTCTTTTTAACATTTTCCAACAAAGTTGAAAAGTGTTTATGATTTCGGTTTGTCTGTCTGCGCTCTAACTCTCGTAAATATATTAGGATTGCCATAAAGTTTTTGGACTTTATTAAGATTTACCTTAGCACGAACCCTATTGAAAATTAAGTTTCTACCATGATTAGTTTATTTACAGGGACAGTCAAAAGTTTTCCATTACATTACGGCCTACGGGGGAAAATCGTTTCAAATGAACTTTAAAGATCTTACACACTGCCAAAAATATTCAAATTTATATACATGCACTAAAATATGCATTTTGTAAAGTTTGCAGTGTTATTAATTTACAGGGTCACACAAAAGAGTGTCATTACATAATAATAAAGGAGGTGTTGTTTGCGACATATTTTTAGTATGGTAAGCCATTTGATGTAATTATAAAATTCATATACGTCACTGAGGCTTAATATGAGTTATTGCATGCATAATACAAAGGGCATAGCATTTGCAGGGGCATACAAAAGAATTCAAATAGTATATTCTATACAAAGTATTGTATAATATGGCTGATTGCTGTTGGATGGATGAAATGGCTTTTTTATTCTGACATGCGCTTTTAAGTTTTACCTAATGTATGCATATTATATAATGTATATAAAATCTAATAGTAACACAATTTATACATACAGGGTTACATAAAAGATCTTGGAAAGGTTACTGAGTATGAGCGTAATTTACTTAAAGATGGTTTTTAAATGTGTTATGCATTTTTATGTTGATTTGCATTCAATTTACTAAGAAGTTTTTGTAGAATATAGATAAAATGATATGCAGGGTCACGCAAGGAACAGGATACATGGTTATCATTGGATGATAATTTCTGGAAATGTGATTTAAGTAGTTTAAAGAGTATTTTTGCTTGAACTAAATTTTAGAAAATTACTTTATTGTATTAAAGGTACTAGATAAACTGCAGGAATGAACAAAAGTATTCAAGTATGATACCATCTATTAGTATAAATCGCAGAAAGAAAAATTTCAATCAGTTAGGCTTTTTTTTTTTGCTAAATTAAATTTTCCCATTATATAGTCTATATATCAACTGACAGATCAAATACAAGGCTGTTCAAAAGTATTGGAATAAGGATTCGGCAAGGACAGTAACACTTTATTTTCCTGGATAACAAAGTTTCGTTAAAGAATACAGGAAATGTTGGAAAGTGTTTCATAATCTATGCGCAACGTATGATTTTACTAAGTTGTTTAATCTTATTTTAGTCTGTCTTCTCTTTTAAATATCCTTTTATGAATTTTATTCAGTTCTAACCATAAAAATAGTGCCTATTCGTTTAGCATTTCATAAAATTAAATTCATCGTAAGAATAATCTTTTGTTTTTACAAGGTATCTAAATAAAACTCTTTTTTCAAGTCTTAACTTGCATTTTGCTAATCACGCTTCGAGTATGTCACAAATTTGTAACACCGCCATAGTCCGTGCCATTTTTCCCACATAGGTTTTAACACTAGAAAGTTCGAAAATAAAGTTTTAAATGATTCGAAAAAATTATGCTATTAATATATATTTTAAATTTAAAATGATTTGGTTGGGTAGTTCTTGCTGTGCTATATGCGACTAAACGGACGAAAAGACTAACGGACACACTGAATAATGACTGTGGGTGCTACGTATTTATTTAATTACAAACGCCCTAAAAATATTCAGATCTTGGTATAAGAGTATACAGTATTTCAAATACAGTATAATAGCCGAAATCTTTTGTAAGACCCTGTAAATATTATCTGCTTTCTGTTATAGTGGGAAATAACTTGTAATGATCCTCAGCAACATATATCTATTTCAAACAAGTAAGAAAAATCATGCGTTAAGCATAGATTATGAAACACTTTCCAATGCTTCCTGAAATCTTTAACAAAACTTTGTTATTTAGGGAAATAAGATGCTACTGTTCATAGCCAAATATGTTTTGAAATACTTTTGAACAGCCCTGTATTTGATCCGTCGGTTGATATATATATATATACAATATAATGGGAAAATTTAGTTTAGCAAGAAAATGCCTAACTGGCTGAAATATCTCTTGCAGCACTTTATTCTAATAGATGGAAAATACTTCATTACTTTTGTTCAGCCCTGTAATTTATCCAGTATCTTTACTACACGCCAGTATTTTGTTAAAATTTAGTTCAAACGAACACATTCTTAAAGCTACTTAAATCACACTTCTAGAAGATTTCACGTATGGATGACCATGTAGCTAATACTTTGCGTGACCCTGTGTATCATTTCATCTATATTCTACAAACATTTCTTAGTAAACTGAAAGCAGTTGAACGTAAAAATGCATAACTACCACCTTTAAGTTAATTACTCTCATATTCAGTAACCTTTATGAGCTCTTCTTTGTAACCCTGTACATCAACTATAACATTTATTATACCATATAATTTGCAAACATTTTGTAAAGTTTAGAAGTGCATATCATAATTGAAAATGTATTTCAACCATCCATCAGCTATCATCGATAATACACAGTATTTCCTATAAAAATATAAGGTTTGAAATATTTTGTGTGTCCCTGTAAAAGCTAACCACTACATATTATGCGTTAAATATTAAATCCCAGCGGCGTATATCAATTTTATGATACTTGAAATCGTTTAACATTATTAAAATGTGTCGGAAACAATTCCCTCCTTTATTATTGTGTAATGGAATTCTTTTGAGTGATCCTGTAAATGAATAATAATTATTATTTTGATAGCATATTTTACAGAATGCGTATTTTAGTGCACTTTGTGAATCTATGTAAATTTTAATAAGTTTAACAGAGTGTAACACCTTTAAAATTCATTTGAAACGATTTTTTCTTATTGGCCGTAATGCATAGAGAAACTTTTGACTATCACTGTAAATTTACTAATCATAGTAGAAACTTCATTTTGAATAGGGTTTGTGCTAGGGTAAACATCAATAACATATAAAAATTTCAGAGCAATCCGAGTATATTTACGTGAGTTAGAGCGCGGACGGACGGCCAGACAAACCGAAAGCATAAACACTTTTCAACTTTGTTGGAAAGTATTAAAAATGTTAAATAATTTAACCCTCTGAGCGTTTTGTAAAAGTGTAAAGTTGTAATGTTGTTTTCTCTGCATTTTAGTTTAAATGCTTAGAAAATAGAATTCTTTCAACATTATTAAAAAAAACTTAATTACAAATATGAATGTAATCCTTGAGAGTATTGCTTATCCTTCACTGTGTTGAAAATTCATTAAATCTATAGAATTATATTATCTTAAATATTGCATATATTGCAGTAAAACCTGGAGCTTAGTGAACGAAATATTAAGTTCCAAACACTTAGAGGGTTAATACAATTAAAACGCACACCAAATAATGTTCTCCCTTTACCGTTATGTAGTGGAATACTTTTGTGTGACCCTGCAAATCAATAACAAATATTATTTGCATAAAAAATGTGTAGTATGTATATGTTAGTATATATTTCATAGATGCTTATCAATTTTATTACGTTCGAAAGTGCGTAACACCATTAAAATACACTTTAAAATCCCCCCCCCCCTTTGACCGTAATGTAATGGAATTTTTGCAAATTGAATAACACTGCGTGAAAAACGTATTTATCTAAATAAAATTGCGCGACAATTCCATTTCCCCCCCTTTATACTTAACCAACGAACTTCCGTATCTAATGAGGGAAGCTTGTGAGGAATATATGTATGTGCGAGCATATGTACGTAACACGATAACTCATGATAAAAATAACCGATTCACTTGAAATTTTGGATATAGGTATATTCTGATAAGGCGTTTGCGTGATTAGCTTTTTGAGTTCATTCGACATGTATAAGAGTGGAGACGGGGGATAATGTCCCTCCACTTATTTTATATAAATAGGATTTTCATGCAGAATTGTCAGTTTTTCATTCAAAATTTAGATATAGGATCATTCTGATGAGGCACTTCCTTGATTACTATTAGGTGTTCATTGGATAAGTATAAAGAGGATGAACGGTGAGGGAGATGCTCCTCGCCTTAATTTATATGAATAGGTTTTTCATGCAGGATTATCAGTTCCGTACAAATTTTAGTTATAGGAACATTCTGATGAAGCTCTTCCGTCATTAGTATTAGGTGTTCATTGGATAAGTATAAAAAGGGGAAACAGGAGGCTAATGCTCTTGCCCTTAATTTGTATAAAAGGGTTTTTCATGCAGATTTATCTGTTTTCATTTCAAAATTTAGATATAGGATCATTCTGATGAGGCGCTCCCTGTTTAGTATTAGGTGTTCATTGGTTAAATATAAAGAGGGGTAGCGGGGGGATAATGCTACTACCCGTAATTTATATAAGTGGGATTTTCATGCAGAATTATCAGTTTTCGTGCAAAATTTAGATATAGGATCATTCTGATGAGGCACCGCCGTGATTAGTATTAGGTATTTATTGGATAAGTATAAAAGAGAACTGGAGGAGGACTAATGCCCCTCCTTTTATGCTCCTCCCGAGATATTATTACCAGCTTGTGGTTGGTAAGCTGTATGCGGGAAACCTCAAGAAGATCGACCTGAAGGTGCGCAAGTTTGTTCGGGAGGTTCTCCATCTTCCGCATAGAGTTCCATGGAGTGTTTTTCATGCTCGCGTGAGAGATGGCGGAATAGAACTGCCGTGTATGAGGTGGATTGCTCTTGTAATGGCCCTGCGACGTCTCTCCGCAGATCGGGAGAGAATTCTTCGGCTCATGACTGTTTCTGCTGGCAGTCGGTTAACATCTAGAGCCAGTGTGGGTTCTTTCTTTAAAAGAGACCTGCATAGCCGATGCAACAGGACTTGCCTTCAGCAATGTGGAATCGATTCAGGTCCGGTACAATTGTCTATACACAAGAGGTCGTCCCGTGGACGCCATGCTGAGAAGCTTTGCTTACGTGGCTGCCGCGTACCCTGAATCATGTTTCTCAGCAATGCTTCTCAACTCATGGCCGAAGAATACAACGTCATGATGCTCTGTCAAACTACCTAGCACGTTCTCTTGAACAGCATGGCTACTCTGAGCAACGAGAGCCCTTGTTATGTGCTCATGGTAGGTGTTGAAAGCCTGATCTTGTGGCTTGCTATATCGATGAGTCAAATCACTGCATTAATACCAGCGTTTTCATGGAAATTTACACCTTGTTATTAAACATAAAATATACAAATAAATACTTAAAAGGTGCTGCAAAAATATATATTATTTATTTATTATTTACCTTAGATCTTTTGGATGACCTCCCATCCATTTTCAAAGGAATATAAACGAAGATAATTGATTAGAAAAAGAAAATGTTTAATGTAAAAACAAAACAAAGGACTGTTTTCGTTTTTGTTTTGTTCTTACATTTTCTTTTTCTAATCAATTAACTTCATTTATATTAATTTGAAAATGAATGCGAGGGCATCCGGAAGATCTAAGGTAAATAATAAATAAATAATATATTTTTTGCAGCACTTTTTAAGTATTCATTTGTATATTTTAAGTTGCTGTATCGATCATGTTCTTGTAATTGACTCACAATTAACTAATGACCAATTTTCGCTGGCTGAGGCCCATTTCCAAAAAGTTCAAAAGTACGAAGTCCTAAGGCCACAACTTCAAAATCTTAGGATTAATGGTGTCTTTTTTGGCTCTCTGATGTTTTGATGGCGAAGTTGTATGTCTTTAGATTCGGCCAAGTTTCTCTCAGCTTTCCATCTGCTGTGTCTGGTCGATATGAAGATTCCAGCTGTTCGAACCCTTTCGTGGAGCCAATGACTAGAGCGCTCATCAGAGGATGAATTTGCAGCTGCAGAAGAGGTCCTGTTTTGCCAATCAGCTAGTCTTAATCAACTATATGTTTGTGTTGTCAGGTTGGGCACTATCTTTAAATGTGCGCATGTATTTTTCGATGTATGCAACGCGATCTTGTTCTGTGTATAATGAATAAATATTTTTAATACATAAATGGGTTTTTCATGCAGAATTATCAGCTTCGTTCAAAATTCAGTTACAGGATCATTCTGATAAGACGCCTCCATTATAATCATTAGGTGTTCATTGCATAAGTATAAAGAGGGGTAACGGGGTGGTAATGCCCCTCCCCTTATATTATATAAATGGGTTTTTTAATGCAGAGTTATCAGTTTTCGTACAAAATTTACATATAGGACCTTTCTGATGAGGCGTCTCCGTGATTAGTATTATGTGTTCATTGGATAAGTATAAAAAAGGAGGACGGGGGCTAATGCTTCTTCCCTTGATTTATATAAATAAGTTTTTCATGCAGAATTTATGAGATTTTTTCAAATTTTAGACATAGGATCATTCTAATGAGGGTACCTCCATGATTTGTTTTAGGAGTCCATTGGATAAGTCTAAGAAGGGGGAAATGGGAGGTAACACCCCTTAATTTAGGTTAATGGGTTTTTCACGCAGAATTTACCAATTTGCTTGAAATTTTGGATACAGGTTCATTCTGATAAGACGCTTCCCTGATTGGTTTAGATTTATTGTTTAAGTATAGATGGGGGATTGGTGGGACTACTTCTCTTAATTTAGACAAATGTTTTTTCTTGCAGAATTAATCGATTTGCTTCAACATTTGGATACATGTTCATAGTGATTCCCTAATTAACTGGGGGTTCTTTTGCTAAGTACAAAGAAGGCACTTGAGATTACTGTCCCCTTAAATTTGATAAATGAGTTTTTTATGCAGAATTATCTGATTTGCTTTTAATTTCGGATGTAGTGTTTTTTTCTGATAAGGCGAATCTCTGAATAGTTTTGGAAGTTTAATGATTAAGTAGAAAGGAGGGGATAACTTACTCCTCTTAAATAATATAAATGGGTATTTATTAAGAATTTTTCCGATTTGCTCTGGATTTTGGATATAGATCTTTTATATGATAAAGCATATCCCTGATTAGTTTGAAGGATTTTCAATTATTAAGTACAAAAAGGGGAAATGGAGAGAACTATTTTCCCACTTAATTTATTTTTCGAACAGCATTAACTCTTGAAAATATAGTAATGAACAATTAGTTTGCGTAGCCTGTGAGCTTAGTATCACCAGTTTAACTGGGCAATATCTTTTTTATTATATATAACCACGAACACCCAAATCTAATGAAGTAAGCTTCGTATAAGAAGAAACTGATATATCAAATTCCAAGTAAATCGAATAGTTCTTAGAAAAACCCATTTAATATACGTATACATACAGAATTTGCAGGCATTTATCTTTCAGGTTTTGATAGCCTGTGTGCTAAAATATAGGACACAACTTGGACTTAATCAACAACAATTTTTATTTTTTAATTCCAATATAATTAAAATCTAAAATAAATTAAATTTTGTTTAAAAGAAGTAGATCGCAGTACACTTTTTAAAATTTGAAACATTTGTTGGATTCCACCGCTTTTATAGAATGCTCCATAATACAGTGAAGTGATCGTTTTCTAAGAAAGCGGTGGAGTGACGATACAGCAAAAATTTTAAATTTTTAACAGTGTACAATCAATAGATCAACTCATAAATTTTTAAAGGAAATAAAAGTAGAGTATTAATAAAAATTTTTTTAGACAATTACACATACATCAATTAAAAACAAACTTCAGTTGCTATTATCCGAAACATTTTTATTTTTGTAATACAGCCATTTTTAACAGGAGAATAGAGCTGAACTTATTAATAACACATTTTAAGAGAATTTATACATCAATTAAAACAAATATCAGTCGCTATTATTTGAAACTTTTTTTTAATACAGTCATTTTTAACAGAAGAATAGTGTTCAAACATTTCATACACAAACAGAGCTTTTATTTAACGTGTGATATCATTGTTTTGAAATTAAAAAAAATTTACAGCCTAATATTACCTATAATAGAGAACAAATGGGTGAACGCAATACAAGAAAACAATAAATTTTGTTTTATGCTGAGTAGTATCTGAATCTAATAGAATGTAAATGCCTCCTGATTCATTTACAGAAGACGATTTTTTAAAATAATGATTTAGATATAGTTGAAGAAACAAAGGAAATCTCAATTACAGTCAAGGATCGATGATCCGCGCACGTATAATCCGCAATTTTCTATAATAAGCGTTACTTTACGTATGTAAACAGTTAAGAAAATTTACAAATTCATGATCCAAAATTGATTTTTTAAAACAAATGATAAAAAAAAATCATAATAAATCATCTACTTTTTAAAAATAACTCTTTTATTATAATAACAGTAAAAAAAAAAAAAAAAACAAATTGTATTACGGTACATATGTAATTTTAAAAAAAATCGCTTTAAAAAGGCACTTTTTGAGATAGCATATTAAATGAATTATTAGATTTCATATTTATTTGTTCATATTATATACATATTATAGAATTAAAAAATGATGTCTACGAATAATAAAATGATGTATAATCCATAATACTCTATAATCAACAATATTCCAAAATCTGCACAATCTTTGGCCCCAACTTGTGCGGATTAGAGAAATTTGACTCTTCATTGATCCGAAAGGAAACGAAACCAAAATATTTATCCGGAGATGTATTTGTTTCTGGGAGAAAGTAAATGCCCTTCCGTTCATTTACGTAAGTGGATTTTCTAGATTAAATAGAAAAATGGCTTTAAAAAAAAAAATGCTAAAAAAGAATATTTATGCGGAGATAAATTTATTCCAGGGCGAAAATAAATACTTCTCTGTAGAAATAAGCAAAACTGATTTCTAAAAAATAACAAAAAAATAGCTGAAGAAATTTAGTGATATGAAAGAAAACGGAAATAAAATAAATATGCGAAATTTATTTATTTCTGGGAGAAAGTAAATACCTCGCCGTTCATTTTTCAGAAGGGGATTTTTCGGGTAAAGGTTAAGAAATAGCTTAAGAAAAATGGGAAATCTCAGAGTGATTCGAAAGAAAAAGAAAACAAGATATTTATGCGGAGATGCATTTTTATCTGCCCTAAAGTAAATAGCTCTCAGATCGTTTAAAGATGATTGTAGATGAAACATGGGAAATCCTAAGCACAATGATCTGAAAGAAAAAGAAAACATAATATATACGACGATGAATTTATTTCTGGTAAAATGTAAATAACTCTCTGTTGAATTAGGAAAAACTATTTTACAAATAACAATAAAGGGTTAGCTGAAAAAACATTGAAAATTTAAAGTAGAGAGATCCAAACGAAAATGAAAACTAAATATTTATGAGGAGATGTATTTGTGTCTTTGAAAAAGTAAATACGTCTCCGTTCATTTACAAAAGGGAAATTTTTTATATAATAATAGAGAAATAGTTGAACAAACATAAGAAATCTAAAGCTCGGTGATCCTAAAGAAAGGGAATAAAAATATTTATGTTAAGATGTATTTATTTGTTCGAGAAAGTAAATAATTCTTTATTACTTTACGAAATGTAATTAGCTGGGTGATAACAGAAAAATAGCTGAAAAAACAAAGGTTATGTCAAACAAAGTGATAAAAAAGAAACAAAAACGAAATATTTATGCAGAGATGCAATTATTTCTAGGAGACAGTAAATACTTCTTCGTTTATTACGGAAGGTTTTCTTGATTAAATACAAAAATAGCTGAAGAAACAGAAAATCTCAAGCAGAACGGTTAAAAATAAAGGGGGGGGGAGGATTTTTATGCGGAGATGAATTTATTTTGGGACGAAAATAAATGCCTATATGTCGAAATAAGGAAAACTGATTTTTAAATAATGATAGAGAAATAGCTGAATTATAAGAAATCTCAAGCAGATTAATCCGAAATCAAAATAAATATATGGAAGTGTATTTATTTCTGGGAGAGAGAGAATGCTGTGAAACGGCACTACCTGGTTATCCCGTTGACCAAAAAACTGTCGCCAAATTATAAGATTAAATGCCAATAATGGATGATTGTGAATGTCACATTTAATGACACTAAACACGATACGCATGTTTAAAACGTCATTAAGTGTTTTTTAATTCCACTTTTTATTTATATACTTTTATTTATGTTTTATTGATCTATTTGTTTTTACGCTAGTTAAAATAAAAATTACATCAACGTCTATAACTTGGCTATTAA